>VIIQ02000134.1:0-253193 GCA_007449985.2 Desmodesmus armatus | reverse complement strand
GGTGGGTGACTGTGTGCGCTGATGCATGGGCTGGTGTACTGCCTGTCACCAGAGTGTCATCTACCAGATGCTGTAGTACAGCCCGTTTGTGCCACTGTGTAGGCAGGAATGAAGTTCACTTCACTTCCCTTCACTGTACAGCCCAACTTCCCCACACTTCTGCCCCCCCTTGTCACTCCGTCTCACTCTCCTCCTGTCTACACTCCTTCCCTCATAAGTGTTTTTCATGTTCATGTTCATGCAGGCAGCACGGCCTGTCGCAAATGGCAGCACGGGCAGCACAGCACAGCACAGCACCGCTGTCAATGGGGCTGCCAGCAGCAGCAGCGGTAGCAGTGGTGGTAGGTTGGTGCTGGCTGCTGCTGACCGCCTGTTGAGGTGTGTGTGCAGCTGCCTGAGGGGCTGGAGGTGCTGATGGTGGAACAGGCTAGGAACCCTGATGAGGACAACTGCGCAGTGGAGGTGTACTATCAGGTGCGGGGGTGGCGGGGGGGGGGGGGGGGTGCTTGGGGGGGGGGGGGTGGTGGGGGGGCTGGGGGAGATGGTTGAGAGGTGCTGATGGTGGAACCGGCTAGGAACCTGACGAAGACAACTGTGCGGTGGAGGTGTACTATCAGGTGTGTGTGTGGGGGGGGGGGGGGGGTGGTGCTTGGGGGGGGGGCAGGTGGGCAGATGGTCGATGCGTGTACATACACCTCTACTTCTGTCTTGTACAGTGTTGGTGCAATACGCAACCAAGTGTGAGGGTTTGCCACGACCTTTATTCTTTCAGAGGTAGAGCTTGTACCCTTCCTGTACCTCTGAGTTGACCCTGTCTCACGCATTGGAGCACCAGCACACTCACTGACCAGGACAACCCGCCTCCGCCGCTCTCCCCGCCCCGGGGGGGGGGGGCTCTTTGGCATAGGCGATGAGCACACTTTTTCACCATGCTGTCACACCACCACTTGTCACTGGCATGCGCTGCCCTGTAGGTTGGTCTGTCGTCCACCGATTTGCGGCTGCGTGTGCTCACAGACCTTGTCGAGCAGGTGAGCCACTCAAACCACATGGCTGTACAACACAGCCTCACTGTTACTATGACTGTTGCATGGTCGGGACATGCTTGAACGCCCCGCAGTCAGCCAACAGGCTCACCCCGCAAAGGTTCGGCACGGCTACCTGAATGGAGCACTTGGGTGAAGCACCAAAAGTGCGCTGTGAAGCGCCCAAAGTGCGGGGAAGTCATGGGTTCTTTGTGCTGCATAGGGCTACCTTCCCTGGCTGTGTTGATAGCACTAGGTGCAGTACAGAACCAAATATCATGTGTCCTGCACTCTGCGGTACTGTACTGTACTGCCTCATACTGTACTGTACCGTACTGTACCATGTTGTACTGTGCTGTACACAGGTTGTATCTGAGGCGCTGTACGACACCCTGCGCACAAAGCAGCAGTTGGGCTACACAGTCAGCAGCGGGGCGCGCCTGACTCACGGCGTGACAGGGTTCTGTGTGGTGGTGGTGTCAGCAGCATTCGATGCGGCAACGGTGGAGCAGCGGGGGGAAGCATTCCTGCTAGACTTCCAGCACACAACCCTGCAGGTGGGTCTGCTGACCGTTGACATAGACTGCAGCTCTGCACAACAGCTGCCACACATTCGAGAGCAGTATGGGAGGAAGGGTACACGCGTTGCCCTGGCCGTCTGCTTTGACCAAACTCCACCGGCCGGGGGTTTGGCGTGTGGTTAGCTATGACACATAGGCCTCACAGCAGGTCTGTCGTGCATCCACGGCTACGCCTGTGTTACACTGGTCCCATAGATACAGCTTGATGGGGGGAGGGGGAACTTGGCTGTCATCAAGGTTAACTCTGCACATACCTCTCCTGCGCTATTAGCACATGCCCCATCATATGTGTTTGTTGTTTGCACATGGGATGTATGTCGCTACCCGTCTAGCACATCAGCTACCCAGCACACCTTTACAGCACCATTGTGGGCTCATGTTGCTGCTGCTGCTGCTGCTGCTGCTGCTGCTGCTGCTGCTGCTGCCATGGCCTTTGTTGGTACCTGCAGGGCATGAGTGGTGATGAGTTCGCTCGTCACAAGTCCTCCCTGGCCTCCAACAAGCTTCAGAGTGACACCTCACTGGGACAGGAGGGAGACAGGGCGGGGGAGCAGGTGGGTGTGTGTGTGTGTGGGGGGGGGTGAGGAGGGGGGGACTCCGGAATTGGCTTGGTGGGTGTTCAGGAGGAGGAGGCAAGGGGGGGGGGGGGCTCAAGCAGACTGTGTTGGTGGTGTTGAAGAGGGGATGGGAAGGTAGCTGCAGGGGAAGGAACATGCGCATATTGGCGCGGTGGTGTCTGCCCTGCTATGAGCTCGCATGACCCAGTGTGCTGGACTGCACCACGTGAACCTTTCTCGTCGTGTGCGTGCGCACGGGTGTCTACCAACATCCGTCAATTGCCCTGGCACATTGTGCTCTCCTATCCCTGCATTGTGCTGCCTGCCTGCCCCTACTGCACCATTGGGTCCACATGCGCCTGCATCACACCCATGTGTCCCTTAATCCTCAGTGTGACGTCAATGATTGCACCCCAACCCTTACTCAGATGCAGGAGATATCACCATTCATCTGGCTACCCGTGCGTTCGTTGATGTGCTTGCATGCAGGTGTTCACCAACCGCTATGAGTTTGTGACGCGTGAGCAGGAGGCAGCTGTGCTGCAGGAGCTGACACTGCAGGTGAGGACACAAGTGCACAACTGACCCTGCACGCCACTGCCCCAGAGATCATATCATGCCCTTGATGTATTGTAGTGTACAGGCGCTGTACCGTGCGTTACCGCACCGCACTGCTGCACACAATACTTTTCAAAGTATCATATTTGTCATGTCTAGTTACGCATGTGATCAGTCATCTTGTGAGATTCAAAATTGCTGGAGCACCTCCCCATGTTCTTCAAGACTGTTTGCGTGTTGCCTTCACGTCTTTTTATTGCAGGACGTCCAGTCCTTCTATGCGAACTTCATAAGCCCCGCCTCACCAGCCGCCGCAAGCTGTGCATCCACATCACACCACAGCAGAAGAAGCACAAACCGACGGCTGAGCAGCAGGCCAAAAAGGAAGCAGAGGAGGTGCAGCAGCAGCAGCAGGGGGTGGGGGCGCCACATGAGCATGTGCAGCACGAGTTTGG
Source organism: Desmodesmus armatus (assembly GCA_007449985.2). NCBI lineage: Eukaryota > Viridiplantae > Chlorophyta > Chlorophyceae > Sphaeropleales > Scenedesmaceae > Desmodesmus > Desmodesmus armatus. The sequence goes on along the minus strand of VIIQ02000134.1, from coordinate 250,017 downwards.
GGTGCTGCACCCCCACGGGGAGCACCGGCAGCACCAGCAGCAGCAGCAGGGAGCAGCAGCAGCAGCGGCAGCAGCGGCAGAGAGGGCAGAGGCAGCGGTAGGGGGTGAGGGTGATGGTGGTGGCAGTGGGGACACCCCTAAGAGCAAGCGCGCGCGGCGGCAGGCAGGCAGCAGTAGCGAGGCAGCGAATGGAGAGGGTGGTGGAGTGGTGACGCCAGCAGCAGCAGCAGCAGCAGCGGGGGGCAGCAGCAGTAGCTTGTCGGGTGTCCAGGCTGCTCCTGTGCAGGTGCTGTCTGGGGGTGTGGAGGGTTTCAAATCATCTGCAGGGCGCTATGGGGTGTACAAGACTGTGCAGCCAGAGCCCTTGGAGGCAGCGTGAGCAGTTGGCTGGACGGCTCACAGCAGTTGTTGATGGCGTTACATTATTGTTACAGTTTACTTTTGAATGGAGCCACTGGTGGACGTGTCAACCATTCGCATGTTGGTGTCTTACATGTCATATGATGTGGGCCTCCTTCAGTACCAGAGGCACCGGGCTTGAAGGACGTTCCTATGTGTCGTGCGGTCTGTAAATGCCTTCATTTGAAGGCTGGCAGCAGATGAAAATTGAAGGACAGCTATTTCAGGCAGAAGGGTTTCGGATGGATGATCCAATGTTTGGCTGGTGGATGGTGCAATGATCAACCACGCCACGAACCTTGCCATCAGGGGGGAATAATGCAGTACCATTTGTTTGCTTAGAAGCAACGCAACTGCGAACTGTACCGTATGTTTTTGCGGTCGGTGAGGTTTGCATGCCCAGCGTTTCTGTGTGCAATATCAGGCTTGTGATGATCAACGCCTTCAGTGTGTTGCACTGTGATCCGATCAGCTGTCCAGGCTCCAGTGAACGCAGAATTACAAAGCACAGATCACCAAAACATTGATCTGACCCCAACTCAAGCCATGAATGCGGGACAGCCTCAGCTGACCGTCATTCCGTATCCCTCATCTGTCGACTACGTTAGAGCCTCTTCCTACACCCTCCCCAGAGCCCCAACCATCAGCAGCAGTGCTGCCCTGCAGCCACAGGCAGAGTACCTCCAAGCAGCCCTGCAGCAGCGCTTCAGCGCACCAAGCAACCTACAGCAGCAGCAAGAAGGGTGCGAAAACGCTACCCAGCCGTCGATATCGCTCGAGGTCGTGGAGGATCTGCCAGCACTTTGGCCTTACAGGTTTAGCCATGAGGGCTATGAGTTGGTCTGTGCTGAGTCAGGCATCACCATCAGAGCCCTAAGCAGCACAGGAATCTTCTACGGCATCCAGACGCTACTGCAGGCGCTGTCTATCGATAAAGAAGGGCAGCAGGGCCTGTGCATGCCACACACAAGGGTGAGCAGGGCTATTCAGCGGTAGTCCAAGGGTGGGTGGGTGGATGTGGATTGGGGCCGTGGCATGCAAACTGACTGAAACAGACAGACACTAGGTGCATGCGCAGCACAGCAGTTGCTACATTAGTAGCAGTATCAATCCAGGCAGCAACTGCACAGCAACACACACAAGGGTGCGCAAGGCCCTCTCGCCCTTGGGTCCAAGGGTGGCTGTTTGACTGGCTGGCAGTTGATCCAGATCGCGTCCACTGTGCTCCATGTGGCTCGCTGTGCCGATGCAAAGAATCTGTTATTATCTCGTATAGCAGCAGCTTGACCTTGCTACAGCCGTGGCTCGGACAACTTGCATGCGCTCACGTGGCCCTTGGCAGTGGCACACACATTTCCCAGGCACACCTGTCGGGTGACTACTGCACCAGCAGCAGCAGCAGCAGCAGCAGCCAGCAAAAACCAAGACATGCCTTGGTCAAACATGTGGAAGCAATCATGAGCAAATCATGACCAACAAGCATATGCAGGGATTGCCAGGGAAACTGATGACTCAGCAACAGAAGCAGCAGCAGTGTCAACAGCAGCAGTAAGGCAGAGGCCCAGGGTGGTGCCCTGCACTGTACGCATCTTGCACAGTAACCGACCGTGCAGGATTCGACTTGCATAGTATCCAAATCACACAGTATCTAAACCACAGCAGCCGCCGCAGCCTCGAAATGCAGTTATGCTGGCTGGCAGGGGTGGGGTTGCAAGGGCTGGAGGTGTTGAGACTGGGAGTACTGCCGGCTTCTTTGGCCCCTCAGTTTTTGAGAGGGCGTCTGTAATGGTGCTTGTGCATGTGCTGCGCACTTGTGTGCCTTCCCTCCTGCCTGACTGCTGCCCTGCCACCCTCCTTCCTTTTCACCCCCCCCCCCTCCCCCCAGGTTGTTGATGCGCCCCGCTTCCTGTGGCGTGGTGTGCTGCTGGATGTTGGTCGCCACTTCTTCCCCGTCCCCTTCATCCTGAAGCTGCTGGACCTCATGGCCCTATACAAACTCAACAGGTTCCACTGGCACCTAACAGAGGACCAGGTCTGTGTGTGGGGGTCCTTTGTCCCTGGAGGGTTAGCTGGGTGGGCAGGAAGAGGGGGGGGGGTGAAGAGGTTTTGACGGCAGTACTGACGGTGAGTTGAGAGGCTACAAGTTCAGCGGGTTCCATTGGCATATCGTCAAGGACTAGGTGGGAGAGGGCGGAGGGGGGGGGGTTTCAGGGGATTGACAGAGTTTTTTCAGACGCTACACGCTCAACACGTTCCACAGGCACACCTCACTGAGGACCAGTTAGGCGTGTGATGTGGCACACTGCATCATTCCTGTTTCCTGTCTGTCGCCTGTCGCTGCATGTAGCATAACAGTTGAGTAGTGTACACCGCCTCTTGTTTGCCCTACACCAAACAAGAAAAAACATTGTCTTTGTGGAAAAGAACCAAGTCAGTGAAGAAGGACACATTTCTAAAAGACACAACATGTTTGCAATGTGGTACTGCAGGGTTGGCGGCTGGAGGTGCCCTCCCTGCCTCGCCTAGCCGAGGTAGCTGCTTGGAGGGGCAAGCTACCAGAAGCAGCAGCAGGAGAGGGAGGGGGAGGCAGCAGCAGCAGCGACGGCCAGCAGCAGCAGCAGCAGCAGCAGCAGCAGCAGCAGCAGGGGGGTGAGGGTAGTGGTGGGTCCCCCATGTGTGCCTCCCCCTCGGAGTCTTCTGAGGGCCAGCAGCAGCAGCAGCAGCAGGGGTGTGGTCCTGACAGTGTGCTGGGCCGCCCTCCCCCTAGTGCTGCCACTTACCATGGGGGCTACTACACACAGGCTGACGTGGCAAAGGTGAGGCGGGGGGGGGGGGGTGGAGGGGGGGGGGGGGCGAGGGGCAGAGGGGGGGGGGGAGGGTGGAGGGGGGGGGGGCGAGGGGCGAGGGGCAGAGGGGGGGGGTGGAGGGGGAGCAGGGCACAGGTGAGGGGGGGGGGCAGTGGACGTCTGGTGTTCACATAAAGGTCCCCCACCCACCCCCAACCCTTGGGGGACCGGGGGGGGGGGTGTCGACACGTGAAATCACACATATGTCTGTTGTAAGATTGCGGTGGAGGAGGGAGTGCTGCCACACGGGGGGGGGGGGGCTGATGGCAGGTGTGGTTTACGGCTCTACCTTGCTACAGCTATGTGATGCTGCAGTTGGGGTCTCAACTGTGGTTGATGACTACAGCTGTGACCCCAACTGCAGCATCAGATAGCTGTAGCAAGGTCTTTTCGTCCACCCCCAACCCAAACCCTTGGGGGACAGGGGGGGGGGAGGTGTGTGTTGCGTTGTTGACACGTATATATGTTGTAGCTTGGGGTGGAGGAGGGGAGTGCTTCCTCCTGCTATGACGACTACTACACACAGGTGAGGATGCGGGGGGGGGGGGGGGGTGAAGGGGGGGGGTGAGGGGCAGAGTGCAAGGGGGAGGGGGTGAGGGGCACAGGGGGGAGGGGGAGGGGGGGGGAGGGGAGCAGGGCACATGTTCCTCTTCAAGAAGAGTCCGGGGGTGGAGGAGGGTGTGTGTCTGTTGTGGGGTTGGGGTGGAGGGGTGGAGGAGGAGCGTGCTGGACCTGCTATGGCTGCCACTACACACAGGTTTGAGGGGGCACCTGGGGGGGGGGGGGGCTGGCAATAGGTGGGGTGTACGGCTCTACCTTGCTACAGCTACCTGATGCTGCAGTTGGGGTCTCAACTGTGGTTGATGACTACAGCTGTGGCCCCAACTGCAGTATCAGGTAGCTGTAGCAAGGATTTTCTGTCGTGCTGGATTGCATGGGGGCTATTGCACACAGGCTGACATGGCACAGGTGAGGGGGGTGTGGGGGGGGGGGTGAGGGCGGGGGGGAGGTTGAGGGGGGAAGGGGGTGCGGGTGAGGGGTGTGTGTGAGGGTGAGGGGCAGAGGAGGGAGGGGGGGGGGGAGTGAGGGTGACGGGGGGGGGGGGGGGGAGAGCAGGGCACAGGAGAGGGGGGGGGGGTTAGTGGACGTCTGGTGTTCACACAAAGCCCCCCCCCCCCCCGGGGCACATGGGGGGGGGGGTTCGACACGTCAGTTGGCACATATGTCTGTTGTAGGGTTGGGGTGGAGGAGGGGAGTGCTTCCACCCGCTAAGGCGGCTACTACACACAGGTTGAGGGGTCACATGGGGGGGGGGGGGTTGAGCAGGGCACAGGAGAGGGGGATGCAGTGGGAATCTGGTATTCATGAAGGTCCCCGGCCCTGCCACCCCCAACCCTTGGGGGAGAGGGGGGGGTGTGTGTTGACGTGGTTGATGCATATGTCTGTTGTAGGGTTGGGGTGGAGGAGGGGAGTGCTTCCACCTGCCAAGGCAACCAACACACACAGGTTGAGGGGGCGCGGGGGGGGGGGGGGGGAGGGGTGAGGGGGGGGGGTGGAGGGGCATAGTGTGAGGGGGAGGGGAGGGAGGGGCACAGGGGGGAGGGGGAGGTGGGGTGGAGGAGGGGGTGTGTCTGTTGTGGGGTTGTGGTGGAGGAGGGGGGTGCTGGACTCGCTATGGCTGCCACTACACACAGGTGGAGGGGGCACAGGTGGGGGGGGGGGGGGGCTGGCAATAGGTGCGGTTTACGGCTCTACCTTGCTACAGCTACCTGATGCTGCAGTTCGGATCACAGGAGTGGTTGACCACAGCTGTGACCCTAACTGCAGCATCAGGTAGCTGTAGCAAGATTTTGCCGTCGTGCTTGCTTGCTTCCCCCACCCCCACCCCCACCTCACCGCTTGCCAACAACGAACAAAGTGCGTGCTTGCTCCCCCCCCCCCCTTGCCAAACAAGAACAATTCCGGGGGTGGAGGTGGGGGGGGGGTGTTGTGGGGGAAAGATAGAGCTGGAATGCAGCCACCCTATAAGCATATGGGCACAGGTGACGGTGATGGTGATGGGGATATACGCTAATCACAGACACGTGCATGCAGGCTGTTGAGGTGCACACATACACATGTGGAGCAGTCGCTACCTATGTTGGCTTGCACCTTGGTCTTGTGCTCCCTTGCGCAATCATAGTTCCCAAAAAGTTACAGCATCATGTGGACACACATTTCTCCCCAACACGTCAACTGCAGTGCTATTGGTGCTGCCTGGGGTTCACATGGTTGCATCTCACTCTTCCCTGCCCCTCATCCTTCTGTCCCCCGTCCTCTCCCTGCAGATCTCCCCACTCAACTGCCACTGCTGCTGCTGCTGCTGCTGCTGCTGCAGATTGTGTCGTATGCTGCTGCGCGCTGCATAGAGATTGTGCCAGAGATAGAGCTGCCAGGTCACTGTGTGGCAGCTCTGGCAGCCTACCCACACCTGTCATGTGAGCACACGGGGGGGGGGGGTGCCTGCGGTGGTAAGCAGGAGAAAGGGGAGGCGGCAAGAGGGCCGCCTGTTCACTTGGTGTCCGTGATGTGCTTATCAGCGCTGCATCAATTGGTGACCTGCTGCACGGTTGGTCTGAGCCATGCTGTGCTGTGTCATGCCGTGCTGAGAGCTGGTGTTTTGTGCTGTGTGGTATCCCTTATCACGCCTTGCTGTGCTGTGGCGTGTCGTGACATGGCTGTGTCGTGTTGTGTGTCAGCAGAGAGATTACATGTACTAACCATGCATGCTTATTATGATGCCCGTGTTGTGTGCTGCTGCTGCTGCTGCTGCTGCTGCTGCTGCTGCTGCTGCTGCTGCTGCTGCTGCTGCTGCTGCTGCTGCTGCTGCTGTTGCAGGCACTGGTGAGGTGTCTGCTGTGTCGACACACTGGGGCATTCATGAAGACGTCTACTGCGCGGTGAGAACAGACAGACAGACAGACAGCAGCCATCACAAACTACCACCATGCCACAGCACAGGACACCTGCCTGAACGTTATGGTGACCCTTCTCAGTGTGCTGAATCTGTGGTTTCATCGTGCTGCATGCAGCAAGTGTCGCCTAACCACACGGCTTGGGCAGACCTTGAATTTCAGGTGTGCTGTGATGGGCTGAAATGTTTCTGTGCTGCTGCTGCTGCTGCTGCTGTTGCTGCTGCTGCTGCTGCTGCTGCTGCTGCTGCTGCTGCTGCTGCTGCTGCTGCTGCTGCTGCTGCTGCTGCTGCAACAACAACTGCTGCTGCTGCTGCTGCTGTCATCAGGGCAATGAGGGTGTGTTCACGTTCCTGCAGCAGGTGTTGGACCAGGTCATCTCACAGTTCCCCTGCCCCTACATACACATAGGAGGAGACGAGGTGCCAAAGGTGTGTGTGTGTGGGGGGGGGGGGCTGGGGCTTGTAGGGGCACACGGCTGCCTTGTAGTTTCAATGTAACAAGGTGACATAAAAGAAGTGGTTGGAGGCGTGTGTGCGGTGGTGGTGGTGGGGGAGGGGGGTGGTGGCAGTGCAGTGGTGCTTGAAATGATGGAGGGTTCCAGGAACGGCCTGACGCAGTAATATTTTGACTGGGCTTGGCTGTGCTGTGTGGTGCTGTGATGTGCTGTGCTGTGCTGTGCTGTGCTGTGGTGCAGGCCCGTTGGGAGGAGTGGGTCAAGTGTTAGTCCCCCCTTTTGCACCTGTAGTATGTCAGGCACCCTACAGTGCTGTGCTGCGCTGTGGTGTGCTGTGCTGTGCTGTGCTGCAGGTTCGTTGGGAGGAGTGGGTCAAGTGTCAATCCCCCCCTTTTGCATCCTGTATTGCGTCACAGGATGCACTCCCTGTGTCTACACACCCTACTGTGCTGCGCTGTGGTGTGCTGTGCTGTGCTTCAGGTTCGTTGGGAGGAGTGCATCAAGTGTCAGGCAGTGATGGAGGCTGAGGGTTTGTCCAGTGAGGCCGAGCTGCAGTCATGGTTTGTGAGGCGCATCAGTGACTACCTTGCCAGCAAGAACAGGAAGCTCATCGGTAAGAGACCATGGTCCAGAGTTTTGGTTTGACTTGTTGGGTTTTGTTGGAGGGTTCAGGAGGGAGCAGACAGTGCAGCAACAGCATGGGAGTCACAGCAGTCGCATGGGAGGGGAGCACTGGCTGACACTGCTGGCAACGACAAAATTGCCGTTGTACCGCATCAGTGACTACCTGGCCAGCAAGAATAGGAAGCTCAGAAGGTGAGTGACCAGGGTGGTTGTGCTATGCTACATTTAGCTTTGATTGTTAGTGCTGGGTTGAGTGTTGAGGGTGTGCATTGCGCTATGCTTGCTGTTGTTTTCGCACGCATGCTCTCCCCAACGTACTGCCTGTGTTGGGTTGTGAGTAAGCGCTCAACATTGTGTTGTGTGACAATGTGTGCATGATACCGTCCTTGGCCCAACTATTTCTGGGTCAGAAGTCTTATGCAGCCTGCTTCTGCTGTGCTGCTGCTGCTGCTGCCGTGTTTGTTTGTGTTCAGGTTGGGATGAGATCCTTGAGGGTGGCCTGGCTGAGGGAGCTACAGTCATGAGCTGGAGGGTGAGAGAGCGAGGGGCAGGTCTCAGGGGTTGGGGGCTTGGGGGGGAGGGTGTGAGGGGGGGGGGGGCATGACTCGGGGGGCTGTGCCATGCTGTGCTGTGCTGTGGACTGCTGAACCTTGTTGTGCCTGGTTGTGCTGAACCATCAATGGGGCACTAGACCCCCAGGGTGGCATCCAGGCAGCATTTGTATGTTGTGTGTTTGCTGTGCTGTGCTGTGCTGTGTCATGCTCAGCTGAAATGCATTGCTTGTGTTGCTGTGATGTGTTACAGGGCAACATAGGTGGCATCATTGCAGCCAAGTCAGGTCACGATGTGATCATGACACCCACCAGCCACTGCTACTTTGACTACAGGCAGGCACCAAGGTAGGACCGCACGCACGGCACATAACGCCAGTAGAGTACCGTACAGTGCAGTACCGTACAGTACAGTGCAGTACAGTACAGTGCAGTACAGTGCAGTGCAGTACAGTACAGTGCACTACAGTACAGTGCACTACAGTACAGTACAATACACTACATATGCCAGTCCCCACCAGTCATATCTTCAGTGATCAGGCAGTACAACATGCCTGTATAACTGTAGGCAGACGCATGTCACCAGCACAGTGCAGTACGTGACAGTGCAGTGCATAATAGTGCAGCACAGTTGAGGTGTATGGTACAGGTTCCCCAGAAACAGGGCAGCATTAGGAACAAACATAAACAGCTATGCTGCTCTGCTTCCGCCAGGCCCCCAGCCTATGCATGCCGTGTGCATGCTTGTTGTGCTGTGCTGTGCTGTGCTGTGCTGTGCTGTGCTGTGCTGGGGTACGTCAAATATGCCCTGGGGCACAACCTCATGAATCCTTGACTCTCTGGCTAGTGCCAAGGTCAGGACCTTGTCCCCCATATCTGTGCTGTACTGTCCTGCCCTGTCCTGTATCATACTAATCTGTCCATATGTTGGCACTGTCAGTTCTCATAAAGCAAGTCAAGTTGCTGACGTTGCGTGGTGCTGTGCTGTGCTGTGCTGTCCTGCAGTGCTGTTGAGCCTGGTGCATGGTACGCCTGCCTGCCGCTGCATGTGGTGTACATGTACGACCCAATACCAGGACCCTGGCAGGACCCAGCAGGAGCAGCAGAGGAGGAGCTGGAGCAGCAGCAGGTGTGTGTAGGGGGGGGGGGCTGTGTGGGGTCCCAGGGGATGTGTGCATGGCATGTCATGTCATCTTATGACGTGCATGTGGGTTGAGAAGGAGGGCATGGTCCTCTCTGCACAGGCTGTGACTGTTGGTGGTGATGCTGCTGCTGTGTACATGGCTCAGGATAGACGTCATCACAAAAGGCGTGCATGCATATCACTTCCATAGCAGTGAAGCTCAGAGGTCACTCCACTGCAAGGGAGTTTTCACAACACTTCCCTGTTGCTCCCGCCTCATTTCACCGTCAGCACTACACTACAGCAATGCGAAGAAGATTCGCCATGTCGGCTCTGTCAGTCCCCAGACATCAAGCCCAAGTTGCTCACATTGTGTTTTGTGCTGCGCCCTGCCCTGCTTCCAGGCTGAGTGTGATGCTGCCATGGCCAGCCCCCCTGGCTCATCAGCAGGGGGTGACGATGACTCATCACCCTCAGCAGGCAACAACCTCGCAGACACACACAGCGCAGAACAGCAGCAGCAGCAGCAGCAGCCGGTTGGTGCACCAGCAGCAGCAGCAGGGTCAGGACCGCTACCAGCCCCACCCTCTGCTGCTGCTGTTGTAGACCCCTCTGCGGCAGCAGCAGCAGGCCCCCACTACCCCGGCCACCCCCCAGGTGCCAGCCTGGCCCCACTGGTGCCGACAGCAGCAGCAGCGGCACCGGGTGACGCAGCAGCAGCGGCAGCAGTGGCGCCGGCGGCTGGCAGCAGTGACGGCAGCGGCAGCAGCGGGCGCAGCAGGCTGGGTGTGTTGAGTGATGCTGAGGCGGCTCACATCCTGGGCAGCCAGGCTAACCTGTGGACAGAGTATGTGGCTGACGAAGCGACTGCTGAGTATATGCTGCTGCCACGACTGGCAGCACTGGCAGAGTCTGTGTGGTGAGTGACAAGCGAAGGGTAGGCGGTCACCATTTCCTGCTTTGTTCATGCCACGACACCTTGGAATTTTATTTTAGAAAAATTCCCCTCACCCCAACCCACCCCTGCACTTTACGAGACAAAAAAAGACCGTTGGTCCTCCCTCCTCCCTGATTGGCGTCCCCAAGGATGCCTCGACCCCCCCCCCCCACACACACACCCCGGTTTGCTATCCTGGTCGGACTATGTTGGCATGCCTCATAGAATGCTTGCATGTGACTTGCATGTTCATAGTATGCTAGCTACACAAGTAATCCCTATGCTAACACACACACACACACGCACACATACATTCCGCTATGCCAAACACACACCATTTTCCCTATGCTGCAGGACTCCCGTTGAGGTGAAGGACTGGGGTGGCTTCACCACCCGGCTGCAGCAGCACCTGCCACTGCTGGACAGGCTGGGATACCTCTACAGACCACTGGGGCCATGAAGGGGGGCGGCACCTGGCACAGCCTGCAGCTACTATAGGCTTGTTGGCATCACAAATCGCAGCAGCACTGGCAGCAGCAGTTGGCTGGGGTACCCACCTTGACAGGCATCTACATTCGCCAGGAAGGAGCCAGCAGCAGCAACAACAGCAGCAGCAGCAGCAGCAGCAAGCGGAGGCTGGTTTCGCAGCAGTGGATGCCGGTGCAGACAAGCAAAACACGTGTTTGCTGGTGTTTGCGGAAGCCGAGCACACAGTGTGCAGGGGGTGGGATCGAGGGGGCGGGGGGCTGCTCTATCTTTGCATGCTATCGGGGAGCCTTGGGTGGATGTCGCATGACAGCAGCAATACTAGAGGTGCAGCCTGACTTTGGCTTCTGCAGCAGACAGTTGTGGCACTTGCTGGCACTACGCAGGGACAGCACACGCATGGGGTTGTTGCAGCAGCAATTGTGGCTTCAGCTGGTACCTATGACCCGTAGAGCTGTTTGCAATCTCATGGGCCTGATTGTGCTTGTGTACTCGCTCACTGAGGCTGAGCACGCAGCATACTAGTGTTGGGAGTTCATCGGGTGCAGCAGAAGTGCTAGAGGCTGTTTGTTGGTGGCATTGTCACAATGTTGCTGTGGCAGTTAGCAGCATGTGTTCACACATCACGCTTGTTGCAGGCTGGGCCTGCACTCTGCAGCACAGCAGAATGTGGTACGATGCAGCAAGCACCAGGCTAACCAGCACTGAAACCTGCCAGCAGGCTGACTGAGCTTGCTTGAGCTGTGCTGGGTATTGCTGTGTGTTGCTCGCGCCTGTTGTGTGACACACGTACACTCACAAGTCTGTGACACAGGCCATTGGTAAGCTTGCATGGCATGCATGCACACTGTAACAACATCACGCAAACGGAGTGAGATGAGGAAAGTGTGAACGTGTGACTGCAGGGGACTCTTGTGCAGGCCCCATGGCAGGGGTTAGGCTGGGCTAGCATGTGCCATCATGATGGCTTCATACAGATGTCTGCCTGCAAGTGACACCAATATGTACCTGGGAAAATGGCCCTGTCTGCCTCCAAGCTGTGTGCGCTGTGTGTCACACACGGTGTTTTGGGTGGATGCCACAGAACTTTGGTGCTGCTGCTGCTGCTGCTGCTGCTGCTGCTGCTGCTGCGTGTGAGCGCCAGCCTTAGGGGCGGTGTTGCTGCTGATGCATGAGGGGCGGGCCAGCCACTTGCATGTCAGATGGCGTTGTTGGTATGCAAAAGGTTGATGCAATGCACCTTGCGTGAGACTCACATACACACACAGCAACCATGCAGAGGACCAAGAAATATACTATGGCAGACCTGACAGGCCGAGCACCACGTCAAGCAGAGCCCAACACCGTGTGCAGTGACTGCAGCGACACGCTGTTGCTGATTGCATAACGAGCCCCAGCAGTCAACGGCCTGTGACATGAATTGTGAGACGAACAGCTGCTCAACAGGTTGACACAGCTGACCAGCACCCATACGGATGGTTCAATATGCAGCTTTGCAGGCACAGGGACACATGACAAGCCCATGCCCGCCTGGGCCCTACCAGACATCCCCGAAAGTATCACAAGCAATATCAAACGCAATGGTGAGTACTGCATTCAAGTTGGAGCTCAGCTGGCCACACGTTTATGCAAACGAATTTGAACCGGTGGCCGTGACAGTTTTTCTCAAGTTCAGCGCCCACATAGGTTCTGCACCACCACTACCTCACCAACGAGTCCGAAACTTTGATGCTCGCTAAATAATATTCTCATCATTATTTCGTTCGCAAGGGGCTGGCTCCCCTGAGGAGCTGCCCTGAACAACAGTAGCTTGGACTCCCCTGTGGAGTTTCGCCCTACTGCCCTGAGCAGCAGAGCAGCAAACAAACACTCCCCTGCGGAGTTCTAATCTGCAGCCCTGTGCAGCAGAAAACTCCCCTGCGGAGTTTCGCCCTACTGCCCTGAGCAGTAGAGCAGCAGACCAAAACTCCCCTGTGGAGTTCCACTCTGCTGCCCTGTGCAGCAGTAGTAAACGAACACTCCCCTGCGGAGTGGCACTCTGTTGCCCTGTGCAGCAGAAAAGTCCCCTGTGGAGTTTTGCCCTACTGCCCTGAGCAGTAGAGCAGCACACCAAAACTCCCCTGTGGAGTTTGCGACTGCTGTCCTGTGCAGCAGTAGCTGGCAAACACTCCCCTGTGGAGTGCCACTCTGTGCAGCAGATAAACTCCCTGTGGAGCTTCACGTTGCTGCCGTGTGCATCCAGAAAACTCCCCTGTGGAGTTTGCTACTGCTGCTCTGCGCTGCAGTAGCCAGCAAACACTCCCCTGTGGAGTGTCACTCTGCTGCTGCCGTGTGCATGCAAAAAAAAATCCCCTGTGGAGTTCGCTACTGCTGCCCTGCGCAGCAGTAGCCAGCAAACACTCCCCTGTGGAGTGTCGCTCTGCTGCTGAGCTGTGCAGCAAAAAACTCCCCTGTGGAGTTCGCTACTGCTGCCCTGTGCAGCAGTAGCCAGCAAACACTCCCCTGTGGAGTGTCGCTGTGCTGCTGACTTGGTCAGCAAAAAAAACTCCCCTGTGGAGTTTGCGACTGCTGCCCTGCGCAGCTGTCGCCAACAAACACTCCCCTGTGGAGTGTCAATCTGCTGCCCTGCGTAGCAAGCAAAACTCCCTGTGGAGTACGTTCTGGCTCAAGCCTCACCACATCAACAACATGAGGAAGAGCCCACCCTGATGATCTGGCTTGGTCACTGCCAAGCTGGTGAAGGGTGCCCATTATGAGCTTGCCTGGCTGGCTACCACAGCAGTTGCACACGCTGCTGTGGGAGGAAGTTCGATCCTTCCATGGTTCTTCAAATTGCAACACTCTCGCAGTGCAGTTGCACATGCTCACCAAAATCAAAACGGTGTCTTTTGACGCCAACCAGTCCCTAGAGAATTGGCACTGTCTGCCTCCAAGCTGTGTGCGCTGTGTGTCACACACGGTGTTTTGGGTGGATGCCACAGAACTTTGGTGCTGCTGCTGCTGCTGCTGCTGCTGCTGCTGCGTGTGAGCGCCAGCCTTAGGGGCGGTGTTGCTGCTGATGCATGAGGGGCGGGCCAGCCACTTGCATGTCAGATGGCGTTGTTGGTATGCAAAAGGTTGATGCAATGCACCTTGCGTGAGACTCACATACACACACAGCAACCATGCAGAGGACCAAGAAATATACTATGGCAGACCTGACAGGCCGAGCACCACGTCAAGCAGAGCCCAACACCGTGTGCAGTGACTGCAGCGACACGCTGTTGCTGATTGCATAACGAGCCCCAGCAGTCAACGGCCTGTGACATGAATTGTGAGACGAACAGCTGCTCAACAGGTTGACACAGCTGACCAGCACCCATACGGATGGTTCAATATGCAGCTTTGCAGGCACAGGGACACATGACAAGCCCATGCCCGCCTGGGCCCTACCAGACATCCCCGAAAGTATCACAAGCAAGATCAAACGCAATGGTGAGTACTGCATTCAAGTTGGAGCTCAGCTGGTCACACGTTTATGCAAACGAATTTGAACCGGTGGCCGTGACAGTTTTTCTCAAGTTCAGCGCCCACATAGGTTCTGCACCACCACCACCTCACCAACGAGTCCGAAACTTTGATGCTCGCTAAATAATATTCTCATCATTATTTCGTTCGCAAGGGGCTGGCTCCCCTGAGGAGCTGCCCTGAACAACAGTAGCTTGGACTCCCCGGTGGAGTTTCGCCCTACTGCCCTGAGCAGCAGAGCAGCAAACAAACACTCCCCTGCGGAGTTCTAATCTGCAGCCCTGTGCAGCAAAAAACTCCCCTGCGGAGTTTCGCCCTACTGCCCTGAGCAGTAGAGCAGCAGACCAAAACTCCCCTGTGGAGTTTGCGACTGCTGTCCTGTGCAGCAGTAGCTGGCAAACACTCCCCTGTGGAGTGCCACTCTGTGCAGCAGATAAACTCCCATGTGGAGCTTCACGTTGCTGCCGTGTGCATCCAAAAAAACTCCCCTGTGGAGTTCGCTACTGCTGCCCTGCGCAGCAGTAGCCAGCAAACACTCCCCTGTGGAGTGTCGCTCTGCTGCTGAGCTGTGCAGCAAAAAAACTCCCCTGTGGAGTTCGCTACTGCTGTCCTGTGCAGCAGTAGCCAGCAAACACTCCCCTGTGGAGTGTTGCTCTGCTGCTGAACGGTCCAGCCAAAAAACTCCCCTGTGGAGTTTGCGACTGCTGCCCTGCGCAGCTGTCGCCAACAAACACTCCCCTGTGGAGTGTCAATCTGCTGCCCTGCGTAGCAAGCAAAACTCCCCTGTGGAGTACGTTCTGGCTCAAGCCTCACCACATCAACAACATGAGGAAGAGCCCACCCTGATGATCTGGCTTGGTCACTGCCAAGCTGGTGAAGGGTGCCCATTATGAGCTTGCCTGGCTGGCTACCACAGCAGTTGCACACGCTGCTGTGGGAGGAAGTTCGATCCTTCCATGGTTCTTCAAATTGCAACACTCTCGCACTGCAAAAATCAAGTCCAGTCAAAGTTACACCTTGTAGTGCTAGAACCAACCCACACCCCGGCAACAATGCTGAAGGCACCGGCCACCCTGCACACCACGTGGATTTGGGTCTCATCCCTGCACAAGGCCATGTGCCAAGTTGAATGCTTGCATCGCACTCACTGCTACGATTGCTGATAAAACCCATAACAAATTTTCATAGTTAGCACAGGGGGGGGGGCACTAAGGTTGTTTTCGGACACTATGCTAAGAAGTTCAAACTGGGACCCCCCACCCCCCCCACCCCTAAAATGTCCTCTGACGGTCTTGTAACTAGCCTATGCAATGTCCAAAGTGTTAATTTACTTATTGAAATGTTTCCTGAGGTACTCTGATGGCCACAAGGGTGTTGCTGTGTTCTAGCAGTCAAGACACCTCAAGTGTCCCAGCGCCCCAGTGGCGCACGGCATGGACGGTCAGCAACGTGACCAAAGTACTGCTGTGCAGCCCTAGAAACAGACATGAAACAACACAGTTGGTACATCCAATCAGCAGGCCTGTTCAGTTACATGTGTGCTCAAAACCCGGTCAAACTATGTGGCAGGACACACCGATCCTGCTGCTTCTCTGCTGCTGTCAGCTGGTGGTCTGGGTGCATCTGCTGCCAAGGAGACAGTGACCCACCAGCTGTGGTACTTCCAAACAACAACTGGTGGGTCACTGTCACACAAGGGGCATATATGGGGAACGTTGGTGCTGGGGGCCGACTTGGTGCTGGTCTGCGCACTCTTGTGGTGCATGTCTGGGTACTGGCATGGGCACCGTGCCACGGCTATAGTACTGGCATGGGCAGCCTCAGGGGTAAATAGTAATTGCAGATGCTCAGAAGATGCTTCAATCAACTCAGGTTGTCGATAGCTTTCAAATGCGCTGCCTCCCAGCTTCATCCGATGTTCCTACAAGAAGTTTGCAGCATGCCAGGAAGTTGCTGCAACCCAGCTTGACCCACCCACCCACCCCCCTTTTCAACCTGCTCAGATGGCCTTAAATTTTTTATATATGTTATTTTGGATGTTATTTATCAACTGTGAAAGTACCGAGTCAAAGTCCAGCATAGTGTCCAAAGTTGACTGAAGTGCCCCCCCCCCTGGGTAGCAGCTGCCTTGGCGGGGGTACCCCGATGTTGTTGCTGCTGCAGGAAGGGTGGGCCAGCCACTTGTATTTCAGATGGCGTGTCAGATCTGCAGAAGCTGGTGCAGTGCCGCTTCAGCAACACATTCATACACACAGCAAATGTTGCAGCCCCACAGCGATCATGCAGTTGACTGGATGGTCTGGCAGACAGGTCCAACACGAGCCCAACACACTGCAGCTACATGCTTGGCTGGCTTGCAGGCTACATGATTTACTAATAAACCGCAACCTCCACCCTAGGCAGTGCCTGGCACTGCTCAAGTTGGCTGCTGGCTGGCCTGACCAATTGTTTCTTGCTGTTGGGGCCTTGCGCCACATCAAGAACAGGTGTTGCTGATTAATATTGACTGTGGGGATGGCCCAAGTGACTGTACTGTACTGTCAGCACATGGTCCCAGTGGTATTGAGTGGTGCAGCTTTGTGTTTGTCAGGCCAGCTAGACATGCTTTCAATAGCTGCAGTTGCTGCTTGCCACATTGGTTGCCAGGCGACGGTGACTGCTCATGCATGTGAATGTGCTCAAGCTAGTGTAGATGAAAATTTCACACAGGCCTGCTGGTCAAGTTACGTCTTGAATCTGGCACACGCCCTGCGGGGGTGCAGGGTTGAACTGGCTGAATTTTAACAAAACAGCAAGGCATCTGGTATCAATGCACACACATGCATGCACATGCCCTCTGCAAGGCGACACACTGCCGTCCATATCAGAATGTTGCCACACGATATGCAGCCCAACTATCATTTGCAAACGCTGTTGCTGCTGCTGCTGCCAGCACAGTCACGGTGCTGTCTGGTGCACATGCAGCGCCAGCTGCGTCTCTCTGCTGCTCCTGTCAAACCACTGATGTCAGAACTGCACTGCTGACCCCGTACGCTGAGGACATCAATCAGCTTGCAGGTCCAGCCCAGCTTAGACCATGCAGCAGACCCCTTCAACTATACAGGATCGCATGCCCTGCTGGCAGCCACAGGCGCGTCAGCACTGTCCTGTCCGCCTGACACCCCGTACTCCACTGGAAGACAAACGCCATGTGTCAAAACACTGCAACACGGCTTCTGGCCCATTTGCTGCCATTGGCATCAAGCAGCAACCAAACAGCAGCTTGCCAAACACACACCCTTCTACACATGCTAGTACACTCTGCACTGCACCGCAATGCGAGTGAGGGAAGTAATGTTGTGGCGGTGACGATATGAATTGCACCAGTACCCTGAAGCAAAGCACCAAAGTGGCATGCACTTTGCATGTCCACCCAAAAGCTTCAGAGATTTGCGGCAAAATGGACGCACGCTGCGTCAGCAGTTACTATCGCACACACGACCACCAGACTGCATCCCCAGCCTGCCTGCCTGCCACAGAACCTTGAAGGCAGACGGCCTCCATGCACTTTAGGAACAAACAACACACACTCCTCAACCAGGCACAAGACGGGACGTGCACGCCACCCAAGCACAACGCTTTGCGTGCCTTCACCCAACATGACATCGACTAATGCTGCATAGCAATGCATCGATGTGCCTGTGCAGCTGCCTCATACAACACTGCCGCGCACACCATCACCACCATTGCAACCCGCCTACCAACATAGCACACACCCCGCCCAGTGGGCCAAGTAATGGCACCAGACACAACATACATGCAGCATCAATGATGGGCAGCCTCGCACGGTGGACTGGCTGACCAAGGCGTATGTCTCCCAAGATCAGCTGCCCGACCCGTCACCAACAACCCAAGGCTGCTGACAGCACTCTGCTGGTGTGCCCTGTGCCTCCCCTGCAGATTCCCCCTGAAGATGCTGCTCATGAAAGCGCAATGGTGTACACTAAACCACACGTGCTTGATATGCGCAAGGAGAGCTGGGCCCTGCTGGTGTGCAATGCCAGCATGGTGGCTTGGAACAGCTCACAAACACCAGGATCAATCCACTAAGTGATTGAAACATGCAACCCCTGTCTAGATGACACACCAGGTAGCTTGCCATGCTGGCTGCTCATAACATGCGTGAACTGTGACCCAACACAAATGACCTGCTGGCCAGACACAAGCAACAGTACCACACAAGCTGATGGCCTACTTTGCAGCCTCAAGCAGCACATTGAAGCATAAAGCAGCAAACATCATTCAAACAGCTCATTGCACAGCTAGCGGTAGCTGGATGGGTATGACGTGCTACAAATGGCCCTTTCAGGCAGTTGCAAATTGCACGGCAACACACTGACGAATAGACGACCACATCCTTGATTAGAAAACTGGAACTGTGACTGTTTCCTGCCCTCATGAATAGCCATCGCGTTGCCATGCATGCCTGATTATGGCTTGCCCTTGCTGTGCAAAGGTAGGCCTGGTTGCTTCAGCCAGTTTCTCAACACACACTGCAATGTGCCATGCTGCCTGTCCTGAACTGACTCCCTGCAAACACCAAGGACTGCAAAAGCTGAGCCCAAAAGGGCATACATGTGCAACACTACCTGTCCTGTACCAACCACACCTACATCATGTTCAAGTATATCCATCGCTATGCCATGCATGCCTGATAATGGCTTGCCCTTGCTGTGCAAAGGTAGGCCTACTTGCTCCAGCCAATTTCACAACACTAACTACGATGTGATATGTGCCTATCCTAAACTGACTCGCTGGAAACAAGGACAACAAAAGATGAGCCCAAAGGGGCATACATGTGCAACTCTACCTATCCTGTACTGACCCAACCATGAGCATGCTCCGACGACAAGGACTGCAAACACTAGAAATGCAAAATGCCTACGCGCAGTTGCGAACAGATGCGCACAGTGCACTGCAAGCACACCCAGCAAGATCAGATGCTGTGTGAAGGTGGGCCTGGCTGCTCCAGCCGAGTCGCCACAAACTCCACCACACTGTACTGCCTGGCAGTGATGAAGGAGAAGAGGAACATCAAGGACTGCACGAGCTGAGCAAAAAAGGCGGCATGTGGTGCAGCCCATTGTGCGATGTAAGCCACACTGCACTACGATCATGCTGCCTGTCCTACACTAACTACCGGAGACAATAACAATGGAGGAGGCGACGCCTCCAAGCAAGCTTTCATCATGCAATAGTGAAGCAGGTGGCGCAAACTGCACTACACGCAGACGTCAGCCACACCAGCTGCATCTACAGCTGTTGGCAGGAAGCAATGCAGGGTCAGCACAACAGGGCACCAAACAGCACACCACATAGCCAAGCAGCATGCGGCTACATCACTGCACCAGTGGTGGTGCAACCACAAGAGGCATGCAGCACATGGCCGCCAAACACCTGCGTTTTCATGATGAGCCCCTCCGACAGGGTGCATGCGATATCAGCCGCATGCCCACCAGAAAGGCAAAAGGTAGCCAAACACACAGCACTAACCAAACGACACATCAGCACATCCCTCACGACCAGCTGGGCGATCAGGGCTCCAAGAATGCCACCGCCAGCGCCATGGCCAGGCCACAACAAAGGCAGCTGATACGGTCCAGGCAATGCTGAACTGCACAGGAAAAAACCACCCAGTCAATCCCACACAAACAGAGTAAGCCACACACGCCAATAATGCCAGCGCTCACAGCACGACAGAAGGCAGTACCTGCCTGCAGAAGGCCCTGAATGTGAGACATGATGCATGGCGACCATATTAATGATTGTGTGCCGAAACAGACCACAATTCAAACCGGCGTCGGCTGCACGAAGACGATGCCACCGCCACCACTACAATCAACCGCCGCCATCACCTCACCACTATCCATCACTCAGCATACACTGGCTGCAAGTGACACCACAAAGACTTCCATTCGCATCGTGAGCAATCATCAGGAGCAATCCGTCATGACCCCACGTGACAAACGCTGTAGTGAAAGGGCCTGAGCAGCTTCAGGACCGCTTGAACCAATCGAGCCACCCGGTCACTGGCTGCTCATCACGCACAGCAGCAGGCGGCTGCTGCTGCTGTGCTGCTGCCTGCCCCGCATTGGCCCCGCTGCTGCCGCCCAAAATGGTGTTAACCATGTACTCCTCACGGTGTGCAGCCCCCATTTCAAGTGGGGCCCCAAAGCTGCTGCCGCCCGCCGCTGAATGCAGCCCAACAGCACTGCTGCTGCCTGGCCCTGAATGCACCCCAGCGGCACTGCTGCCGCTTACCGCTGAATGCAGCCCAGCAGCACTGCTGCCACCTGGCCCTGAATGCACCCCAGCGGCAATGCTGCCACCTGGCCCTGAACGCAGCCTAACACCACTGCTGCCGCCTGCCCCTGGAGCCAACCCAGTGGCACGGCTGCCGCCTGCCCCTGAATGCACCCCAGCGGCACTGCTGCCGCCCGCACCAGCATTCAGCCCAGCAGCACTGCTGCCACCTGCCCACGAAGACAGCCCAGCGGCACTGCTGCCACCCACCGCTGAATGCAGCCCAGCACCACTGCTGCCGCCCGCCCCTGAATGCCGCCCAGCCGCACTGCTGCCGCCCGCCCCAGAAGACAGCCCAGCAGCATTTCTGCTGCCTGCACCTGAACGCAGCCCAGCAGCCGCAGCACTGCTTGAAGAAGCCCCTGTGCTGCCACCCGTCCCTGAAGCCAGCCCAGCAGCAGTGCTTGCCACGGCAGGTGGGATGCCAGGCAAGACCTTGGCAGCATCAAGGTGGGCAGCAGCAGCAGCAGCAGCAGCAGCATCGCTCCAGCGCACTCCCCAGCTGCTGCCGGCTGCCCCACCCTGCCCGCCAGCATTGCTCATCATGGCAGGAGGGCCGCCAGGCGCACCAACAGCAGCAGGAGGGGCAGTAGCTCCGCTGCTGAGTAGGCTTGCGAACGCATGGCCCTGCTTTCTGAACTGCCCTGGTGCTGCCTGACCCGTGCCTGCTGCTGAGCAAAGTGCCGAAGGTGCCCCCGCACCGCCTGCCACAACGACCCCACTGCTGCATGCTGCTGCGCGGGGCGACGCAGGTGCACCCCCACCGCCTGTGACCGCACCACCACTGCTGCCTTCTGCTGAGTGGGGTTCCACAGGTGCGGCAACACCGCCTCCCAGCACGCCCCCACTGCTGCCTGCTGCTGCGCGGGGTGATGCAGGTGCACCCCCATTGCCTCCCACCCCACCACAACTGCTGCCTGCTGCTGCGCGGGGTGCCGCAAGTGCTGCAACACCGCCTGTCCCCACACCACCACTGCTGCAGGCTGCCGAGGCGAGCTGTGCGGCAGCGGGGACGCCCACAGGAACAGCCTTGAAAGCGTTGATGGTGGCTCCTTCAGCAGCAGGACCTTTCTCAGCAGCAGCAGCCTTCTCAGCAGCAGCAGCAGCAAAAGCTTCCGGCTGCCACTTCTGCACCTCCTGCTGCAGCTCCTCTTCACCGCCCGCAATGCAGGCCTTGAGGAAGCCAATGGCTCGGCCTACTGAATCCCTGCCAAAGGTGCTGAGCAGCGCCTCAGGTACATTGAGCTTCCACCTGCCCCTCTCCTCCGGCGTGCTGGGCTCCACAATGATTTCAGAGCGCACAATGTCCCTGAAGACCTGCTGGGCCTTATGGCAGCACGTGCTACAGCTGCTGCCCTGCCCGTGCAGCTGGGCCCGGCTGCTGCTGCCGCTGCTGCTGCTGCTGCGAGACTCGCAGCTGCTACTGGCCTCACAACGAGACATACCCCAGCTCGTGAGCATGTCCATTGCCGTCACCGCAAGCTGCTGCCGCAGCTGCTGTGCTGCTGCACTGGCAGCTTCATGGCTGGCAGCTGCTGCAGGACCAGGAGAGCCGCTGTTGGCAGCAGCTGCTGCTGAAGCTGTGGTGCCGTCCAGAGGCTGCCGCATGCTGCCGCCGCTGCTGCTGCTGCTGCCACCCCATCCGGCTGCAGCCCTGACTGTGAGAAGCTGTCAGTGCTGCTGCTGCCGCCCCATCCCAGCTGCAGCCCTGTCTGTGTGCTGCTTCCACAGCTGACGAACCCCACCACAGCAAGGTCACGAATGACCTTGCCCGGAGGGCCCAAGTACAGGTGCTGTGTGAGGGGGCCCACAGAGCCGTCTGCCATGGCCGTGTTCACTACCAGCCCCTTCCCCTGCAGCAGCTCCCGCAGATGCCGGGACTGCAGAAGGCGCTGGACCACCTCATTCTCAGTCAGCCCGATGGGGAACAGCTCCATCAGGGGCAAGAATGCCTCCCCTGGGGGCAGCTTGCGCAGCAGCACAGCTGGCGGCGTGCCAACTGGGACCCCAGCCCGCAGAACAACGACCCACTCCTGCTGCCGCACCTGCTTCGGCAGAGTCAGATCCAAAGGCCCTGCAGACACTGCTAGCAGCATGTGTGGGCCTGCTCCCGCGCTGGTGCTGCTGCGGTGCTGGGGTGCTGCTGCTGCAGCCCTGCTGGAGCTGCTCAGCATCCCCCTGCTCACGGGCTTCGCTGCAGTGGCTGACTGCCGCAGAGCCTGGTCTGACCGGTCTGCACCAACCCGCACCACATCCTGCTGCTGCCACTGCTGCTGCTGCGCAGCAGGCACGCAGCCATGAGCTGCTGCGGGGTGCTGGCACCTTCCTGCAGCTAGCATGCTGCTGCTGGTGATGCCCGGTGCTGCTGCTGCTGCTGCTGGCAGTGAGTGCTGTTCACAAGCACTGCCGGTGCTGAGGCTGCTGCTGGCGTGGAGTTCCAGAGCTGCAAGGCTGTCGGCCAGAGGCTCTGCAGCATCTGCAGCCGCCTCGCCACGACCTTGCTGGCTGCTGCTGCTGCTGCTGGGGTCACCACCCAGTCCTGCGCCTGTACCCCCTGCAGCGCCCGCAAACTCGAACCCTTGCTGTAGGTCAATGGGTTGCTGCTGACAGCTGCGGTTGGTGGCACCATCTGCTGCTGGTGAATCCACCTGCATGGGACTGTTTGGGCTGTTGGCTTGCTGCTGGCCTTGGCTGCCGGCCACGGGTGCAGACCCAGGCGCCATGCCAGGGGCCAGACTGCTGCTGCTGCCGCCGGTGCTGATGTCTGCTGCTTGAGGGCCATGCTGGCCGTGTGCTGACGCATACGTTGATGCTGCTGCTGCTAATGCTGCGAATGCTGCTGCTGCTGCTGACCATGGGGGTAAGACATCAACCGGTACATCCGGCAGCTGCTGCATCAGGTGGTCTGTGTAGAGGCCCTTACGGACCGGTGCGGCGTTGTGATGCACCCGGCCAGGGTGGCTCTTGTCAAAGTGGGCGTGGCCTGTGCGGCGCTGGTTGGAGCCCTTGGTGTTGTAGGCGTTGGGCTGGGGGCCAGACGTCCTCTTAGCTGCTGTGCTGAAGGGGAGGTGGGTCTTGTAGTAGCCACCTGTGTGAGTGCGGGAGGGGGGAGGGGGTAGGGGAGCAAAGAGATGGTTGCAGGCACAGGGGAGATGCAAGCTTGTAGACCGCATGGCACAGTGCAGGGTTGGTACATGCTGCACATGCATCATACCTTGCGCCATCTGCGCAAGTTGCAAACGAACTCTGCGGCGGCCAAGACAGCAGCAGGGGATGCAAGGTATGGTTGGTGAGCTACGCAGGGGGTGGGCTGTGCAGGCAGGGGGTGGCCTGTGCAGGGCGCCTTTCCTGCAAGCAGTCAGGGTGGTTTGCGCGCGGGCAAAGCAGACCCTTACTGAAGCGGGTGGTGTTGGAGGCCTTGTTTTTGGGGGCAGCGGACTTCCTGACTGCTGTGCTGAGTTTGCGATGGTTTGTGTAGTGGCCACCTGTGCAAGTGGGGGGGGGGGGCGAGATTGGTGTAGGCACAGGGGGCGACGTAAGCTTACACAATGCATCACAGAAGCACCTGCAGGCAGATAAACCCAACACCACCTGTTGCAATGCTTCACACTGCAATGAAGGGAGCACAGACATGGTGCAGGCACAGGGGGAGATGCAAGCGTGCACAATCCGTCACAAAGTTGCACATGCATCATGCCTTGCGCGCCATCTGCGAGAGAGTTTCAAAAGTACTGTACGGCAGCCAAGACAGCAGGGGATGCAAGGTACGGTTGGTGAACTGTGCGGGGGTTGCACTGAAGCTCTTGGTGTTGTAGGCCTTGAAGCCAGATGACTTCCTGGCTGCTGTGCTGAGGTCGCCGTGGCTTATATGGTGGCCACCCATGCGGGAGGGGGGGGGGGTGTAGGGGAGCAAAGAGATTGGTGTAAGCACAGGCTCACAGAGTGCATCGCAAAGTGCAGCGTTGGATGGGGGGGGGGGGGTGCCGCACTTGCTGGGGCCTTTGGTGTTTGAGCTATTGGCCTTGGAGCCAGGAGACTCCATGCTGCTGTGCTGAGGTTGAGGTGGTTTGTGTAGTAGCCACCTGTGTGTGTGGGGGGGGGGGGAGGGGCAAGGGACTGGTGCAGGCACAGGGGGCGATGCAAGCTCACAGAAGACATCACAGAAGCACCTGCAGGCAGATTAGCCCAGCATCACCAGTGGTAAGGCGTCAACCTGCAACTTAAGGGAGCAAGAGGTTGGTGCAGGCACAGGGGGACATGCAAGCTTACAAAATACGCCCCAAAGTGCAGCGGTGGTACATGCTGCACATGCATCATGCCCTTGCGCGCCATCTACGCAAGTTGCAAACAAAACTTTGCGGCGGCCAAAACAGCAGGGGATGCAAGGTATGGTTGGTGAGCTGTGCAGGGGGTGGTCTATGAAGGGGGCCGTTCCTGCAAACAGTCAGGGGTTTGGTTTGCGCAGGCAGCAGGCGCACAGCAGACACTTGGGTCGACTGTGCAACTGTGCTGACAAAATGGGTGAGCTGTGCAGGGGGTGGGCTGTGCAGGGGGGCGTTCCTGCAAACAGTCAGGGCGGTCTGGGCAGGCAGGGCGCGCACAGCAAACACTTGGGTCGATTGTGCAACTGTGCTGACACAAGGGGTGGGCTGTGCAGGGGGCCGTTCCTGCAAACAGTCAGGGCGGTTTGGGCAGGCAGGGCGCGCACAGCAAACACTTGGGTCGATTGTGCAACTGTGCTGACACAAGGGGTGAGCTGTGCAGTGGGTGGGCTGTGCAGGGGGCCGTTCCTGCAAACAGTCAGGGCGGTTTGGGCAGGCAGGGCGCGCACAGCAAACACTTGGGTCGATTGTGCAACTGTGCTGACACAAGGGGTGGGCTGTGCAGGGGGCCGTTCCTGCAAACAGTCAGGGCGGTTTGGGCAGGCAGGGCGCGCACAGCAAACACTTGGGTCGATTGTGCAACTGTGCTGACACAAGGGGTGAGCTGTGCAGTGGGTGGGCTGTGCAGGGGGCCGTTCCTGCAAACAGTCAGGGCGGTTTGGGCAGGCAGGGCGCGCACAGCAAACACTTGGGTCGATTGTGCAACTGTGCTGACACAAGGGGTGAGCTGTGCAGGGGGTGGGCTGTGCAGGGGGGCGTTCCTGCAAACAGTCAGGGCGGTTTGGGCAGGCAGGGCGCGCACAGCAAACACTTGGGTCGATTGTGCAACTGTGCTGACACAATGGGTGAGCTGTGCAGGGGGTGGGCTGTGCAGGGGGCCGTTCCTGCAAACAGTCAGGGTGGTTTGCGCAGGCAGCGCGCGCACAGCAGACACTTGGGTGCAGTGTGCAACTGTGCTGACGCCATCTTTTTCCTGCTGGGGCTTGGCTGGGGCTTTTGTGTCTCCCAGGCTGACTGCTGCGGTCCTGTCATGCTGCCATGCAGTGTGCAGTGCGCTGACAGCAGCCTGCGAAGCCTGGTGAGGGGCAGCGCTGGCCAGGCTGTCCCATGGGACGTGCACCCTGCAACTACCAGGTGCAGTGGAGCTGTCGAGCCCCTGTGCGGTTTTTCCCACCTGTGTTGACGGTCCTGCCAGGGCCAACCGCCTCCCGACCGTGCCGCTGCGCACGGCACGCAGCCAGAGCAGCCAGAGCGGCATCCTGGCTCCGACAAGGAGGGGCGCTGCGCGACGAAAAGCATTGGCAGCAGGACAGCACAGACAGGGCGCTATGAGCTGAAAAGCTGACAGGGGGCTGTTGGACATGCATGCAGGGCACTGCAGCTTCTGGCCAGGCATGTGTGCCAGTGAGTCACTGCATAGCTTGGCTGGTCAGCCAGTGGTTGAAAACCTGCGTAGGGCGACAAGCTGCCTGCAAGATCATAATTACTGGTACTTACTCGTTGTAGTTGCCCTTGGAAGCCTTGTACATCACTATGTTGGCAAATGGCTTCGCTTCCTGCAGCACTCCGTTGGCGCTGTAGCTCTGCATGAGGTAGGTAGGCCACCACTTCGCATGCATGTTGCACTTCCTGTTGCCGTCCTTCTCTCCCTCCAGCTCCCCATTCCAGTCTGGGACTTTGTGCCAGTTGCCGTCGTTGGGTAGCCATGCTGGCCTAACATCCTGCTGATCAGCCATACAGACCAGGTGGTGCCTGTAGCTGCTGCGTGTTGCTGTTACGTTTTGACAGATAAGATTTGACTGCTCAGCGGGGCAGATATCTTCGTTCGTCCTGCTGCAAAGGAGCTGCTGGCCTCTAGCAGATACCCAACTTGGCAAGTTGATCTTGACTACAGATGCAGAACTGCGGGCACACAGGGCTGTTCGGTTGCGCCTGAATGTTTGGGAGGCCTTTCATGCAAGCCTTTTATGTTCAGCCAGCTCATGTGAGACCTGAAGCCTGATAGGTTCAAATCACATGCCAGCAGTTGACAGCCACGTGACAGCGGGGGTAACTCGGTATTTATTGTGAACTGGCTTGCTGAGAAAACAAAGCTTCGCTGGTTGCAGTAGGTTGTACTATTCCTAGTACTGCTTTGCCGCAGCCAGTTGGTACCATAATACAATGGTATCGCAACCTGGCATTGCCAGGCAACTAGTGAAGGTACCGTATCCACAGTAAGTCTTTCGAATATTAATTTTCGACAACAGCTGAAAAATGACCCTAATTTCCTCAATTCGGAAACTATTCGTCACAGCTGGGCCCCGAATTTCCCAACCACGGAAACTTTTCGACAGCTGCCTTGCAGATCACCGTATATCGCCGTTCACAAGGCACTACTGAGGCACCTGCTATGCATGTGAGAGGCATAAAACAGTCCTAGGACAGTCAACATGGGCTGGACTGCGGCTTCTCAGGACTGAACTGACCTGCAGGGCAGCTGCCCTGCCCTAAGCCACACCGATCAATTTTGACAACACGGAAATGTTTCGACAACCTGCTGCTCGTAATTTACTTACACGGAATTATTCGTCAACATTACCCAAATTTCCTAATTAATTTGTCGAAAGACTTAGTGTGGATACGGTATCTGAGCCATGTCCAGCTGACTGAGGGTTGCAAACGCGTGGAAACTGGGCGCATACACATGTTGGTAAGCACTCAGTGATAGATGCCTCATCACAGACATGCGCCCTGTGTCGCCAGTGGAGCACACAACGGCATGTCCTGGGGAGCCTTGGCCAGAAAGCGGGCCACCGGCCCTTCCAGTTACGCACAATGCTCAATGCGCCTGTCACCCTGCACACCACATCCTTGTGTCTGCCTTTTCCCTGCACAACTTGCTATGTGGCATGCTTGCTGCTTTCAATGCTGAATGGACAAACAAACTTGTTCAAACCCCCTCCGACACCCCACCCCCAGCCCCCCATCTGCAGCTGCAGTACATGGGTTGTATTTGCCAGCTAATAATGCATTCACTAGCAGTTGCGACCGCTCTAGCTTGATTCAAGATACAAGGTAGCCCAGTCCAAATGTCAAAGCTACAGTGGGTGCAATTCAAGAGCATAGCAGACTCCACACAGCACCATGCGGCACTGGCTGCCAACTAGCACCGCTGAGCAGTGATCTGCTGGCCCTGCATGCCTCCTGAGTCCTGGCCGACCCCACAGGACTACCACCATTCAGGCTGTACACTCTTCCTGCTGATGATGATGCCATCTCTGCCCACACCCGCTGGGCCCCATCAGTGATGGGCCAGCACAAGCAGCAGTGCCAGCCAGCAGGACCTGCTGTTGCATGCAACTGCTCTAACTGCTTCGGCAGTGCTGCCGCCAAACCTACTGGCACACCATCCTCCTGCATCTGCTGCTCCTGCTGCATCTGCTGCTCATGGAGACAGGTTGTTGAGGGTGCTGGTGCTGCGCTTGGGCTGACTTCATCGCTGGACTGCCTCCAGCACTAGTCTGCACAGGCACAAACCACAGACAGGGCTTCACGACGCAGCAAACCGCAAAGCACAGCAGGGCAGTCAAAGCAGCACAGGCAAGCAGAGCACATGAGGCAGTTGCAGCACACATGGCCTTCTCATCTGCCTCTTACCCCCCCAAGACTTGGGCACCATATGCTGACTTAGCCCTGACGGTCCCCCTTGATGCTCAGTTGCGTCTTGTACTTGATTCCCAGCCCCGATGCGGGACTCCTGCCCCGCCTGGCCACCACCTGCCTATTCCCTTGCCCGCCCAGCGCTCTCCCCAGCACTAATCTGACCTGAAGCCCCCCCTGCCACCAGCACCCAACAACAGCCCGCCTAGCTGGGTCGGCAGCATCAAGCGTGCTCATGACACACGCTTCACCAAAACAGCCTGTTACAAAACAAGCACGTCCACAAAAAGGCACGCCCAAAGCCCAGTTCCAAGCTAGCTAGCGCTGCTGGCAGCTGCCACCCACTCACCGTATTGCTGTTGCTGCAGGCATTGGTCACTCTGCCAACGCTGCCGCCGCCTGTCGCGCCACCTCAGGGTCGCTGTGGTCGAGGTGGCGCTGCAGCAGCTGTCGCCACACGGGCTCATCACCAGGGGCCTGCACAGCCACAGCAGCACAAAGGCAGAGCGTCACTTGGGGTCCCACAGGGTCAGAGAGAATGATGCAGCGGACACGGCCCATGCGTGCATGTCTGCCATGCATGACAAGGCGAGCACAGTTCAGCAGGGCACCACAGGAAGTGTGGTTGTGTTTGGCACTACTGTAAGCGTGTGTGAATGCGACGCAGTGGACTAGCGAGCACATTACAATTACGCCCAATGCCACTAGCTGGACACCCACACTCAGACACAGCAGGCAGGCAAGGTGCAAGATTAACCAGAAATTGCTCACTTGGCTGCTCAAGCTGACGGTCACGTCAGCATCTAAGATATCGTACGTCAGTGCTGTCAGCTGCTTCAGCCGTGTCAGCTGCAGCACCAGCCGACCGTGTCCCTTCCTGCTGTAAAGCCAACCCATTGTCAGCTCCCTGAGCCCTGTCAGCTGACACACCAGCAGCAAGCCCTCCCCTGCAGACTCAGCATGACTCAAGTGCAGTGTGTGCAGCCCGCTCAGCCCCTGCAGCGCGGCCAGCAGCTCTGCACTGTAAGGCACTCCCCGCATGTCCAAACACTGCAGCCCAGGGCAGCAGCTGACAAGGCGGCTGCCCTCAGGAGCTGCCCCATCTTCCCGCCCCCCTGGCTGCTCGAGGTCCCTGAGGTCAAGCTCCCGCAGCTGCGGCAGCTGCCTGCCAGCAGGGAAGACGTGCTGCCACACCGCTTTTGGCAGTCGGCAGTCGCTGATATTGAGGTGCTGCAGCCTGCTGCTGGCTGTCAGGGCTGCATATGCCGCTGCAGGGGGGCTGTGACCCTCCTCCTCATCCCACAAAGTCATGCTCAGGTCGAGGTGTGTCAGCTGCTGCAGCTGCTGCATCTGGGACAGCAGCTGCGTCAGCTCAGCTGCATCCCCCGCTGCGACAAGCATGCAGTCGTCCATCTGTAGGTGCTGCAGCCGCGTCTTGCCAGCCAGGACAACTGGCTCCAATTCGACATCTTCATGGCTGCATGTAATATGATAGAAAACCGCCTGTTCCGCTCAAGTGTTGATCTGTGATCTCTGATCTGTTCTGCGATCAAGAGTTGATGAGCACAACCGCTTTGCTGCCGTGAGCTCCTTGGTTGCGATCAAAGGCTTGTGTGACGAGGTCCATGAGCGCGCACCCCTACAACCTGCTGTGACGTACTTCTTGAAATGTGATTGACTCACACAGCACACCCTGGTGTAGTCATTTCTCACTGTTCCCACGTCTTCAGATTCTAATCAACGTATAACTACAACGGCATGCAGTAAAAGCAGGCAGTGTTAGCAGCAGCAACGGCCAGGGTGTCAGCAAGCTGTGAGCAGCACGAGCCAGGCCCTCCAAGCGTGGCCTCAGGATGGCAGAGGAGGAGTCGCTTTTGAGGGTGCTCATTTCCACTGACAATCACTTGGTGAGAGCACAGATAGCAGCTGCATCATAGCTCTCTCCTTCTCTGCAGGGTGCATGACAGTATCGTGTGCTTCGCTGACAGCACAGCACCATCACCACATGTGGCCCTGCAGCAAGCTCAGGTTTCAAGGCAGCCAGAGCAGCATGCATGTATCGTGTCTGCTTGAGGTGCTCTGTTCAGGTCTCACGCTTTCTATTCAGCCTTTCTTCCTTCTCACACCTGTGGCACCCTCACCCTTCCTTACCCCTCCTCCCCCTGTGGCTCGCTTTGGCGACCTGCACCCCCTGCTAGGTTTCATGGCCCTCTCCCCTTGCATCAGCAGCCTCTCCCACTAATCAACCCTCCTCACCCTATGTCCTTCACTTTATTCCTTTCGTTGTTGGTGACCCCCCCCACACCCACCCACCCACCCCCCGTCTCTCCCCCCCCCCCCACCCCTCCCCATACACACCTACCTCATCCATGTCTCCCTCACAGGGTGTGTGGGAGAAGGAGGAGGACCGCAAAGATGACTCATTCAGAGCCTTTGAGGAGATTCTGCAGCTGGCCAAGCAGCAGAACGTGGACATGCTGCTGCTGGGTGGCGACCTGTTCCACGACAACAAGCCCTCCCGCACCACCATCAACCGCACCATACAGCTTTTCAACAAGTACTGCCTGGGCGACACGCCGGTGCAGATACAGGTGCTCAACAGCAACCAGGCAGAGATATTTGTCGAAGGGTGAGCAGGGCAGCACAGTTTAGACACCTTTTTGCAGCCCCTTTTTGCAGCCCCTGGTGAGGAGGGGGTGTTTTGCGGTTGCCGCCGCCGCCGCAGCAGCAGCAGCAACAGCAGCAGCAGGAGCAGCAGCAGCAGCAGCAGCATTGCAAGGGAACTGATGGACAGGTGGCGGCTTCATATTCAGTTGCGCAAGGAGCTGCCAGCCGCATTCATGTGACCACAGCTGGCAGTCATAAGCTGGCATATCACAGTGAGAGAGCCCCTGAGCTCCAGGCAAATGGCTTGGGAAATGTGGTGCTTATGTTAGTAAAGAAGCAAGCAGCTATGCCTGTGGAGGGCCGCTGGCCTAAGTCGAGACTCCTAGGGGTGTGCACGTCTAGCATGCTACGCCACCCCCCCCCCCACCTGTCCCTTCCCGCCCGTGTGCATGGCGGGGGCTGATGTATGTACCCTGCCTGCCGTCCTGTTGCGCCGCGTATGCCAGGTGTGTGAACTTTGCCAACCCCAACATGAACATCGACCTGCCTGTGTTTACCATCCACGGCAACCACGATGACCCCTCAGGTGCAGACAACCTGTCAGCAGTAGACCTGCTGTCAACCTGTGGCTTGGTCAACTACTTTGGCAAAGTGGTGAGTGTGGCTGCATAGGGCTTTGGGCGCTCAGGCTGTGAGGGGGTGTGCATACTTGTGCGCATGGCTTTGGTGGGGTGTGCGTTCAAGTTCGAGGGGTTCGGAATATCAGTGAGCATGAGTGCATACATGCATACGTCACGTAGAACGCTCATGCATTTGGCCATCATGGTGAGCTTTTGGACCAGCACACATCCCCCAGCCTGAATCATGAAGTGTCGACTTGCATTCGTGCCTGCGCCATGCCATGTCATGCCATGGTGTGCATGCAGACATGTTTAACATGCAGCAGCGGTTAACCTTTGACTATGTGTGTGTGTTTGCATCATGTGGTGTGTTGTTGTGTTGCTGCAGCTGCTGGGCGGCAACAACATCGGCACCATCAAGCTGCAGCCAGTTCTCATACAGAAGGTGAGTCACAGAGCAGCAGCAGCAGCAGCAGCAGCAGCAGCAGCAGTGGTGGTGGTGCGCAGGTCTTCAGCAGCACAGGTGCAGAAATGTTTAGCGGCAGCAGCAGCAGCAGCAGCAGTGGTGGTGCCACCTTTTGCAGTTTTGTGGCAGCCTTCTCTGGGCGCTGTCCAACAGGACAGGTGCCACCAATTTCTCGAACCCCCCCCCCCTCCCTCTCACTTTCCCTCTCTGCTGGCGTTATCCAGGGTGACACCAAGGTGGCCCTGTATGGCCTGGGCAACGTGCGGGACGAGCGGCTGGGCAGGCTGTTCCAAACACCCGGCTGCGTGCAGTGGTGAGTGGGGGCGGCAGCCACCAGCAACACTAGGAGCACTAAGGGTGTTTGTGGGGTGTCGTGGGGTGTTGGTGGGGCGGCGATCACCACTCGTGCTGGGCGCAGTGACGGTGGGGGATGTTGTTACACTCCTGGTGCCAGGAGGTGGCCCTTGAGTGCATGTGGGCACCTTGCTTGTGTGGGGGGTGTTGCTTGCCTGTATGAAACAGTGGAAACCCCTGCCTGTCCCCCGCACCCCCCAACAGCCCTCCCCCCCCTGTGCCCCCTCCCCCCTCCCCTTTCGCCCAGGCTGCGTCCGGCCAGCACTGCCGAGATCCCTCAGGATGACTGGCTGAATGTGTTTGTGCTGCACCAGAACCGCGTGCAGCACGGACCCAACGCCAAAAACTGCCTGCAGGAGCGGCACCTGCCTGACTTCCTGGACTTGGTGGTGTGGGGCCATGAACATGAATGCATGCCATCCCTACAGGTGAGGGAGTGTGTTGGGCCATGAACATGGACGCTTGCGTGCCCACACTGCATGGGTATCTGGCTTCTATACGTCAGGCTGTCATGTTGCTGCCTGCAGGAGGCTCCTGCCCTGCTTGGGCGCTGCCTGCAGTAGGGGTGCATGGCAAGCTTGTTGGGTTGGGCCACACACTGCCAGATGTTGTATGCACAAAACTTGCCTGTGGAGAATAAAGACGGAGCAGCACACTAGTTTTTTTGTGGTGTATCGACGCTGTGAGGTCTCATTGCAAGCTTTTTGGGTTGGGTCGCACACTGGCGTATGTTGTAAACAAGACTTGTCTGTGGGAAAGAGACGTCTCTTGTTCGGATCAACACACTATGCTGTGTTCATGCTGTGTCCATGTTGCGTTCATGCTGTGTTCATGCCGTGTTCATGCTGTGTCAGGACCTTCAAAAGCCCAGTGTGGGTGAGAAGGTGGTCCAGGTGCTACAGCCAGGCTCATCAGTGGCTACTGCACTGTCTGAAGGTGAGCAGCGGCTACTCGGACAGCTGGCTAGCTAGCTAGCCAAGTAGCACACAACGTCATTGTTGGACTGTCTTCAGTTACCCTAGTAGGAGAGATAGCTAGCCAGCTACCTAGTGAACTAGCACACACCGTCGATGCTGGAATATCTGTAGAATCGTATCGTAGTAGGGTTGTTCTGGTGTGACTGCGCTCTGCATTCTCTGTGCTGACAAAAAGCACGGGCAGCCAGCACAGGGAGGGGTTGGAGTAAGGTGAAGGGGGGACCACAAATTTTTAGTGTGACCCTACTGCGCACTCTCCTCTGACACTCAGACCCCTCCCTACCAACCTCTCACCCTCCCTCCCCCGCGATCACTCATCGAGTCCAAGCCCAAGCACACCTTCCTGCTCACTCTCTCTCACTCTCTCTCACTCCCTCTCACTCTACCTCACTCTCAACCCACTCACCCCCCCCCCACACACACACCCCTCCTAGGTGAGTCCAAGCCCAAGCACGCATTCCTGCTTGAGCTGCTGCTCCCCCCCTCCCCCACACACAGCCATCTCCAGCAGCACCCACCCATGCCAACACCCCCCCCCTCTCCCCTCACCCCCTCACCCCCCCCCCCCAGGTGAGTCCAAGCCCAAGCATGCCTTCCTGCTTGAGCTGCTTGTTGACAAGTGGCGCACCGTGCAGCTGCCGCTGAGCAGTCCCCCCCCCTCTCTCACGCGCGCTCTCTTTGTTTCCCACTCCCAAACTCCCTCACGCCCTCTCACTCCCCCCCCCCCCACACACACACAGACATTTATGGCTGAATTGAGCAGCACCAACACCATACCAACAATCCCTCCACACACCCTTCCCTCTCCCAGGTGAGTCCAAGCCCAAGCACGCCTTCCTGCTGGAGCTGCTTGTTGACAAGTGGCGCACCGTGCAACTGCCGCTGGGCAGTGTGCGTCCCTTCATGTGGGACAGCATCACACTGGCTGCTGTGACACCACCGCTGGACCCTGAGGACACACAGGCACTCACAGCACTGCTGGAGAGGAAGGTGAGGAGGGGGGAGTGGTGTGTGTGTGGGAGGGGGGGGGGGGCGAGGGGGGGGGGGTAGTGGTAGTGGTTGAGGAGGGGAGTGGTGGTAGTGGGACAGCATTACACTGGCTGCTATGACATTGCTGTTGGACCCTGAGGACACACAGGCACTCGCAGCACTGCTGGAGAGGAAGGTGTGGGAGGGGGGAGTGGTGTGTGTTGTGTGAGGGGGCGGGTGGAGTGGTAATGGTGGTGGTTGAGAGGGAAGTGGTGGTATGGGACATCAACACGCCGCCTGCTATGACATTGCTGTTGGACCCCGTACCTGCACTCACAGCACTGCTGATTTTTAGACATGTTGGTCACATCATTCCGATCGTGACATGTGGTGTGTCACGTATTCATTCACGTGTGCTGTCACGTATTCATTCACGTGACGTGTGCTGTGTCATGTATTCATTCACGTGTGCTGTGTCACTTTACACTTTGTGTGATGTCAGGTGAATGCCATGATCCAGCAGGCCAACCGCTCCTACGCAGCATCAAACCCGCCAGCACCTTCCACCAACACAGCCCAGCAGCAGCAGCAGCAGCAGCTGCCGCTGATCCGGCTGCGTGTTGACTACACTGGCTTTGGCACTGTCAACAGCCAGCGCTTTGGCCAGAAGTATGTCGGCAAGGTGAGCGCCCGTCTCTCTTGACGTTTTTTTTTATGACAAGGTTGCCGGATCCTCATCGGCTGGCCACACACACAACAGCCGAGGCTGCCGGACGCCCAAGGTCAAGCCTCACACCGATGAGAGATGCCCTCCACCCTTCTTACCAGGTGTCCGCTTCATGTATGTAGCTGTGCACCACACGGGTCACCCATGAGGTGGTGGTATGTATGTCGACACATGGCTTGAACCCACCCGATCAATCGCCAGCACGCCAGTCAAAGTGTGTCGGGTTCCCCCAATGCGTGCTGCAACAGGATGTGCGCATGCGTACCAAATGTACCGTATGGGTGCGTTCCAACACACATGCATGCATGAGCATACGTGAATCATACGGTCAGTGAATTTAGACGCACACGCATGCACTCATATGTATGGTGCCCATTTTGCAGGTGGCCAACCCGCATGACATACCGTACATAGTCATGTATGTCTGGGTGTCCGAACGCACGCATGCATACACATGTATCGCCTGAGTGCAATATATTGAATACACGCGCATGCACTCATACGTATCTCTGCAGGTGGCCAACCCGCATGACATGCTGCTGTGGGCCAAGGCTGCTGCTAGGCGTGTGAAGGATGAGGCGCGGGCTGCTGAGGCTGCAGAGGTGGCTGCAGGACTGGGAATCAGCAGCATACGGCCTGAACAGCTGGACCAGGTGGGGGGGGTGTGGTTCAGGGCTGGGGTTCAGGGCTTGGGTTCAGGGCTGGGATTCAGGGCTGGGGTTCAGGGCTGGGGCTTAGCAGCGTACCGCCTGAGCAGCTAGACCAGGTTTGGTGTATACTATAGCAGCAAGGGTGCTGCTGTGTACCAATGACCGGCATGGCAGGATCTTGTCGCCCACCATGTCACAATTTACGAGTGGTGTACCAGTGCCTGTCATACTGGTGAGTCGCCCCTCTACCCCCCTCCCCCCCCCCCCCACACACACACACGCTGTACTCAAATCCTGCACCCTCACACCTTGACTGTCCTAGTCAGATGCTAATGCAACGTCTCCCTGCCCTCCCTGTCCTCCCTGCTTCAACACCCCTCCCCCCGGCCCCCCAGGCTCGCATCGAGGACCTAGTAGCTGCCAACCTGTCTGCCAAGCTGGACATCCTCCACCCCGACGACCTGGCACAGGCGCTGCACCAGTTTGTGGAGAAGGAGGAGAAGGCCGCTCTGGCAGACTGCGTCACGCGGGTGCTGCAGCATACGCAGGGCCAAGTGGTGAGTGGGGGGGGGGGGGGATGGCTGTGGCTGTGCATGTGATTGGGGTGTGGTCAGGGTGTGTCTATGTCAAGTGGCCATGCAAGACGACAGCACCGGCTGATGCACCACATGGATGTATGTTGAGGAGCCTTCTCAACATACTTTGAGAGGCATCATCAATGCACTGCAGTCTGCTCAATGCCGTGCACGCTTGCTCACCTGTAGCGTCAGGGTTGAGGGCCAGCTTGTGCTGACACTGGACAGCCTCACAGGCTGCTGGCTTTCAGTCATCGGGCCCTTCTTGCAGGACATGCACAAACCCTGGCCCACCTCGGCCCACCCTACAGCACCCCACCCCACCCCCTGCGTTTGCACCCCCCCCCCACACACACACACACTCCCTCTGTACTCCCTCTGCCGACACACCCCCACACACACTCCCTGTGCCTGCACCCAATCATACCCCCCTTTGCTGTGCCTGCACACGACCCCCCCCCCCCCGCCCCCACCCACACACCCCACACACACCCCTGTGCCTGCAGTTGTCCCGCCCGGGGGGCTCCCTGCTGACTGGTGCTGAG
Organism: Desmodesmus armatus; assembly: GCA_007449985.2. Classification (NCBI taxonomy): domain Eukaryota; kingdom Viridiplantae; phylum Chlorophyta; class Chlorophyceae; order Sphaeropleales; family Scenedesmaceae; genus Desmodesmus; species Desmodesmus armatus. Next base: position 213,280 of record VIIQ02000134.1, on the reverse strand, counting down.
GGGGGCGATGAAGCGGATGGCATCTCAGCACCCGCCAAGGATGAGGACATAGCAGGTGGGGGCGTTGGCGAGTGGTTGACGTCATGTGTCGGCTGAGTGATATGCACAAGATATGCGCAAGATGTGGTATGTATAGGATGTGATATGTACAGGTTTCAATGTGTACAGAAAATGAACTTAGTGCTGGCCTGGGCCTGGGGTCATCCTGAGATGTGAGGATGGCCAGGAAAGGGGTCCGCATGATGGTCAGCTGAACTTGCTGCTTATCTGTCAACTATGGTCGATACCTGTGAGGCATATCTCCTGTATGTCCAGCATTCTGCTGTGCTGTGCTGTGTGCAGAGGTGATCAACCTGTGTGTGCAGCAACGTGCAGCCAGCCGTCAGGACGGCACGCAGCAGCAGTCTGCCCAGGACCCAGTCTCTGCCGCTGCAGCAGCAGCGGGTCAGGGGGCCGCACGCGTTGGCACACAGCCCCTACACGAATCAGACCTCATGGACGTTGGGATCGACAGCGACGAAAACATAGACCCTGCTGCTGCTGGTGGGGGTCGCGGCAGGGGTGGCGGCAAGGCAAAGGGGGGCATGCCGCCCCCCGCGCCGAAGGCAGCCGGCCGGCAGCGCAAGGGTGCAGCAGCGGCTGGAGCAGCAGCGGGGAGCATGCGCCAGGCGGGACTAATGGAGGCCTTTGCGCGAGGGGGCTCGCAGGTGGGGGGGACTAGCCCGCAAGGCAAGACTGGCAGCAACTTGAATGGGGTGCTGTCAGTGGGTGGGGCACGAGGTGCTGCTGCTGCTGGTGGTGGTGGCAACACCCCTGGCAGTACCCCCAGCCAGGCGACCAGCAGGAGCAGGAGTGCAGCGGGAAGTGCCGCGAGAGGGAGGGGCAGTAGGGGTGGGCGAGGTGGGCGTGGGGGGCGGGGGCGGGGGCGCAAGGCAGCTGCTGCAGAGAGTGAGGAGTTGGTGGAGAGTGATGATGGCGGCAGCAGCAGTGAGGGGGGTGGGCGCGAGGACATATCGGACTCGGATGAGGAGGGGAGGCCGGCCAAGAAGGCGCGAGGTGGGTGGCTGCTGATTGGTTGTTGATTCGTTGAGTGATTGATGTGTGAGGGTGGAGGCTAGGTGCAGTGCTCAGCGGTGATAGTACCCACTTGACAACCTCTTCCCCGTTCAAAAATAGGTTGGTAGCTTGGTTGGTGGGTTGGTTATTTAGGGTGGATAAAGGAGGGGCCGAGTGAGCGACTCGTGGAAGACAGGGTTCTGGGGCGAGGAATGGACACCTGCATACAGAGGATGTTGAGGGCTCCAGTGTGTTAGCAGCATCTAGAACATGTATCGTGTTTGTCCGTGTTGTTGCAGTGTGTGTACTTTTCTGGTGGGTCTCGTGCCCTCATGGTTGGGTGGTGTGTGTGTGCTGTGCTCGTGTATTGCTGACTGGTTTTTGCCAAGTGCAAGGACTCCTCATGAGCCTGAGGCTTGCTGGCTAGCGTATGGGAGGGCATTTTGCCCCTGCCAGCTATACAATATTACTGTTCTGTAATCGTTGCTGCAGGTGCCAGCAGTGCGCGCCCCACCCGCTCTGCTGCCAAGCGTGTGGTCAGCTATGCCGCCACAGCAGGCGCTGAAGGTGATGGTGATGACGACGGCCTAATCAGCTCTGACGAAGGCCCACAGCAGCACACGCAGCAGACACGCCACAGGGGAGGCAGGCGAGCAGCAGCAGCAGCAGCAGCGGCAGCTTCGGAGCCGATATCTGAAGACAGCGATGTGCTGTCGGAACCTATAGAGGACTCGGAGGATGAGGCAGTGGGTGGGGCAGGCAGCAAGAGGCGGCGTGGTCAGCAGGGCAAGCGGCAGCAGACGACGCAGCGGCAGCAGACCACACAGCGGCAGCAGACGCAGAATACAGCAGGAGGGTCGCTGCTGGGGCCCCAGTCCATCGACGGGGGGTATGTGGACAGCGACAGTGACGGTGGCGGCGGAGCTGTGCCAGCTGCACCAGCCAGCACAGCAGGTGGCAGAAGGCGCCGTGTGCTGCCCAGCAGCTTAGGCAGCTGAGAAATGTTGCCTGGTTGCATTGGTGGGCCCATGTGCCTGACACACCAGATTTGAATGCTGCTGACTGGGCCTCAAAGAACCCAGGTCCCACCTCCATCGAAGCGAGGTCCTGAGCTTGATCCCTAATGTGTTGGTACCCCAACTCAACTTGCCTCGGTTACTCTCAACAGTCCACCTCATCATTTGGCGTTGACGTCGATCAGCCCCCGAGCTGTGCACGAAACAAACGTTCTGACGAGTCTTCGGCTGCAGGTTACAGATTCTGGTAACGTGTAGCTCTTCTAGGGGCCTCGGTTGGTTGCCATCCAGAGCTGTGTGTGATGAAGACGGTCATCAGCAGCAAACCATCAGCACCCCCATCAGGTGCTGGCCCAGCGGCAGTGCAGGCACGGTGAGCGACCACATCGTTCACTATCAAGATCAGCAGACGGTTGACGTGTGAAGAACAGCTTGCATGTGACCATGGGGCGTTTTGGAGGCAGCATGCCATTGACCATATGGAACATGCTGTTGATGCTGTTGCAAGTTGATGGCTGATTAGCAGGGCAGAGCAGCACCCACTCAATGAACACACTTCTTGTTGGTATCACTGCCCCATGTGCAGGCTGCCACCCTTGCCACTCAGATTGCAGCCACTGCGGCACGTGCCGCATGCATCCAAAGCCAACAGCAGTTTTGATGCTGACGAGGACTTGGACGCTGATTTGGCTGAGGAGCTGTCCCGCTTCAGGTCCCCAGACACCTGGAATAAGGTGGCGCAGCACTTGGACCTTGTTTGGAAGATCGGCCGGGTGAGCACGGGCTGACTAGCATTTGCATGATAAGGGTGCAGCGGCCACATACAATGCCAGCCTTGCACATGTCGGCCTTGTCCCTAGCTTAATCAGCTGCAGGTGTGGAAACAGCAGGCGTAGTCAGTCAATGGTTCACTGCACATGCAACTGAAGCAGGGAGGTGTCGCAGTGGCAGCTGCTATCGCATGGGAAGCACTGCTGAAGCACCATAGTGTGGAGCATATTGTGCCCCTAGCAGCTGATTTAAGCATGCGTGTGACATTCTTTTGCTGTGGTTGGTGCTGCAGGCTTCTGGCCGGGGCAAGCGGGCAGTGTGCAGTTGCTGTCAGGGCACTGGGGAGGAAGAGTGCTCATGGTGCCATGGGACAGGTCAGCAAGGGAAGGGAGAAGGGTTTTATTATTACCACTGGGGGCGGCCTCCCATCTGCTGGCCACACATACCCCAGCAGCAGTTATACACCCCCCCCACGGTTGTGAGGGTGTGCGCAGCATCACGGCCGTGAACAAGCTGCATGCAGCACAGTGCGGCAAGTTATGCAATGAAGTGCATGTACCAGACGACTCCATGTCAAACTGATGCGCATGCACAGACAGCAGAATTGGTGGTGGCAGGGGGAAACCCATAAAAAAACCTAGCCTGTGCAGCTGCCGTCGGCTGCTGTCATGCACCGCTTGCACATGCGCAGTAGCCATGCAAGCTACAAGCGGCATGTGACAAAGCACCAACTGTCCGGTGCCACCCGTGGTGGCCTGGACGCTCAGGCAGGAGCGCATGGGACCCAGGCCGGGACAGGCACCTTCCCGCAGTCATGGTACTTATGATGTACCTAAGGGGCTGAACAAAGCATTATGAGCAGTGCACAGATAATCAAGAAGACAGATGCAAGAGTGATGCTGCAAGCTGCAGGCTTGACCTGGCAGCAAAGGAAATGGGAAGTCGCGAGCTGGCACCTTGCTAGTAACAGAGGATCATGACATGCTGCGAGCTAACAAGCTGGGTATTCTGTTGTGCAACAGCTGTAGTGGCTGACTGTGCTAACAGGGCCATCACTCCAGGAGTCAACTTCTAGGTCAAAGTGCTTCCAAGCGTGTGAAGTGATTGGCGGGTACAGCCAATGACTTACGCACGCTTGCAAGCACTTCGACCTAGAAGTTGACTCCTGGAGTGATGGCCCTGTTAGCACAGTCTGTCCTGCTGAGATGTAAAACCTGGTTGCAAAATGTGTTACAACACACACACCAGCTCAGCAAACCATCTGCCGGGAGCCCTGATCATCTCATGAGACAAGTGCACCCTCAGATCCATGCCCAGCCCAGCCCCGTAACGATGACCAGGCCGGCAGGCAGATGCTGGGACATCCCCAGGTGTTGTGGCCGCCCTCAGGTGTTCTGGACACAACTGCATGCAATGCCCCACTATGGCACAGGCAGCCTCAGCATGTGCATGTCAGCTGCAGTTCACTCAAACAGCTGGTGGGGTGGTGTTGACGTCTGCTGTCTTGCTGTTGGTGGGTTGGCGTCGGCCTTCTTGCTTGATTTCCTGCTGTGCAGGGGCTATGATGGTGGGGGACACACTGTTCCGCTCATCAGATGGGAGCAGTCACTGTCCGGTGTGCAAGGGGAAGGTGAGGCTGCTGAGTGGAGCCGCACAGGTCCATGTGTCTGCAGCTCGCAGACCTTGCCACGACCAGGGATTTTTTTTTGAGCAGCAGGCAGTTGGCGTTGAGGCGATGGGCAAGCAGCACCCTTGCTGTGTGTGTGGCCAGCTGGGGGGAGTCCGCCCCGATGGTAACCCATTACAAAGAAGAATCCTTCCTCTACCAGCCAGTGCAGCAGTAGGCGCTTGTGAACAAGCAGTTGAAACGCTGCCTTGTGCTTGGGCGCTGTACTGCTCTGTGCCCTCCCCCCCCCTGCCAGCATCCCATGTCGCAGCGCAAGTCAGTTATCATCTGCCTACAACACCTGAGCTGTCAGCCGAGCATGTGCTCATCTGGCTGCCTGCTTGCCCTGCCCCTGCCATGCTGTGCTGCGCGCTGCTGTGCTGCTGTGCTGCTGTGCTCAGGGGTACTGTCCTTGTGAAAACTGCCGAGGCACAGGTTACCGTGCCAGCTGGATGCAGGGGCCAGACTCCTGCAAGAACCCTGCCTGACAGACGGCAGGCATGCGCCGGTGCAGCTGGGGGAGCCTACGCAGGGAGGGTCGTGCTTCAGCTGTCACGGGAGTCACAGCGCTGCAGCGCGCAGGCTGGGTTTGCAACCCGGGGCGGCCACTTTTGTGGACGCACACGTCCAGATGGGGTTTCTGGGCAGGCGGACGTGTTGGCTTGCTGCTCTCCTTGCAGGAGCTGGGCAGCAAGGGCGTGCTGACAGCATTGGGCAGTTGAGCGCATGCAGGGGTGGACGTATCGGATGTGGCTTGGGGGTTGACTGTGCTCGGCATGGCATGTATTTGTATCTTTTTACTGTAGCTGTAGGCACGCTGTGTCAGCCAATAGTGGGAGCAATGGGTATTCTGGGTGGGTCAGGTATTCTGGGGCGGGTCAGGATCGCCAAAGCAGCAGCAGCAGCGTAGACTGTGGGGTTTTGCCGTCGCTGGTGTGTGTGGCCGAAAAGGCCACAAGCCGTTGGAGCAGCCAGCACTCTGGCCACAGGGATTTTGCACGATGCTGGAAGCTGCAAGTCCCTGTGGACGCGCCGCTGCTTCCTCAGCTGGGTTGGTGGTGACGCACCTGTGGGATGTGCCATACACCACTTGCTGAGCTTTTGACTGGGTGGTGCGTTGTGGATGTTGTTGATGTGAGTCACTCTGCTGTCTATCTTTCCCTTTCTGGGCAGCCTGTATTATCTGTGCAGGTGCATTGCCGCTGCTGAAGAAGCAGTTGAGCTGCCAGCAACAGCGGCTGCGCGGGTGCCTGCAGTGTATCACAAGGACAGAGCCACCGCACGGTGGCCGCCATACTGCATGGGTTGGCCTGACTGCCTGGAACCTGGGTAGCCTCCTTTGGTGGGTGGTTGTCATGATCAAGGTGGTGTGTACTTCATCTGCACGCATCATGGGCATGTTGCATGCCTTGGGTTAGCAGTACATCCCCCCGCCTGCACTCTGCATGGTGTGCGGGAGGGTCTGTATGGACGCGCTGAGGAAGGCATGCACCCCCCTCGTGAGGACTGTCATGCTGTGGGCGCAAGGCCTGGTCTGTCCTCAAGTGATTGGCACAACTTGTGCTGTGCGCATACGTGCAGCGTGTCAGATATGTGTAATGGGGAGTATGTTACATGGACATTTTCGCCAAACAACAATGGCATTGCCCACCAGGATCGAGCCAGGTGAACCTCATGTCGCATGTGATGGCCGACCTATTGTGATGACCTAATGTCGCATGTGATGGCCGACCATGGCGGACAGTCTGGTGGGTTTCATTTGGTACATGTGCTCACATCTTGTGCAACATCGCAGGGGGTTGGAGGGCTCTAGGGAGGCAATATAGAGATATGCGATTGTCGTGGGTGGGGCTTGGTTTCATGCGGGGCAGCAGAGTGGCTTCTGCACTTGCGTGTGGGGGTGGACGCGCAACTTGGTGCATGCTTGTCCTGGTCTTTGCATGACTCACCATGACTCATGGTGTGGTGCTGGGTTTTTTTGCTGCGTTTTGGCAATTTGCCTAGATTGCTTTAATCACAGACTGGCGGGGGTGACGCATGACGTGCCAGTACAGTTGACCCACTCTCATAGCTTGAATTGGTGTGCATAGTGCTGCTGGCTCTGTCCCTCGCCATATCACGCCAGCCAACCCGGGGTGACAGTATTCATGTACAGTCAAGAGGATGTTTTACAGCAGCCGAATTTCAGCTCCCCACCCACCCACCCACCCACCCAGGCAACCAGCGAGGATGGCTTGGGGGACCAGTCTGCAGCCTTGAGGGTCCCTCAGACGTTTAGACAAGTTCCCAGCCAAACCACACCCCTCAAATGTCGTGCTCCTCGCCACCTTGGACTCCAAAACCCTGCGGGGTTTGCCCGGAAAGAAACCCCCGTGTGTGGCAGTATCGCTACTGCAACACCTGAGGCGTTTTGATACCTGCTTTGTTGAATGCGCCACCAAACTGACTTGCATGTGCCCCCTTCCCAAGAAACTGCATCCGGGTCAGCTGCTGCGCCACGATCGCGTCGTTGATATGGGGACGCAGCCTTTGAAACAGCGCAGTCAAATGTCTTAACATCGTCTACGTTGTGAGGAGCGGAGGTGCGGCTATCCTGCACTTTTGCAGCTTGTATAGTGCACTTGCCTCGGGCTGCAGCCCATCAAACTCAACATAGCATGGTGTTACCTGACATTCATTTACCTGACATGCCCACGCTGGCACACAAACATCCACACAGTATTGCGCACGTGACCCTAATGTTGCACATGACCACAGCGCTCCTTATGCAGCCCAATTCATTCACTTCATTCGTTTTGGTCGCTTTGTGGGCTGCCTGTCGCGCTGGGGTTGTTTGTGCAGTGCAGCGCGATGATGGAGACCAGCTGCAGCTTGATCAACGACGAATCACGGCATCGGGCAGTGTCTATACGACCGCAGTATGCAGTGGGATGGTCCTCGCAAAGCTGCGATGTGCAGCAGTGCGCTGAGGACGCTCTCATTCGTGAGTGTTCCCAGTGACCAATGAATGCTGTTGGGCTGATCTGCAGTGGCAATGTAGCCATCCTGATTGCTACCCCTACTTGTATCAGTGCTCATCAAGATGTGTGAATGGAGTGCTGGGGCTCTGCTGCAGTTGCTTCTCTGTTTTGCTTGCTTCGTGCTTTACAGTACTGCTGTGTTCACATGACCATGCCTGCAGGTACAGAAGGGTGCAGCCTTGCTGCAATTGTCAGTGGGTGCGGCCAGGATGCGGCAGACATTGCCCTGGCTGCACGCAAGCATCTGGCAGAGGTCCTGCTGGTCAAACAGCAGCACCCTCTGGTGAGAAACCCTGGTTCCATTGATGCCTGGTAGCAGGCAAGCACACCTGCCGATAGGCTGAAACACGCACTTGACGTTTGAAAGACTGCATTTCTTGGTGCTTCAGCCTTTTGCGCCCTTCATGCAGTATACGCACTGCACACCCTTGCGCCATGCAGCTTGCCCCCATCGCAAGTAGCACCACTATCAGCTCGTGTTGCAAGGGTACAGCAGCCTGTGTACAAGTCATTTCACAACATACATCACCTTGTTGCTGCTGCAGGCATCTGAAGACCTGCTGGAGGCGTTTGAGCAGTGCCATGCACACCTCTTGCAGCAGGCGGCACAACTGCAGCAGCAGGAGCACCCCCACCACCCCAACAAGGAGCACCCCCACCCCCACTCCCACCCGCAGCACCTCAACGTCAGTCACTCAGGTGCCTCCTGCCTGCTGGTGTGTGTGGACTCAGCCAGCAAGCAGGTGCTGGCGGCTTCTGCCGGGCTGTGTCAGGGTGTCATGGCGCGTGCAGCACCCGCAGGCTCCCTCACTGTCCTAGAGCTCTCACCACGCCTTGCACTCGGTTACAACGTCGCCGAAACCTCCCGCATGGACGCAGAGGGCAGCCGCATCTGCTACAGCTGCAGGACACTGTCACAGCCGGCACCCCAGCAGGCAGCAGCAGCAGCAGGAGGTGCACAGCAGCAGCAGCAGCAGCAGCAGGCGAGCTGTCCTGAGCCTGTGCTGATCGGGCCCGATGGGCAGGTCCATGCAGGAGTGCGGGCCTCCCGCCTGCTGGGCTACAGCTCTGCAAGCTCTGCGGGTAGGTGTAGCTAGCTAGCCAAAGGCTGTAGCACCGCGCACAGCAGCAGTACCTTATCTGTCGACCTGCATGCTGCTGAGCACTGACAATGACGTACTTGTCGAAAAATGTTGAAGATGCTGTCCTGGGTATGCAGTATTTTCATTCCCTGCATTTCACCGGCAGCCGCTAGGATGGATGTGCCTGCAAACTGCCGCAAGGCCAGTGCACACTGCTGTAGCTATGTATGCCAATCACACCTTGCACGCTGGCAACACATCACAAAGGCTCTCTGCAGGCACTCGAACAAGCACTCACCAGCCACACACACTGGTCATCATGACGTGCACCTGTTGAATGAAACTCGTGTGCTCACAACCCATGCATTGACATGAGTCATGCCCATCCTGCATGGCTGTCATGGCTGCTGGTGCAGGTGTGACCCCCACGCCTGTCGTCACCAGTTGGCGGCTGTCAGGGGAGGAGGCCTTCGTAGTGTTGGGCTCTCCAGGCCTCTGGGCAGCCATGAACCCCGCAGAGGTTGTTGACTATGTTGCCGCAGCCCTGGCCAGCGGGGCATGCAGCAGCAGCATGCAGCCAGCACCCGATGCTGCTGCTGCAGGCGGGGATTGCCCTCCTGATGCTGCAAGTACCCCAGCACAGCAGCAGGACCAGCAGCAGTGGCAGCGGGGTGCTGCTGCAGCAGAAGCAGCGGCCCTGCGGCCTGATGCTGCTGTGCTGTTGAGTGACTTGTTGACCCTGGAGGCTCAGGAACGGCTGAAGCTGCGCCTTAGTGACATCAGCACTCTGCTCGGACTTGGGGGCACAGCAGCAGCAGCGGTGGCAGGGGTCGGTGGTGGTGGTGGTGGTCACCAGGTCGTGCCGGATGTGACGGCTGTGGTGCTGCTGTTGTCAGCCTCGCTGCCAGATCAGAGGGTTGTGCAGGACAGGGTGCTACTGCAGCAGGAGCTGTCGAGTGTGACCAGGTGCGTCGGGTACTTGGAATGACGGATGGGTGCGTGGGCGGTGGGGGTTGGTTGGGGGTGGGGGGCAAGGCTGCTGCAAGTTCCGGCAGTGTTGTACTGATGTCAACAGGCAGCTGCAGGCTCAACCACTGATAGAAGCAGCTCAGCAAATCAGACACAAAGCTTATGCAGTGGGTTGGGTCCTTCAGCCTTCCCCCTGTTGCATGCAGTTCCTGGCGCAATGCTTTGAGAAACTGCAACTATCCGGCCGACCAACCCCAAGCACAGCCTCCCCTGAAGCACCACCACAACCTCAAAATACCGGCTGGGAGGTTTTCCCACTGCGATGCTGGCTGCATTGCTTGACGTACTGTGTCTTCACATTCCTCCCCGTGCCTCGCCCCGCAGGGGTTGCCGCTCAAATGCAGAAGCCAGGCCTTGCAGGCCAGCTGGTACAGCAGCGCCGCTGCGAGCGCCTGCAGCAGCAGCACAAGCATGGCTGCTCCCAGCTCCAGCTGCAGCAGCAGCATAGCCGCAGCATCAGCAAGCATGAGCAGCAGTGCTGACAGCACATGCAGCACCGGCACCTCTGCGATCTCCGCAGCCTGTCGCACGCCCAACCCCAACGACAGCAGCAGCAGTAGCACCAGCACACGTCTGGCAGCACCAGGCCTAATGGCAGGTGCAGGCCTGCAGGCAGCATCAGGGGCAGCTGCTCGGGGCTGTCCGGCTGCAGAGCCCGCCGCTCCTGCCCTCAGCTGCTTGTTGCCTGCCTTGACAGTAGCAGGGCACTGCTGGCCGGCCACTTTCTGGCCTGCTGCTCACGCTGCAGTCAGTGCACCCGCTGCCCTCACCACCCGCAAGTCTCTGGGAGCTGCCGCCGCTGCTGCCGCTGCTTCCCCTGCGGCCAGCGGCGCTGACGGTGGTGCATCGGCAGCAGACAGTGTAGCAGCGGCGGCAGGGCCCAGTGTTGGCGGTGGGGTGCCGGCGCGGCCTGTGGGGTTCACCCTCAGCCCCAGGCTGAGTATCGAGTTGGACGTAACTCACCGGCCAGGCTCCTACGGCAGCAGCAGCAGCTTGCTGGCGGCACAGTGTGCGGCTGCAGATGCAGCAGCAGACGCCACCGGGAGCTTGGATCAGCTCCCCTCGCCTTCCTCAGCTGACGAGCAGGCAGTGATTGTGCATAAGGTGCGCCTGTCAGGCCCGAATGAGTTAGAGTCCCTGCTTTTTGGCAGCGCCACCACAGCGTACCCGGACACAACCGTGGCGCGCATCCTCAAGCCGAAACACGCCAACAGTATCAGCGCGTCAAACTTCCCTAATACCCTGGAGCACGCACACTCCTGGGGGGCTCCTGGAGGGTTTAACACCAGTGGTTTCGGATGCTCCAGCAGCAGCAGCAGTGGCGCTAGTGGGACCAGGCAGCAGCATCGCGTGAACGGCTGGGCCCCTGGCGGTTGGAGCGCAGGCGGCTGGGCGCGGCCCGTGCATGCCGCGCCGCGGCGCAGCGCGAGCGTGAACATCGCGCAGCTGTCTCGGCAGCTGCACAGCGGCACTGCAAGCTACAGCAGCAGTGCAGCGAGCAGTCAGCACAGCCAGGCGTCCTCCCTGCGGGGCGTCGCAGGCAGCGGCAGCTTTGGGCGCAGCACCGTGGGCGGTGACAGCCTGGCAGGAACTGCGAGCCTGTCAGGGCCCTTTGCCAGCGCGGCTGCTGCAGCCCGGAGCCGCAGCCAGCGCAGCAGCTTAGAGGGAATTGAAGAGCAAGGGATGCTGTCCCTAAGCGGCGCAGACGCAAGGGCTGTAGCTGCTGGGTCGTCCGGTGGGCAGCGGCAGCTGGGTAGGGTGCCAGCACTTGGCGCGCAGTCCAGCACGCACATCCAGCACGCTGTCTCTTTGCCTGCCGGCGGCCGGGTCAGCAAGGCCCGGTCGTACCAAGCCTTGTCAGCCCTGCAGGCTGCAGGGTCTGTGGAGAAAGTAGACTCCCTTGCTGCTGCGGCAGCAGCAGCAGCGCTGCCAGCAGTTGCAGCAGCTTCTGAAGGCACCAAGGGGTTTGCTGCTAGCAGCAGGGTGGCAGCTGCCAGTGCTGATGCTGCTTTCGGCCTCAGCAGCAGTAGCAGTGGTGGTGGGCTGCTGCCCGTTGGGCAGCAGCTTCACTTCAGGCCTGCGTTCAGGTCTGCGTTGCACTCCACTGCTGCTGCCACATTCCAGCAGAGCCTGAGTGGCGGTGCCCTCATGGCAGCACAGCAGCAGCAACAGGGGATGCAGCCACAGCTGCAGCAGCAGCAGGCCTCACCGTCGCTTCGTGCTGCCTCTGCTGATGCGCAGGGCAGCAGCAGCTTGCTTGGGCTAGCTAGCTCTGCAGCACTCCAGCTGGGCGGGCAGGAGGTGCAGGAAGTGCCAGAGGGGAAGGTGCGTGGGGGCCTCTCCCGCAGCAGGAGCGGCAGCATGCAAGCTCTGTGCGCCGTAGAGGCATCCTGTCCCGTCAATTTTGCTAGGCTCCTACCCGGTGACGTGGATCCAGCAACAACAGCAGCAGCAGCAGCCGGTGTGTCTGCAGTGGAGACGGGTGTTTCTGTGAGCAGCACAGAGCAGCAGGGTGCGAAAAAGGAGACCAGTGTGCGAGGCGGCCACACGAAAGCGGCTCGACTGAAGCACTCCCTGTCGAATCCGGAGCTCAACTTTCTGGCTCCAGGAACCAAGACCAGGGCTCGCAGGGCTAGTACGGTGCTGCCACCGGCTGCAGCCTTGACCGGTAACACAGCAGCAGCAACCCCAGCCATCAGCGCGCAGGGAGGGCCGATTAGAGGAGGCTCTGCCCGGGGAGGGAGCCTCCCTCCTTCCCTGCAGTTCAGCAACAGCCTGGCTTTGTCAGTGTCAGTCAGTGCTGGGGGCAGTGCAGGCATCGCTGCCTTGAGCCCCTTTGCACAGGACGGTGCAGGCAGCAGCTTAGCTCTGCCTGCATTTGTGCAGCCCCAGCACCAGCAGCAACAGGCAGTGCCCGTGTTCCGCAGTGCCTTTGCGGGTGCGAGTGGGGCTGTGCTGAGCCGGGTTGGCTCACGCGAGCAGTCTGCTGAGGGCTGCATGGGTGCTGATGGTGCTGTGCATGGTGGCGAACTTGGGGAGCAGGCGCTGGAGGGGCAGATGCATGGAGGGAGGCGCAGTAAGAGCATGGTGAGTGGTGTGAGGCTGCTGCGCGAGTTTAAACAAGTTTGTGTGATGTTCAAACAGCTACCGTGTACGGTATTAGTAATAGTCTTGTCGTGTCATGTTGCTGGGGCAGTTGAATAATGGTTGCTCTGCTCAGGTGGTGCAGGTTACATTCGGTTGATGGTAGCATGCAGCAGGCCCTCCCTTTTCACAACGGATAGAACAGTGGTGGTTGCGTTGAGACAGCCCTCCCCGAACAGACACCACGGTAACAGTGTGCATAGCATCCCCTATCTATCGCACTGTCCCACACTGCCATGTGCTTTTGTCATGCTGTGCTGTGCTGTGCAGAGTGTGAGTAGCCTACTGCTGACCTCGTCGGCACCCTCATCAGCAGAGGACGACGAAGACACCCTCACAGCAACCCTCAGCCCAGGCAGCAAGCAGCAGGCGCACAGCTGGAGTGTGCTGGGCGCCAACAACAGCGCCAACAGCAGCCTGAGCTGGAGCAGTAGCTCCAGGCAGCAGCTGTTGAGTCCTGCATGCTCTGGTGCGCTGCGAGACGCCACTCAAACCTCACAACGCAACAGTTTGGAGGTCACGGGAGGAGCTGCAGCAGTGGCGTGTGCGCTGGGCGCAGCAGCGGCATCCCCAGCGTATGGCAGCCTTACACGCTCCTGCAGCCAGGCTGATACGAGCCTCGCGTGTTCTGGCGCAGGTGGCTTGCAAGCCTTCGCGTCACTTGACGGCCCTCTTGAGCTGCTGCTGGCGGGAAACTCTGGCGGGGGTGCAGGACACAGCGGCAGCATTGAGGTTGTCCGCACTGCGCATGGGATGGCGTCTGGCTCCTTCACCAAGGTCCGCTTTGCAGCATCCGCACCTGCAGGAGCTCTTGGCTTTGAGCAGCTGTCAACTACGGTTGATGGCAGTGCCGACTGCTGCTCACAGAGTATGCTTGCTGGGGTGATGCAGCTCAGCACGGCTGGCGAGGTCAGTAGCAGCTACAGCAGCAGGAGTGCTGATGTGCTGGCCTTGCAGCAGGGCGCCGGCAGTAGCTCCAGCGCTTTTGGCACTACTGCAGTGAGAGGCTGGAGCAGCCCAGGACGGCACGTGGTAGCTTTCAGCGGTAGTGCAGGCAACACGGATGGTGCTGCTCTGCGCAGCAGCAGCATGCCTGCCCCGGCTGGCCCGGGTCTTGCCATGAGCAGCCAGCCACCTGCTGCACCTAAGCCTGCTTGGTCCAGCAGCAGGGCCTGGGGTAGCAAGCCTCCCGCCCGCCAGCGCAACAGCAGCATCAACCTGTTTGCCAGGCCCAGCACCAGCACACCCAGCGCACTGGTGGGGGCTGCTACCACACCATGGGAGGGTGCAGGAGCAGCGGCTGCAGCAGAGGTAGGGCAAGGGGGTTTGGGCGGGAAGCTGCTGCAAGCTGCAGGAGTGAGCAGCGACACCGCAGCGGGTGGGGCCAGCACAGCTGCTGATGAAGAGCTGCAGGACGCGAACCCCTTCTGTCAGTCTGGCAGTGCAGGGGTGGAGTGTCAGGAGGTGCTGGTGGCACAGGCGGCGGGGCCCAGCACGAAGCGGCAGCGCTCAGCACCGCTGCCCACCTTGCAGGAGAGCCCTGCATGCACCCCAGGGGCCAGCCCAGACGCCTCGTTTGGCTTTGCAGCAGCATATGAGGAGACACTGGCTCGCCACTTAGGCCAGCACAAGCAGCGGGACGTGCAGCAGCGCGGCCGGTTAGGGCTGTTGGTGCTGGGTGAAGACGAGGACAGCAGCTGCTGTTCGCCGCTCAGTCACACCAGTGGGCGGGTGCAGGCAGGACACCAGCAGCAGCAGCTTCAGCTTCCAGCGTCCTTCGCCGAGCACAGTGCTACAGGCCTGGTGCTGCAGTCCCTGACAGCTGAGGCCAACAGGCGGAGCCTTGACGAGAGCAGCAGTAGCAGCAGGGGTGCCCCGGTGTCTAGCTCTGAGGGTTTGTCTGTGGAGCTGCGCGGGGGACTTGCCAGTGACTCGTTTGAGTTTTGTAGGCCACATCAAGGCGAGGGAGCTTGGGACCCTCACTCCCCATTGCTGGGCAAGACCTTGCAGGGCTAAGAGGGCTGGGCACTTGCCATGGCTATGGGGACTGTTGTAGCTATGGGGGAATTCTGGGCATGGGCCTTTCCTGCAGTTGGCTCCTGCAATTCCTACGTGGATTGTACTGGTAGTGTTGTCCCTGCCTTTGTTATCCCTTCTGTGCATGCCCCTGCCTGCCAGCATTTCTTGATGAATGCTGACGGGCTGAAGGCAGTGCTATGTAGTGGCGTCGAGTGCCACAGACAGTGGGTGTCAGCGGGTTACCATCACTGTGTCACTCGTGTGTCAGTAGTTCCCTGCAGACCCTGCCGACGTTGTCTCTTTTTGCATGTTTGTGCATTGCCTTGCTGGTACCATCAGCTTCACGAAGCAGCAGTATGTTGAGTCACCAGGAACAAACACCAAGGCTGCACTGTTGATGTAGTAGTACATTGTGCATGAGGTTTATGGCTGCTGCTGCATGGGCAGGATCCCAGAGGATGGTGGGCCTATCGGCTTGTGCATGTGCGCATGCATGCATGTATGTATGCCGCTCCAACAGAGAACACGGGCAGCTATGGGTCAGAGGCAGTGGGGGTTCTTGGCGTCTGCATCAGGATACTGTCCAGCCTATTTACAGGGCTGCTGAGGTGTGTGGACCCCTAGGCTGCCACTGTGGTGGGGTTCCTTTTTGCAAGGCACCCTGCAACCTTTGTTGAATCTTGCAGGATTGAGTCACATGGCTGTGCTGAAGGCTGATGATTGCGCCTGCAGTTGTTGGGCTGACGAGCAGAGGCTGGTGGGGTGTGATGGTAAGGGCAGGCACCCGTCCTGGCGAGCAGGCCAAGTGGCTGACTCCACTGGGGCTTCACTCTGTGCTGTGAGTTGGCTGCATGCTTTTATGCACCTGGCGGGGACTGTACCGTAGCTGCCTCGTTGATGTGTCGTCATGTTGCTATGCGCCTGTGTTAAATTCGTCCGATCTGCAGACCGTGTGGCCTTCCTGTGTGTCATAGTGTGTTTCATGCGTGTGATGTCTGGGTGGCAGGGCTGCACAATCCAGCCCTTTGCAACCATGTGTGTATATCATGCATGTACTAGTGTGTGTTGGCAGGGTATTATCGCTGCCCGTGTGTTCAAGTTGCTGGGGTATACGTGTGTTGCTGCTAGCGGTTGTACCACTGGGCGAGTTTGTGTCATTGCACGATTGCGCATTGCTGCCAAGCATGGGGTGTCAGTTGCAGCAGTTGTTGGGGCTTGACTAGGCCAGCACACCAGCAACCAGTTGTCGCTTTGCAGCCATCTGCATGCCCCAAACGGCGCAAGCCTGTTGGTGCGCCCTCTGCACAGGTAGTGTGGTTTTTGCACTTGTAGGGGCGCAGGTTGAGTTGTAGGGAGCATTGTTGGACAGTGCACTGCAACCCGGATCACACAACGGCTCACAGAGGGCGCCACTGGGTTGAAGCCTGTTTTCCTATCCAACCCCAGCACGTTTGTTTATCAGGAAACAGCCTGTCAGTTGCCTGTCTGCAGGATTGCTTGGTTGAGATGAAGAGGGTCCTGGGTGTGTGCATCGACGGTGCAGCCAGTGTCCACAGTGTGTCACCAGTCTCTGTCAGCTGCTGCCGTAAGGCTCCATTGCCAATGCGGCAGGGGTGGGTTGGGCATGAGGGGTGTATAGGGAGCTGAGAGGCATGCTGGCCTGCATGAGCCAGTGGGCTCCCATGGCCACCATCTGATGTGCAAGTCTTGTGCACGATGCATGCGGTGTTCACAAGTCTGTATGCTTTTGCAGCTGCTATCGTTATCCAGAGCGAAGTTGATCGCTTTCAGCAGAGCACAGCCCTTTCTGGTGGTCCTTTTTCGGCATATACCTGCTTGATGCACTCAGCTTGGTTAGCTGTTGGTGTGCACAGGTGCAATGGGGCTAGCCAAACCCTAGCGGCCAGGAGCAGGAGTGCAGCCGGCTCGTCAAGCTGGCATCTTTGGCAGAGCAGAGGGTGGGCTGCAGGCTTGCACAGGGCGCCCAGATCACCGGGTGGCCTCATGAGGCAAATGCTTGCAGCACAGAGTGTTTGCTGATTGCTTTATGATCACAGATTGGCGCCATTTTGAGTTGGAAGCCTCCTTCTGCGGGGCTGTTTTTGAGGTGTTGTGAGTGCGCACAGAGTGCCAGCCACATGCTCAGTTTGCCGTTGATTGCTGCAGCGTGTGGTTGGGCGTGCAAGTGAAGGGAGCAGGGGCTCAACACCCTGAATAAGTGCCGTGCAGCTGCTGTTGTGCCAGCACATGCTACGCAGGCTTGGCCATTTGCAGGCAGCCTGACTGTCTCTCAAATCATGGCTTTGGCTCAAGCTTGAGAATCTGGCCGCATCTGTTTGGAATCAGTGTTTGGCACCCCTACTGTGGGAGCAGTTCGCATGACCACAGTGGACGTACTGTCGGCACCATCGTGTTGCACAGCACGGCACACACGCGGCAGTGGTTGTTCTGGTGCGTACACCACTACAGTGTTGTACATCACAGCACACGCGTCAGTAGTTGTTGTGGTGCTTGCAGCACTACAGCGTTGCACACCACAAGGCAGCACACACGTCAGTGGTCATCTGGGTGCCTCAGCCAAGGGTGTTGTAGGTTGAATAGCGCCTTTGGAGCTACTGCTACAGCTTCTTCAGCTGACAAACTGCCTTTCTGGAGAGGGTGAGGAACCTCAATGTTGTTGTTGGGTGTGGCGTGGTTGGACTGCACTTATCGTTGCACGGAAGTTATGGTGCATGATGTGAATGGAGAAGCATGCATGTTGGCATTGCCTGTCCTAGCAGGACACCGCAGTGTGTTCTCCTGTCATGTGTGTCAACAGGTGCAGCAGCCCGGTTGCCTGATGGGGCGTCTCAGCCCCACTCCTGTTGCGGGGGCGGATGGATCCAGGCTGCGCACAGGCGTTTTTGCATGCATTCATACTGCGCTGCATGAACCGCTCACTGTCCTTCTGGACATGCATATGGGAATCATAAGGCTCATGTAATGAGGTGAAGTCACACATTGGCGCTGAATGCTCATTTACACAAATCTGCCAGGGTCAGCACTGCAACCCCATACCCCCAGCAATCCAAACTTCAACTTGAGTCCATGCTGTACTGCAGCACATAACAATCATGTACACAGTCTTGATAAGCGCTACACACTTGTGCAGTGTGTGTGAGAGTGTTCAATGTACAGACTGCGTTGATATACATGGTTCGCACATTGACAGCTGTGACGATACACCAGAAAAAAACCACAAGTGTGGGTAGATGTCAGGGGGCGATCATCCACCTGGGTGGCACCTGCACACCATTGGAATGCTGCAAGCCCGCCCTCACTTTGCTGAGGGACCAAATCAGAGCTGCCAACCGCAACACAAGTCCACAGCGCTTCTCAGCGCTGATCAAGTACACAATATACATTTACCAGTGCTGTTGACGCCTTTAGCTCCCAAAACACATGCACACAGACACACTCTTGATGGTGTCATGTATCCCTTAGCTGCAGGTCCTGTGCCAACACACCCTGGCTCGCTACATGGCTTCATACAGCTTGCGTATATGCTCCAAGGTGGCTGGGGCTCGTGTGACAGGGCAGCAGTGCTGGGAGGTGACGTGCCTGAAGAGACAGGGGTAGCAGAACACGTAGCCCGACACCGCCAGTGTGGCAGGGTTCGCGCGCGGCCGCCTGCAAGACAGCAGCACAAATACAGCCAGGAGTGGCAGTAGACACAGCGACATGAAACGAAAATCAGAATCAGGGTAGCAAAGCGTATTTTGAGAAGTGCGGCGCAGTACGGTACAGCACAGTACACTACAGTACAGGTATGGGAGACAAGGTCCCAACCTCGGCACTAGCCAGCCATACGTGCATGGGGACAGACAGCAGTACAGTGCATGGCAACATGCAGTCAAGCACACTGGAGGCGTGCCTCTCCTGCAGCCACAGCAGCTGGTTGACCCAGGACTTTCGAGTCCCCATAAAAGCATGTGCAGCGTTGTGTGTGCTGTTAGATAACTTTGACACCCTATCTGTAGCTGTTTCACAGCTAATGCAGCCCTGCTGGCGCATAGATACCCTGCCGTATGGTGTGCAGACCTACCCGCACAAGGGGCACAGGCTGACATCAGCTGCCAGCTTGACACCCTGCGGGTGAGGTGTGGGCGCGGGTGGTGGTGGCGGAGGGGGCAGGGCTGAGCCTGATGCCAGCCTGTCTTCAGCTGACGTGTACCACCACTCGAGCACCTGGGGGGCAACGTGGCGGCACACACACACGTATTGTCAACAACAACATCATCACCAAAATGTTCATGAGCACAACCATGACACGCTTGGCCAGCGGTTTCGAGTGTAAAAGCACTGTGTCTTGCGGAGGTGGGAGAGAGACACCACCAGGCAGATCTGGGGGACACATGCCAAATTGCAGTCTGCTGCAGCTGGCTGTATGATGAAGGCATGGTGCTGAGGTGGATATCAGCCGGCACCCACAACTCTGGACAATCACTATGCTAAGTGGCGCGCACAAGGGAGAGCACCAATGGGATAAGCAGGCGATGCCAACACGTCTGCCGGCCCATTCAATTTGTCACATTTGTATGTGGATGTGCAGCCTGCAAGCAACTGTAGGGGGGCAGCTGGAGATCCGACACGACACCGCTCCATCGGGCACATGCATGTGTCCTTACCTTGAAGCCAAACACAGCCAGTGCACTGGTGAAGGCAGAGGCTCTTCTCCTTCCCTTTGCTTTTCCCTCACCACCCCTTCCTATCCAACAAGACCCCCCACCCCTCATCTCCCTCTGTCAGGCACATGCAGGTGTGCTCACCTTGAAGCCAAACACAGCCAGTATGATGAGGTTGCGCAGGTGGTCTGTGGCTGTGCTGGTGCCCCGAAGCCACAGCCTGTGCAGCGCTGCCAGTGGCCGGCTGGAGTGCTGGCCCGCCCGCTGCAGCGCCGCCTGCCGCTGCTGCTGCTTGTGCCGCTCAACCTCCGCCTGGAGGGTCAACAAGAACAGGGCAGGGAGGGACGGGGGGCTGAGGGCAGCTGTTGGGCAAGAGTGCACCAAACTATACAGCAAGCCAGCTAATACAGTGTGAAACAGCATGTGCACTGGTGTCAAGAAGGGGGGTCTACCGGAAGGAGCAGGGCCTGGATGACTGGCCACATGCGGTGCAGCATGCACACAACGCTGCCAGGGGCTGCAGGCGCCACCTGGGTATCAAAGCACGCCGCGCACCCAGAGGAGTGGCCCAGTGCCCAGACCAAAACCAGATGGCGCAATCCTGTTGGCCAAACTGTTTCTTGCTGGCTGCTCAGCAGTGGCTTGCAGCTATGCAACATGCCACCAGTGCAGGCACCTGCGCTATCTGCACTGTTTGCAAAGAATATGCGTAGCAATGTGCGATCAACAAGGGGCCACAGCGCATGGTCTGGTGTCACCTGATGCTCCGCGACTGGCCAGGCTGCCTTATGTCATCCCTCCAAGCCTCTGCCGTTGCCCACCATCCCTACCCGCCCCTCCCCGCGCCTTCCTCACAGACTTGACCACCACAACTCTCTCATCAGGTCTCCCCCCCACCCCCCCGCGCGTGTCCTCACCATTTCCTGTCCCGTGAGTCTGACCAGCCTTTGCCCCAGCAGCTGCAGCACCGGGCTGTGTGTCTCAAACACATCCAGCAGGTAGCCCAACTGGTACACAAACTTGACACCCTCTAGGGAGGCGTGCAGGTAGGGGTACAGCTGCACAAAGGCAGCAAGGGAAAACTGCTGCAGTCGCCCCCCCAGCCTGCGCAGCTGGCTGGGACTGGTGCTGTCAATGCTGCCTGCTGTGCTTTCCTGCAAGGCAAGACAAAGGCAGGACAGGCGCTAAAGCAATTCGTCCCAATTGTCATGCTCCCTGCAGCCGCACAAAGAGCATTTGATGCCTCCTCTGATGCCCCATCACTTAGGAATTAAAGCCAACCAGACAAGCGCCCAACCCATCAGCAGGTGGCGGTGGCAGAGTGGCTCAGCTGCTGTAAGCTGGCCGCGCACAGGCAGACAAACTATGCAGCAACTGCTGCTGTGCCACAGCATTGTGTGCATAGTTCGTCCGGCTAGTGACCCCACCTGCTGCTGTTGCTGCCGTCGCGCCAATGCCAGCCCCAACACTCCCCCTTGCGTGTGGCGAGCGTATAGAGCATCCAATTTGGACTTGATATATGGCAGCAGCACCTGCAGAATGGGCGCCAGTGCAGGCGAAATACAGGCAGGGTGAGAATACAGCAGAGCAAGAGGTGACAAAGCTGATCACGTGGATGAGGCAGGCCTTCCCATGCATGTTTGAATGTGACCCCAGTTGGGAGACAGCTGCTCCTGCTGTGGCCCAGCACTGCTGAAACTCCCGACTGCCCTGTTGCCGCTGCAATGTACTTCCATGTTGAAGACAGACTTGCGGCCGGGTGCGCTCTGATGGCAGCAGCTGTCTGTCTAACCGGTGAAAAGCCTTCATCACCTGGCAAAGCAAGGCTTGTCGCTGTTGGTGGCTGGTCAGGAGCACCGACGGCTCGCTGTCTGCTGCCTGCTGCACGCCTTCAAGTGCTGGTGCTATGCTGCTGACCCGTTGACTGGGCTGCTGCTGCTGCTGCTGTGCTGCTGGCCGGCGCTTGAGGCCATAGAGGCTCTCAGCAAAGGTGGCATGCAGCGTTGCCAGGCTGTGCCGCTCCAGCAGCAGAGAAACCAGCGCAAAGACTTCATCCTCGTAATTTAGCAGCTGCAAAGCCCAGCGATGGCTCTGCCCAGCAACCTGAGAGCGGGCAGGGCGGGCAGGACAGGGAGGGGGTCACTGGTACTGATCATGCTGATGTGGATGCTGCTGCTAACGTGGATCATGGGCAGCAGGGGCACACTTACCGACAGAGAGTATACGAGGGCCGCTTTCAGGCTTGGAACGAGCTTGTCTGCTGCATACACCTCAAAGTACGTAGGCCTTGCACCAGCCTCTCCCCCAAGCTGCAAGAATGCCATCTCTTGTGATGGGGTGATCACAAAATAGCACCCAGAGGTACGGTGTGCGATCTGAGACGGAAGCGTGACCAGCCTGGCACAGGAACGAGGTTTACTTACCGGTCATGACAGTTTTCTGTCGGTGCATGGATCAATGCTGTCAGTTGCATCAACCGTCTCATTGCTTACCTTACAGTCATTTTTGCTGCTCCAGGTAGCGGTTCAGCAGACTCGGCGGATTGCACAGATTGTGCCATGCAGGTTGCAGTAGGGCAGCGGCTTGGTGGCCGGGCAGTGGTGCCTGGAAGGCATGTCAGCAAAGTTAGCAAGCGTACAGCTGGCGTGGTGCGGTCACAGGAGCGCAAGCGGCCAGAGTACATCCCCAACAGGTGGGCAACTGAATACTGCTGCCGCCGTACCTCCCCATCAAGCATGTGTTGGCTTGCAGCTGCATCAGATCTGCATTAAGAGCAACACTCATGCATATATCATCGTTGCAATTGCATCACATGAGTGACCTGTTTGCTTCACATCAACCATGTGCAGCGGTTGCCTGTGCTGGTTGGACGTGATCGGTTGCTGCCCTGCCCGGCATCTGTATTGTTTCTCGCAGGATCGACGACCCCAACTACGTACGTATCTTTGACACCACGCTGCGTGATGGGGAGCAGTCTCCTGGTGCAACCCTGACCAGCAAGGAGAAGCTGGACATTGCACGCCAGCTGTCAAAGCTGGGTGTGGACATCATTGAGGCTGGCTTCCCTATTGCTTCACCAGGTAGGCCTGCAGCACCAGCACACACAGCAAGCCATGGCAGCACGACAGAGAGGGACTGCTAGCCTTGTAGAGCTGTTGCTTCTGAGCAGCCGACCGCGAGTCTTATTTTGGAGGGAATCAACCTTGGGGCCATCTTCCAGGCAGTTGCCTGTGGGTGATCTGAGCAATGGCAGCAGACTGACCACCAAGCAGGATGCTCTTGAACAGGCTTGGTATGAGTGGCATCTGCACTTGCATGGGGGTTGTGACAGCAGTCGTGGCAGCCGCGGCAGCTGGGGCTCGTCGCTGCTGGGTACAGCACACATGTCGAGGCTTGTTGGGTGTGCCATGCTGTCTTGTTGCGCCCTGTGTCTCCACACACACCACGTTCACCATACTCACACACACATGCGCACACCGCATTCACGCAGATGATTTCGAGGCAGTGCGTGCAATCGCCATGGAGGTGGGCAATGATGTTCATGAGGACGGCTATGTGCCTGTCATCTGTGGCCTCAGCCGCACCCGCCTCCCTGACCTGGAGCGCGCCTGGGACGCGGTGCGCCATGCCAAGCGCCCTCGCGTGCACACCTTCATCGCCACCAGCGAGATCCACATGCAGTACAAGCTGCGCATGACACGTGACCAGGTAGGGGGGGCACATGGCGGCAGCAGGGGCCCGGGGGGGGGGGGGGGCGACAGCAGTAGCAGGGGGCGGGGGGAGGGGGGGGCAAGCTTCGCATAATCGGGACCAGGTAGGGGCAGCGCGGCAGCAGCAACATGGGGTGGGGGGTGGGGGAGAGGTGGAAGCAGCGCTGCGGCGCGGGGGGGGGGGGGGGGGGAGGGCAGCTACGCATGACGCGCGACCAAGTGGGGGACATGGCGACAGCAGCAGCAGCACCAGCCCGGGGGGGGGGGGGGCAGCGTGGCGACAGCAGCAACAGGGGGCGGGGACGGGAAGCAGCGCTGACCTGGAGGGTGTGAGCGGAGGGAAAGTAGTAGGGGTTTGGAGGCGGGCTTTGTGGTTAGGTTGATACTGGAGGCAGCACAAACGTGGAGGGGCTTTGTGGGAGGAGCAGAGTTCGTACCGGGTGCAGGACCATGGCATGGTGATGTGTGGGGTTGTGGACCAGAAGGAATGGCAGCGAGGCAGCGTTAAGGATGGCAGCCTGGCGCTACGGGTGTTGACGGCGGATTTGCTGACCCGATGGGCATGCAGTCTCATCATACCCCTGTCGCCAAAGCTCCAACTGCTCAACAACTGTGCGTGTGGTCTGGTGCAGCGCAGAAGGCCGGTGCGACGAAGCCACCGCCACGAAGCTGGATTGACTGTGCTGACGATGTTGCTGCTGTGTGCTGTGCTTGCTGCATGCATGTGTTGCTCCCCTAGGTGGTTGAGAACGCTGTGGCTGCTGTGAAGCACCTTCGCTCGTTGGGCTGCAATGATATTGAGTTCAGCCCTGAGGATGCAGGCAGGTGGGTGGGTAGGTGCAGGAAGCAATGCAGCAGACGCGTCCGTGTTGGGGTGGAGTGCCGGGGTTTTCCGAGGGGGGGGGGAGGGTGTGTGTCGACGTTGTTGACACATATGTATGTTGTAGGGTTCGGGTGGAAGAGGGGAGTGCCTCCACCGGCTTTGGCGGCCAACACACACAGGTTGAGGAGGTGCCCGGGGGGGGGGGGGGCTGACGATAGGTGGGCTTTACGGCTTTACCTTGCTACAGCTGCCTGATGCTGCAGTTGGGGTCACAAGTGTGGTTGACGACTACAGCTGTGACCCCAACTGCAGTATCAGGCAGCTGTAGCAAGGTTTTCCTGTCGTGCCTGCTTGCTTCCCCACCCCACCCCCTTGCCTCAAAGAGCACAAATCTGTTGGTGGGGGAGCACATTTCTGTTGGTGGGGAGGATGTGTGTGTCTGTTATGGGGGACAGGTGGATCAGGAGGGGTAGCCACCCTACTACACGCACACGGTTAGGGGCATGTGTCTCCCTAAACCGGCCCCCTAATGAGACGCTGCTGGCTGGCCCAAGTGTGTCTGGCCAGGGTGTCGGCCTGGTTGCGTCCTGCTGCTGCTGGTGGCACCTGCTGTCCCATGGTAACTGGGACAGCACCTGCCACCAGTGGCAGTTGGATGCGTCGGGGCTGACACCTGGCCAGAGACACGCGGGCGCACCATTGGCTCGTTGACGATTGCCCCAAGCACAGTGGTTCACAGATGTTTGGTTACGATAGATAATTTGGGACAGCCTAAAAGGAGGGACCAAAGAATTGCCGCAATGCAGCATATCGCGGGTGGCCTCACCTTCTGCTTCGGTGTAGGTACCCCCAGCCAGCCCCGCTTTCCTGTCTGGCCTTGGCCCAGCGTAGGTGCGTCCTGCTGCTGCTGGTGGCACCTGCTGTCCCATGGACTGTGGGACAGCACCTGTCACCAGTGGCATTAGGATGCATCCACGCTGGCCACCTGGCCAGGGACGCACTGGGGCACCATCAGCACACTTGAACCAGGGGGTGACGGTACAAGAAGACTCGGGGGGGGGGTGACAACATGAGACAGTTGTGATGGAATGCAAACAGTGCTTCAGGGAGTGCTGCTGGGAGCCTTCTTGGTGCAGTGAAGAATGCAGTGAAGAATGAGCCCAATGGGTGGCCTTTTCATTGTGGGACGTCGCAGATGCCTGCGTCTCAGCTCAGCTTCTGCACTGTGCCGTGCGGTGCTGCAGGAGCGGCCCTGAGTATGTGCTGAGGCTGTGCACACCCACCTAGCCTGGCCTGACCCCTCCCTCCACATGTGCCCCCCTCACTCCCCAAATTGCACACAGCCCTTCCTTCTTGAGCATTGAATGGCATTCCCCCCCCCCCCCGCCCCCGCCCCCGCCGCCATATGAGCAAGCATTGCATGATGGTAGTGTGCCGCCCCCCCCCCCCCCCTTGCCAGGTCTGACCCTCAGTTTCCTGTTCGAGGTACTTGGTAATCACCTCACCAAGCACCTGGAACAGGAACTTGGGGTCAGACCCTGGCAAGGGGGGGGGGGACCGGCACACCAAGGCAGGTGCCACCACACTCAACAGTCCCGACCCTTCTGTCTTGAGCATTACACGGCATTGGTGTGCCGCTCCCTCGCCCCAACTTGAGCCAGCATTGCATGACGTTGGTTGTTGCCCCCCCCCCCCGGCGCGCTGCCTCCCCCCCCCCCCCCCCCCCCGGGCCGGCCTACCGCAGGTCTGACCCCGAGTTCTTGTACGAGGTGCTTGGTGAGGTGATCAAGGCGGGTGCCACAACCCTCAACATCCCCGACACGACAGGCTGGAACCTGCCCCACGAGTTTGGCTCCCTGATCGCCGCCATTAAGGCCAACACACCCGGTGCAGACAACGTCATCATTAGCACACACTGCCAGAACGACCTGGGCCTGTCAACAGCCAACAGCATAGCAGGAGCAATGTCAGGTCAGGAGGGAAGGGCAAGGGGGGGGGGCAATGAAGGTCAAGGGGCATATACAACTCCACTTGTTGTCTGGCACGATGATTTATGAGTCTGCAGATTGTGTGTGCGCGGCCGCCTGACGTTGGTCACACCACCTCCGCTTACGTCTGGTACAGCATCCATGTACAGGGCCAAGCACCGTACATGTTGCTGCGCCATGCCATCAACAACCAAGGAAAGACTGTCTGCGTGTCCTCATGGTCTCCTGCAGGTGCCCGTCAGATTGAGTGCACCATCAACGGCATTGGCGAGCGTGCCGGGAATGCCTCACTGGAGGAGGTGGTCATGGCCATTGCACTCAAGGGGTGAGCAGGGGGGGTGGGGTTCCACCAGTTGCGCCAGGCATGATGCTGGGGGCACAAACGCTGGTGGATGTGCATCTGCAGGGGTCAACATGCAAATGTGCAGATGCACTGATGTGATTGACTGGCAGCCTTTGACCAAGCTACTTGGGGGTTCCGCATCATACTTTGTCACACCAGCCCCAAGCCACACAGCATCTGCACATGCCGCTCTGCCTTGCAGTGATGACAAGATGAACGGCCTGTGGACCGGCATCCGGCCGGTGCACATCTACCCCACCAGCCGCATGGTGAGTGACTACAGCGGCATGATGGTGCAGCCCCACAAGGCCATCGTGGGGGCAAACGCCTTTGCACACGAGAGTGGCATCCACCAGGACGGCATGCTCAAAAACAGGTGGGCAGGATGGCGGGGTGGCCGTGTTGGGGTGAACTGTTGGTGAGTTGGAAGGTGTGAGGGACGGTGGGGGGGGGGACAGTCGGCGAGGAGCAGAACTTCCAGAACTGGGTTTTGGGTCAGGCCTTACGGCAGCATGTGCCGCTTCAGGGGAAGCGACGTGTTGTTCTGCATCACCTCCATGTATGATCAGCAGGGAAGGCGGGAGCTTTATCAGCGGGAAGAAAAACACTGTGTGATGTCAGCGCAGCAGCCTGAGGGCGCGTGTGGCACCCGCGTGGTGTGTAAAACTGAACTTGGTATGCAAAGAAAAGAAAGAAGACACTGAACTCTCTCTCGTTCCCAGCTACCTTCAACAGTTTGTGTGTGTGGTGGTGTGGTTGTGCAGGGAGACTTACGAGATCATGACGCCTGAGACCATTGGACTGCAGCGCAACCCAGAAGATGCAGGTGAGTCAACAGGGGACAAGGGGGGGGGGCATGCCTTGCAGCTTATGTGCTGAACACACACCTATACTTGGTGCATATGGTTGCGCAGGTGGAGCATGCTGGCACACCCGTTTTCAAGCACATCAGTGCCGTCCCTCATGTCCCTCACCACCAGCGGTACCACTGAAACCACTTCGTCCAACCCCTGTCAGCGCGCATATGTGTGCTCCACCCCTGACCCCACCTTATCCATACATGCACGACTTGTAGCATAGAGCGTACATGTCTAACATGCATGTGATGGGCTCAACGGCATGTGTGCCCCCGTGTCCTCCACCTGTAACCCCACCATGCCGCTATGCCTGTGTGTGCCCGCCCCCCGGTGTGTGCACAGGCATTGTGATGGGCAAGCACAGTGGTCGTAACGCCCTCAACACCCGCCTGCAGCAGCTTGGCTTTGACCTCTCGCCACAGGAGGTGGATGATGTCTTCAGGAGGTTCAAGGTGGGCCGGGGTTGGTGGGGTGGATGTGCACGTCTACTGGTGGCCATCGTGTTTCTAGCTTGCTGACCGTGCATTGTTTTTCGGCCAAGAGGTTGCGTTTTTGCTGTGTGGACCCTTGGCCTTTCCTCACTTGCGCGTGTGTACATTCATCAGCAGAACAGCCATCGCTCAGCGGCGGGGAGTGGACCGTGTACATGTTGTACTGGGTGCATCCAGCCCCACACATGCTCACTCAGAACAGGATCCCAGATGCGTCCGCACCCAAACTGCGGGTTCCCACCTGACCTGCGTAGCTTTTGGCTGATGCAAACATCCAGCCCCAACATGTCAACTGTGTGCCAGTCAATACCTGTGATCATCACTCAATACAGCTGTGTGTGCACCCCCCCCCCCCCAAGGCCCTTGCTGACAAGAAGAAGGGCATCACTGATGAGGACCTGCTGGCGCTGGTGGGTGATGAGGTACACCAGGCAGCAGTCGTGTGGGAGCTGGTGGACCTGCAGGTGAGCGGACTGTGTGTGTAGGTGTTGTATGTGTTTGGGGGGGGGTCCCCTGGGAGGGGGGGGGATCCACGGGTTGCATCCATATGTGTGTGGGGGAGGGGGGGAGGGGGAGGAGGGCTGCTGCTTACTCTGGTGGTGGTGAGGTACTGGCTCTCTGGTTTTGTAACAGCCTCTCCTCTGTCTCCTCCTGTTAGTAGGCATGCCTCGTCCTTTTACCTTCTGGGTGTGGACACAGCCAACACGTGGCCATCACGCTCCCCAGTCGGGGGTGTGCCACTGCCTAGACAAAATATAGCCGGTGTTCTGTACCCGCCTGCTCAGCACTAGTGACAAAGGTATTTTGTCTACAGGCACTAGGGACTGCAGTGCTTGCTTCCTCCCTGCTGTGCACACTGTTGACCTGACCGCCTGCTGGCTGCTGTGCTGCAGGTTGTGTGTGGCACCATGGGCCTGCCCACGTGCACAGTGCAGCTCAAGGGCCCTGACTCCATCACACGCGTTGCTGTGGGAGTGGGCACAGGTGAGGTGGTGTCAGCTGCTTCCTCAAACACCCCGTCAGAGGCAGTCACAGACCAGGGGCGGTACACCATCAGAGCATCAACAGGCATCACAGTCGCAACGTCGCCCAGTTGCAACCAGGTTGATCGCACGGCAAGTGCGCTGCAGCACATTTAGACTGCAGGCAGATGGACTGTTTTTGTCTTGGCGTGATTTTGTGTATACAATCACATGAAGCCTGACCCACAGAGGGCAAACCAGCTTGTACATTGCTTGTACTAGCTTATGCGTGACCTGTATGCCAACACTTACCTGCCTGTCTGCCTGTGTTTGTGTGCCCCGCTGCCCCTGCCAGGTCCTGTTGATGCTGCGTACAAGGCCATTGATGGTTTGGTGCGTGTTGATGCTGAGCTGGTGGACTACAGCGTCAACAGCGTCACAGAGGGCATCCAGGTGGGGCTGGCTGGGTGGGGTTTTTGAGGGGCGGGGCGCCTTGTAGCCATGGGTGTGTGGCAGTCCAGAGGTGGGGTTTTGGGGGGGGGGGCATTCGGCCAGGTTGCGTGCATGTCAATTTGCAGCCTGTGATGTCTGTTTTCTGAGGCTAGGCAGTTTGAGTGTGGGTCCTGTTGGTTTCATGCAGTTTGGATCTAGGTCTGATTGTTTTTGTGGCGTCCTGCATGCTTGCTGACGGTGCTGCGCTGCTGTTCTGTGCTGTGCTGTGTGCGTCCTTTGTTCAGGCGCTGGCCACCACCCGTGTGAGCATTCGTCCTGCTGGCGCGATGCGGAACCAGGGCTACGTGGTGCAGGCAGGAGGCATGGGAGGCATGGTGCAGCGCACATTCTCAGGTGGGCCAGCGTGGGCTGCTTTGATTACTGGTGCTGGGTGTGGGAGTGTCCTTGCTTGATTGCAACCACACAAGCCCAGTGCGAATTGCAGGGCAAACTTCACTTGCCTTCAGAGATGGGCACCAAGCCTCAAACACACCTGATTGATTGTGATGGCATGTACGTATTGGTTGAGGCAGGCATGTGTCAACACAGACGGACGCTGCTGCTGTGATGCGCTGACACCCACACAAATCCGCCTAGCAACTTTACAAAGAAGAGGCCGTCTTTGGACAGCAGCGGCGTCTTATCAGACGCAAGCAGTGTAACCAAGGGCACTCCCACCCAATACGGCAGCAACACAGCTGTGCTTATGTCCTTCTCGTGTTGCTCTTTCTCCTTGCCTGTCCTGCAGGCCAAGGTGCTGACGAGGACATTGTTGTGTCCTCAGCCCGCGCCTATGTAGCAGCACTCAACAAGATGATCGGCTGGTTGAGCGTGGTCAGCCGGGCAAACAGCAGCAGCAAAGACGACCGGCCGCGGGCCAGCAGTGGTGCAGAGGTGCAGGTGTCGATTAGCTGAGCAGGGCAAGGACAGTTGACCAATAAGCTGCCTGGGCCACCCCAGCCGCCTATTGGAAGCTGGCTTGACTGACCTCATGTGCAGGCTGCAGGTCTTGAGGGAAGGGGGGAGCCTCTCACAGGGTTGAGGCAGCCCAAGCAGCATGGGACCGCAGTGTGCAGCCATATCGAGCAGACCCAGCCGCAGCTAGCAGCAACACTGGGCACGGATGTGGGTTGCTGGCCCCTGGCTGTGGCATCGGCTAGCACGTGAAGTCTCAAGGGGCCCTGCGCCAACCTGTAATGGCTGGCGCTTGACTGCTTTGTTGCCGCTTGACCCAAACAATTCTTCAAAGAGAAGACCGTCTAGGTTGAGGCAGCTGCTTGTGTGTTGCAAGCAGGTCTGGAAGGTGCCTGCGGTGCAAGTTGGGGTGTACAGTGTGTGCAGCAGGTGTGTGAGAGAGTGCTGTATGTGTGGTGGGTGCCTTTTAGTGATGCATGCGTACTGGGTGTGTGCGCAGCATGTGTACGGTGTGGTTGTGTCTTCTGGCCCGTTATGTGCCTGGCAATGGGCACCTGAGTGTTGCTGCTGGAGTGTTCGACAAGGTCAGGCAGGACGTTGGAATTGTTCCTGTCAGCCATTATGGGTTTGAGTGTGGCTACCTAACTGACCGGGTTTGCAAGGCATGCCAAGGTGTGACCAAACCCTGTACACGTCTCCGCATACAGCTGGCTGTGCCAAGCATGCCTGTGTAGCAGCAGGCATGCACAGGCACAGGGCACAATGTGGTCCTTGCTAGGATGTTTTGACAGTGCACTGTCCGCCACGTGGCGGATCAACGTGTACATGTGCATGTGCATCCTTCTTCCTTGTTGCCACAGGTAGAACAGTCTGCTGTGCAGGCTTATGTAAGCAGTGCACGTGCTGCCTTACAAACACATCAGCATGTCACAGTTCGGGCTAGGGCTGGCAGGTCAATGCGTGGGGATGTGTGCATTTGCAAGCAGAGTGAGCCTCCAAGGCTGCAATCATGCCCTCAGGGACGATCTGACAGGGGCACTGGCAGTCCTTCAGGGGCACAGCGTCTGTGCTGGAAGTATGTCCATACGAAATTCCACGGCAGTTCAGCGACCCCACGACAGTGCAGTAAAAACACCGCAATCCAGTGGATCCCATGGCAGTTGCTGCCTGGAGTTCTGTGAGGACCAGGCAGCTCAGTGTGCCCTGCAGAAAGGGACTGACAGCAGTAGGGGGTAGTTGTGGCAGCGCCTTGGTGCGTCTGATAATCTCTGCCAGGAGGCACTGAGTTGTGCTGGGTACACCACTGAAAACAACATGCTGCTGGATTTGGCGCCAGGCTTGGCGGGTGACTTAATGATACTGGGATACGTACTAGTTATCTTGGGTTTTGCGCAGCCTGAGCCTTGGGCCCTCGGGTGGGCCTGCCATATACACCCCCTGATAAATCCCGTACAACTTGTATTCCCCCGAAGGCAAGCCAAGCACAAGATACGGGCTATTTTTGGGCTGAGTGCCCACGACATCAAGCTGACAGTGCCATTGTCCACCATGCATGAAAAACGACACATCAAAGGCGTGCCATATGCACACCCACACACTGTGTTGACCCACACATATGCACCATGTACAGCACTAGTGCAGTACTGCAGCACAGCACAGCACAGCACAGCACGTCATCATAACGACCGTGCCGTTGTTGCTGCCGGCAGACAAGACAAGCTGTCCATGTGATATGTATGTAGCAGATGTGTGGCAGAAGTCGTCAGGCAGTTTGTGACAAATAACAATCGATTGGCGCCAACAGTAGTGGAAGCTCGTGTGCTCCATGGAGGCAGTCCGTGGTGCTTATACAATATGGTACGTTTGATAGGCATGCATTGCTTTCAGGATCGTCTTTGTGAGGTGTACGAAGACTCCTCAATCGTCTGACCCCCACGCTCAATGCGTCGACTGCCGGGTGGGACACAGGGATGCAATGGAAATTATGCTGTAGGTCACTGCATTTGTTGTGCATGCCAGGGTGCAGGCCGTATCCCAGTTTTCTCGTTGAACCAAGCAGCACCTAGAAACAATGGAAGTACAATATGATATATGGCAGGAGGTGCAGCACTTTGAAGACGAGGAGCTGGTGAGTTGGTTGCTGTTCAGCAACCACCTGTTCAAACAAATGGTCTGCTGTTTCGTGATGTCACCGGCTGCTAAGCAGTGCTTGTCGGGCTGTCCCTTCTTGGCCAGTAACGTGTGAGTTATTGATGCGTGCAGGACGATGTGGAGTCCCTCCTCCAGCACAGCCAACGATCCCAACCCAAACGTTGGCAACCCCAACGTTGGCAACCTGCTGCAGAACGTGCAGCAGGAACGCAGAAGGCGCTTACACAGGCAGCAACAACAACAGCAGCAGCAAAGTCAGCCGCGTAAAGCCTCGTGGGGCAGCCTCCAGCAGTAAACCCAGCAGCAGCAGGACAGCAACCAGCAACACAGCAGATGCGGCACTTCCAAGTCTAATGGGGTTGTGCAGGCCAAGCACGCCATCAGGGTTGACAAGACGGCCCTAACGCCTTCTCTTCTTGGCTTGCGGGCACCAAGGACAACAGCACCAACCCCGTGCACTTGCCCAAGGAGGACTTCCTGGTGCTGCTGGCTGAGTTTGTGCTACTGGTGAGTGGATGACACTGGTTTTGCAGCTGCTGCTGTCATATGCTGCGCTCTTACTGCAGTAGAGCCATCATGGCTGGACTTTGCTGTTCATTGGCTGTGTTGGTCGTCCTACAGGAGGGTTAATGTCAGCACAGCCCCCTGCAGGAGGATTGCATGTCAGCACAGGGCACACTTCCTGCAGGAGGTTTGCATGCCAGCACAGAGCACATTTCCTGCAGGAGGTCGGCATGCCAGCACAGAACACATTTCCTGCATGCATGGGCACAGGTGTGTGTAGGCCCCCATGCTTAGCAGGCACACATCATGCACACCTGCATGCGTGCTGGACGCTATGCAGGGCGTCCAGAAATTATGTGCCTGCGTTGCTGTGGCCTGCTGTTGTGTTTGTTTTTGATGTAAATGCGCAAGCAAGGACGGCACTGACTACAAGCCTGACGCCCTGATGGGCATAATGATGCGCGCCCTGCGCGCCTACATCACCTTAGCAGAGGAGAAAGCCCTGTTGCAACCAAGAGCCGCCGCCCAAGCTCACCCTGACAGACTCGAGTCTGGGAGCTCCCCACTGCTGCACAACAATCTGACTGCAGTCATGAAGGCGCTGCACCAGCAGGGCCTGCACTCAGAGCACTGCTCTTGGCAAGACAAGCTGAGCCCAGTGGAGGACCAGCAAGTCATCTCAAGCCTGATCAACATGCCGGCATCTTCATACAAGCACAGCATGCGGGGCCTGATCATCCTTGGCAGCAACTACCAGTGGAGCGGCCGACAGTCAGAGTACCACGCCATCAAGCGGGGGTGAGTTGTGCCTGGCATATGCTTGACCTGCGCGTCCTATGGTGCTGGTGCCTCTACGTTGCCAAGTAGCATCGGACGCTAACCAGACAGCAGGCCTAATGGGCACCCTCGTGAGCCCTTGCCTTGCCTCGCTGGCTAGGGCTGTAGTTTAGACTTTGCCCCCAATACCTCAGGGACCGCCACAGTACTGCGGCAGTGTTCTGTAATGTAGTTTGACAGCGCCCTTGGGCCAGCATGACCACAATTCCCAGCCACGTAGTGCCATCATGGCATGATGCGCCCACTGTTAGCAGTGCTGGGACAACTTTCGTGGCAATCGTGACAACATTTGCAAGTGCAGCTTGGCAAGGTGCAGCTGCCAGAGGCATTGGACTTGCAGGTGCAATCTTAGGGTTGGCTCCAGCTCACACTCATCTGCTACACAAATGGTAACGGTACATGCACTGATTACTGATGTTGAAAAGGGCAGATATCACTGCAGTGCAGAGCCGCTCGCAAAGGAACAGGTGGGGGGGGGGGGCACTCTTGCAGCAATGCAAGCGCTTGCTAGCAGCATGCGCCGCGTCTTGGCCTCATGTCAAAAGCCCCCATGGCCCCTGCAAGTTTAGCGCCCAATATTGTCGAATACCTGGCGTGCCTGCTGAATGCTGTACAGCAGATAGCAGCCGTCTGCCACATAATGTTCTGGGTGCCGCTTCAAAGACTTACACCGGCACTGTGAAGCAATGGTAGCTTCACGATTAGGCAGCCTGTCAAGGTGATTAGAACTTTCATGGGTGTGTACACTTGGGTTCAGAACACTTGAAGCCTGGGCTGCCAACCCAGCACTGTTTGACAGTTGCAGGTGTAACTGTTTGTAAGTTGACCTCACACAGCACCTGCAGCACCACAAGCTGGTGCTGGCCCATATTCCACCCGCTGTCGCACCGTCACGGGCCGTGTCAAGCTTCCCCAAAGCAGTTGCAGGCCTCACAGGCATCGGCAGGCTCACAGCACATGCCCCTGAGCACCGTGCTGGGCTAACCAGAAACATGCTTGTTGAGAAGTGATGTTACATCATGGTCCTATCACTCTGTATCACTCAGTGTGTGCTGTACACTCTCTGTGTCGTCACTCAAGTCAAGTTGCTCACCCCTGCTTGCCCCTCGCTCAGCTCCCGTCACATTGTGACAAAGTGTGAGCATAGGCGGCCACTACTAGCGACCGTCTGACCTCTCAGCCTTGCGTTCACCAAGCCGCCTGCACTGCAAGTGCCACCATGGCGCATGCATGCTCATGCATCTGACCAGTTCATAGACACTCTGTTCCCCACACAGACTCAACGTGAACGTACTCATGACGTGGTGTGGTCCAGATCATCACCCTTGACCTTGCATGTACATGCTCTGATGACGATCATGCAAGACGTCAATACACAGCCGACAACAACACAGCAGGTGCTGACTGTCTGTGACAACAGCGACTGAGGTGCCACTCCCACTGGCAATGCATGTCACACAGTCACTTCACATCATGGGCCACCCAAACACCTGGCACTGCACGAGCATGCGCTGCAAGCATAACATGTCAGCAGCTGCTTGATAGCGCAACACTTTGCGTCGCCACACAACAAACAGCCATCCAAAACAGCAGCACGCGTGACTGTGTCATCCCTCAACAAAGTCACGGCATGATGTTGCGCCACAGGGCTCAACCACAACATTGTAAGGTCTGTTGAGACCGAATAGCCCAGGCCATGGGTGCATCAACAGCAGCACAGGCTTCATCAGCACCGACGGAGGGTACGTGCAAAACCCAGCAGGGGCATTTGTGCTTATGTGCACATTCACAGCTTCTTGCTGAGGCATTCCAAGGACGCACCACCTGTGGACTTCTCACAGTTGGCATCCACGCTGTTGGGTGCGATGTTTGGCACGAACTTGTTGACCTCGCAGTCGCTGCGGCCCCCCAGTTCTGCCGGCCCACCACCCGCAAGCACTGCAATGAGACCACCCTCATTGTCGAGGAGGCTGCTGCCACTCTGGCCAGGGCAAGCATGGATGGCCGTTGAATAGTAGAAGCCATCTGAAAAGATTTCCAGGTTGCCAGAGGAGCTGCGTGCACACAGCAACGGCACAGAGACAACAACTGTGCTTAGCTGCAGCTCAGATGGGCATCCAGACTTCAGCCCAACACAATGTAGGGGGAATGTGATGTGCAAAGCCATGTAGCAAGCTGAGATGCATTTCAGACTTGCGGGCAGGGCTCTTCTGCCATGCAGTGAGGGGGACTGTGTACATGTACTGTACAGTACCACAGGCCACAGCAAGCGCGTAGCCTGGCAGTGTGTGCTGTTTGCAAAGATCGTGAGGTCCATCCTTGCTGTTACGGCGATGCAGTGCAGCAGGATACACCGCAGGATCGTTACCTGTGCTGGGTGCACATGCTGAAATCACAGCCGGCTTGAGTGTCACTATCTCCTGGGTAGCCTGAAGTCCTGGCCCTGATCGTGGTGTCTTGCTTAGCCTGGGGTGCAGGCAGCAGATGGGACACAAGTAAGTACCGCTGCCAGGCAGTGCCTCTGTTTGGTGGGCCGTCAGTTGGCAGTGACCGCTGACGGTCACTCGACACGCTGGAAAATAAGTTAGCTGCACACAGTTGCACATGTGCATGCAGCGACATCGAATAACTGACCCACTCCAACAGCAGGCATGCCAGGTTTGTGTCAAGAACTTACCAAATGTATGTGGGGTATGCCAGATGAAACATGCAATACAAAGTTGCAGATGACGAGCAGGGCAGTCTTGATCCTTGGCTTGCGCACCTGAACCAAAGGGAAGGCTGCTCCAGGCAGTTCATCTCCCGTCTTGATGACAGCAATGTCCCACTCATTGAACCCGTCGCCGGCCTCGGTGAAACGGGGGGCGATGATTCCGCCAGTCCCATATGTAGTCGGGTCTGCCTGGCAGGCTTCCATACCAGTGCAGTACACGTCAATAGCCTCGGCAAAGCCTCCCTGCAGGGGTGACAAGTGCAGCACGGTCAGCTCCAGACATTCTCATCTATTGGTCATACCATGCCAATAGAGGCGAGAAGGGGGGGGGGGGCCAAAAAAAAAACCCTCTGGAAGCGGGTTTTGGGGGGGGGAGGATGAAAATGGGCTATAATGAGCAGTGTGCTGGTGGGGGGCTTGTGCGGAAATTGTGCCTGGGCCTGGCGGTGCGGCGGTCATCGGTGGATCGCCAATGTCGGCTCTGTCGCTGAGGACGCCCTCAAAGGACAGCGTACGTCCAGAAGATGAAGGACTGCAAAAAAAGTCATATTGCAGCGGGCATGCTGCTTTCATCGAGATGACTGACCCAGCGGTCAAGTAACAAGTCATGCATGTCGGAATGCTGGTGAAGACCGCTCGGACAGTGTGTGCAGACACTTTCTGGAGGTCGCAATGTCAACAGGATCGTATTTCCATGTGCTCAGGGGTGAACTTGGTTCATCTCAGGCCATGTGGCAAATGGACAGGGGGCAGACAAGGGAGGGTTGATGGTGAAGGTGCTGTGTAGGAGGTGAAGCGGAGAGACAAACCCAGCTGCTAGAGGGCCAGACTGTACAGCAGATACAGTCTGCACTCTTCAAAAGGCTCACACATGTTGCACAGCAATCCTGCACCATGCACCCACGCTAGTTCAGATGAGAGGACGCCAGAGCGGGTCAAGCACAGACCAACACAACCCCACAGCTGCGCCCACAAGACCAACACACCAATGATCCTGTGGTCGTTGCTGATGCACTGCAATGGCGGACATTGCTATTCACTAGTTCTAATAACATCATGCAGAGGCAGCTGCAGATGCTGCCGCGGCCTTGTGCACACGCTGCATCAATATACAAAGCACACGGGAGTCCCCACATCCACATTGTTCTCACCTCTTCTGGGCTGTAAATGCAGTGAGCAGCAGTCGCCAGGCGATCATCGGCCATCTTTGTGGCACTGCAGGATCCTGACTTGCCATTTGCATAGGTTGAGATGATACGGCAGTGGACCTCGTAGTTGGTTGGAGTCAGGTTGTTGACGTTGTTCTCGCAGACATATCCGTCGGCTTGGAGCAGACCACGGAGTGCCCTCAGAGATGCTGGCAGCTTTGTTGCAGCTGACCACTTGGGCGCTGTCAAGCCGGGCTTGGCGCGGTTGCGGGCCTTGATAGCTTCATCCTTGGTGTGCTTGCGGAACTTCCCTGCATGCAGCAGCACCATACGCCAACGCACACGGCAGCTGAGTGAGTGCTTGCCGGCTCTTTCTTTATAAACAGGGCGCTACAGGGTGTGTGACAGTGCCGCCACATCGCTGCTTACTCAGTATGTAACAGGCTGCATGTTACGCAGCAACAGGAGCTGCAACTTGCGTGTACAAGTTAGTGGCCAGCTTGAAGCTGGCCAGCTTGTACGCACATTGACAGTCACACCACCGTAGGCTAGTGATAAGGTACACACATGTCGGATGTCAGCCTGACGCAAGCCACCTGTCATTTGCCCAACGAATCACCTAGTTGGCCCTCTGTGCTTAGGACCTGAACTTCAACGTGAGGTCCACATGTGGGTGTACACCCATTGGGCTGGAGATGGCAGCCAGCTGGGTGGGGCAAGGCACACAGGACTCACCGATTGTCCCAGGGGGGGCTGTAGGGGGGGTACTTGCCGCTGGCTTGGCCTGGACGGGGGTCTTGGCAGGAGCAGGAGCAGGAGCAGGGGTGGGGGCTTTAGCCTGGGGGGCGCTTTGCTGCACGGGGGTGCCCTTGTTGCCCTTGCCGACGGAGATGCTCAGCCGAAAGCCATGCTTGTTGATCTGTGCAGCAGAACACACGCACACAAACTGTCAGGGCGGTATCAGAGGTTTGTCACGATACTGGTTGGTCGACCAACCTCGTGCATTGCACGCAGTGGGCTCGCCTGAGGTATCAGCTGCTGTCCACCCATCATGCCAGTCTGGCAAGACACACCCGGCCCAGGATAGGCAGAGTGCTACAGACGTACGGGTGCCTCATTGGCGGCCAATTCTCACCTTTACTTGCCCAGCCACCTGCGGTGTCATGTAGAGACCTGCAAGAATGGCAGACAAGACGACACCAGAAGATGTGGGTGTGTCAGTGCCTTCACAAGGCCAGTACGTTCTATTTACAGCCTTCTGCTTGCCGCAATGCTCGGAAAGAGGTGCACGTTACTCGATGTTTCATGTAACCCGCGTGCTGGGCAAGCGCCACCAGGATGGTTCATCCACGAGGCAGGTCATGAGGTCATGAAAGTGCTGATCAGCACCTGGCCCACTCATGCTTCGTCCACCGGAAGCTCTTTGCCCGAGGGAGCGTCAAAACCGCAACAATAACTTCAAGCAACCAATTTCAACCAGCTTCGTAAAGCACAATACTCACACAACAGCAGGGCGACGGACAGAAACTTGCCAATTCGGTCCATTTTCTGCTTGGTATGTGTATCTGTCAGATGGCTGCAAAGCAGTGTCTTTCTCTAGCGATTGATGGCTCTGCACGCGCTAAATACTCTGAATCTGCCGGTCGACCTTCCCTGACCTTCCCCATTCAGCGAGTCAACCTTCCAGTCAGACATATACCAAGGAACAAAGAGCTTACAAAAAAGCGGTCGAAAAAACCCTGCTAGATGCTCTGATCAGTCTAGTTGCTCCTCGATGTTGTTTGCCATGTCCAGCAGGTAGATCTACCTCTACTTCTAGAAGCCTGTTCACTGAGTTGTGCTCATGAACAAGCAGTGCAATTGCCCCTCAAATGTGCTATCTGTTTGTTCGCTGTGCTTGCTGGCGCTTGTATCCGAGGTGGAAAATGACAGGGAGGAAATGGTCACCCGGGCTCCCGCTCCTATTCTGGGCCCTCTGGCCTGAGTGTTGCCATCGTGATCCAGACTACGACGTTTTGAGTAAGAAACGTGGATAAGGCCAGTTGTTTTCAGCAGCGCATGCACATATATGCATGTGGGCTTGTGCACCTTGTTCTGCAAGGCTGGCTCCTGAAGGGCTGCCGGACCAAGGTCAAGGGGCAGCAAGTTCAGCCAGCCAAGGCTGCCATTGTAAAGAGCTGAAGGCAGAACCTTCCCAGGTCGGCTGAACCCATCTTTTTTTTCTCTGGAGTGGTGCAATCAGCTGCTAAGCATCTTGTCCAATTTCACAAAGCAATCAGCTGCACTTCGTCTCTGTGCAGGAACAACCACTGGGAGCTGTGCTCAGTCTCTGCGCCGGCATGCCAGCTGCAGCCAGCTGTCATCTATGATGGACAGTTGCACTTCCCGTTTCTCACGTCTGACTCTAGGACCCCTGGGACGTTTTCTGACTCCAGGACTCATCTGTTGTGTCTGCTCTTCAATGGGCCAGGTTCTGTGAGGCCTCAGATGGGCTTACAGGATCATGCAAGCATACATGTGCTCACAAAGAAATGGTTCCTTCGTTGTTGACTGTGACTAGTTACATTGCCTGCCTCCGCAGAAACGCTACTACTGCTACTACTACTTTACTGAATCAGGGCCCTAGAAAGCCAGGTCACCCAGGGCGAAATGCAACGCGCCATATCCTGCACCACCAACTATGTGCATGGAAGCGTGTGGAGTTCCAACATCCACCTATAATGTGGTTGTCAAGGCCCAAAATATTCAGCACAGACCTGTGCAGTGCTAGCACTGCCAAACGAGTGGGCCTGTACAAAGTGAAAACACCGCACACATGCCATGTCCCACACTGTGGGATGATGAACTGTCTCAAACTGACACCGCCCCACTAACTATCAAGCATGCCACACAGTTGCTGCTGCTTTGAGTCAGAGCGCCCTGTGGTGCTCTGTGCACAGACTCAGCTGGCCACAGCAGCAGCAGCATCCTTGCTCTCTGCAGGAGGGCCCTCCCTCCCGCTCTTGCCTGCCGCCTTTCCACGCAGCTTCAAGCCAAAAACACCCTCCAGCTTGCTGGCCAACCACTCCCTCACAGCTGACCAGTCAAGTGACAGGGCCAACTTCCAGCCTGTGCGGACCAAGAAGAGCACGTTCAACAGCAGCAGCACCACACCCATGATGTTGCCATACACAGGTCCAGCCTCCCGCCTGTTGAAAGGCAGGAAGGTCAGTGCAGTGTACGCAGTCAGCAGCAGCACACATGCACTCTGCACAGCAACCGTGTTTGCAGCACGGCACTTGAAGGGTCGCACCCACAGCAACAGCACAACAATCACACCCAGAACAGCCAGGGTCAGCAACACCTGGTAATGGCTGTCCAAAGCAAAGCCCAGGGTAGAAATCATGACCAGCCCAATGGTTTGCAGGACCACCACAGCCTCCCACCAGCAAACATCTTCGCGCCACAGTTGGTACATGAACCCATAGTGCTGGTCAAAAACAGGGTCAGTCAGCATCCCCTGCTTGCGGCTGTGCCACATGAACGCGAACACCCCAGCAGGAAGCAGCAGGCACATGAGCAACACCAAAGGAGTCCCCAAGCCCAGCGCCCATGCCCTGTGGTATCCCATTGAGCTGTAGCACTGCTGCCGCATGTCCTCAACCCAGTAAGCACCAACCGCCTCAGCCTGATAGGGCCAGGAAGCAGGGCGGTCTAGTTGGATACACGTGAACAGGGAGAATGCCGTGCTCAACCACATTGGTAAAAACAGGAACACAACAGTGATGACAAGGCTGGCCAGCTGGTGGCGGGCACCAGCGTGTGTTGCGGGCCTGATCCGGTGCAGCACACCTTTGCCCGCCAGCATCATGCAAAGCACTGTCACAGGGGTGA
Source organism: Desmodesmus armatus (assembly GCA_007449985.2). Classification (NCBI taxonomy): domain Eukaryota; kingdom Viridiplantae; phylum Chlorophyta; class Chlorophyceae; order Sphaeropleales; family Scenedesmaceae; genus Desmodesmus; species Desmodesmus armatus. Next base: position 172,006 of record VIIQ02000134.1, on the reverse strand, counting down.
ACAGCCGCAACAGCACCATCTGGACAGCAACCGGAATCGCTGTGTTGCGTGGCAGGATGCAGTCAAGCCCAATGCTAGACCCGCTTGAACTTGACCAGAGGCCACTGATCACCTGTAGTGGGGCCATGAGCGTGGCTGGCCAGGGAATGCCAACAAGGTTGGAGATGATGAAAAGCCACTGCCCATGCAGCACGAGAACCTTTAGCAGCTCCTCTGGAAGAGGGTCTTGCAGGCTGTTCCGATGTGAAGAGCCTGAGGATGTACGAAGGTACATCAACAGCCTGATCAGCCCCATGATGGCCAATGCCGCTGCCAGGTACAGCACCACAATGGTTGCCTGGCCCAGGCACCTCCTGCACTGGAAAGGCCTAGACTTGCCATAGCCGCGCTTGCAGTCTGCACACAGGTTGCCCTCGTAAGCCTGTGCGCACTGTGCTGTCTTGTAGTCGGCGCCAACTGGGGCGGTTGCGTTGCTGGTATTCATCACGGCCGCCTCTTGAAGAGCAGCACTACCCAGGCAGGCCGAGGGGTTGATGCACCTGCATGGGCGCAAACACAACAGCAGATGGGATTGTCATGGAGGTACGACCTCTGGAACATGCTGCGTCTGTGCGCTGTTAAAGAGCCAAAAGCTTGGGCACTTGCTTGTGTAACCCGCTCACCTGTGCATCTGCACAGACTGTGGTGCTGAGTGCCAGAAGCCTCCTGCCGGCCACAGCTCTGCTCCACCAGGGCACACAGCATCTGGGACACACATGGTGCACTCTTTGTCGGCAGGGTCAAAGGAGAAGTAGCCACGCACACACAAGCTGCACGCATCACCGCTGCTGGCTGTCATGTAGCCAACACGGCAGCTGACGATGCGCAATTGTAGCTTGGCTGGGGTCACATCTGGATCGTCAAGGATGCCAAAGTGCAGCCGGTAGGAACCTGCGCGCAAAACATTGTAAGATGTGACACTAGCAGCCTGCCTGCCTGCCTTAGTGAGGCCTGAGTGTGTGACCAGCCATGTCCTGTGTGGCAGCCCCAATGCTCAGCTGCGCACAGCTGCATGCCGCCCATTGCATTCTACCTCGATAGCACTAGAGACACCTGCAATGCAGCCCAGTGTGACAGTCAGTGCCCACCTGGGGGCTGCTTCAGCTTGACTGCGATGTGCCTGAGCCCATTCACAATCTGGCCCCTCAGGACATCCGTAGCGACGGTGGTGTTGTGACTGTTGAAGACGGAGATGGCAACGGCGTCATTCGAGGGAACCCCCTGAGGCCCAGATACGTTGAAAATGACATGTAGCAAGCCGTCATCACTGCCAATGCTTGTGATGAAATTGTCGAGGCTGCTGTTGCTGCTCACCAACTTGATGTTGAGCGCCCTCACGCAAATGTCAGCACTGTATGTTGCTGTGTTGCTGGTGGCCTGCAGCAGAGAGCCGTTGCCAAGCAGTGTGCCTGCAGCAATCTTGTCAGAACCAAGCAACACGCCGCCACCGCAGTCAGTTGCGTGACCGCCCTCCACCCGAGATACACCCACCAAAGCAAGGCTGGCGTTTTCATAGAATGCAAGGCCACCACCATACTGTGCCTTGTTGTGTGTGAAGACAGTGCGTTGCAGAGTGATTTTTGTCGTATCGCCGGCATACAACCCGCCGCCTGTCATCCTGGCGCTGTTATTGACCAGAAGACTGTTGGTCAATAAGACAGTTGCATTCCCTCCTGCATTGATTGCACCACCAGTGCATTTTGGACATTCAGCCACACAATCTTGGATGATTGAGTCCACAACTTCCAAACGGCCTCCCTCAAAAGAATTACCGCCGCCATCGCCTTCGTCTGCTGGTTCGATCGTACTGTTGGTGATGGCGCTGTTGACCATGGTGATAACGGCCTCATCTACAGCAAGGATTGAGCCACCATAGGACTGTGCAGAACTGTCTTTGAAGTGTGAGCTGTATATGCGCACGTGGCCAATCCCCCCGACCGATAGGACACCGCCAGCAACTGCAGCAGCATTGCCTTGGAACATGTTTGAGTAGAGTCCTGCAGGCCAATATGCACACAGTGCAGCACTGTCACGCAGTGCCAGGCAGTGCGACTTGTGTCATTGGGCCGCATCAAAAAGACATGCACACTCTGCAGAGGCAAACTGACCTGCCCTCAAGGGGAAGCTCGCACCCCTACCTTTTGTAAGGTTGCCCTCTGATATGATGTCTACTTGGGCACTTGTGACGTCAATGGCGCCCCCAAGATCTGCTGCGTTGCCAACAAATGTGCTGGATTGGATGAGCAACTTAGCATCCTCACTAACTGCCACTGCGCCACCATCCATCGAGTGGGGCCGCACATCATTGCCGACAAATTTGCTGTGCTTTATGTACACCCTTGTATGTTCGTTACGTATCGCCAGTGGCCGCAGCCCCTCGTTGTGCGTGAATGTGCCGTTGACCAGCCATACATGGCCATCATCAATTGTGGCAACATCAATGCACACTGCAGTGCCTCCTTGTTGGAAAGGTGACTTGAAACCTGTGATCACGGGGCTGAAGAATGTTGCAGGGCCACTGCAAATTACCAACAGGCAACCATAAGCCTTCAGGGCCTGTTGACAAACAGGATTTTTAGTCCACACAACTCCTGTGCTGGAACCTGGCCCAAAGGCTGCCTGCAGCAGTGGGTGGGCTGCAGCAGACACCGTGCCCCCTGTGCATGACAGGTGTGCTTTCTTGAAGCCTGGCTGGCTGCCAAGGCCCTCCAGGTGGAGCCTGCACACAGCACCTCTAGGTGGTGGGGTTACTGTTCCCATGGTGGTAGGCACGGCTGGGGCTGCTGCTGCATGCAGGAGCAGCACACAACCGAGACACAACACTGCTAGAGTCAAGTATCTTGTATCCATCATGTCGAGGACCGTAAACGCCCAGACAGAAATTTAGGAAACAGGACGATCACTGTGTAAAGGCGCGCCAGCCACGATGAAGCTCAGCCACAGCACCCTGTGCCTCAGAAGATGTTGGTAGTTTTAAAATTGAGGGTATGGTTCTGTTCAGGCCTATTTTAAGGCATACAGTCTGTCAACCTTCCACATGACCTTCCGGGTGTCAGACAGCAAAGAACCAGACCATCGGGTGAGAACTCTTTTGATAAAATGTGACCGAAAAATTGGCTTCGCGGCAGGAGTTGATGTCCATACTTTCTTCCAGTCAGACTGGAAGGCCAGTTGGAAGGTTGACATGAGCTGTGTTGTACAGAAGTAGGGGTAGTAACCATCAAGTGGGAATTTTGAGGTGGTTTGATAGCCTGGTTGCCTACTCATAGTCGTTTCAGCCTCTGCTGTCTGACACCCGGAAGGTCAGTTAGAAGGTTGACCGAAAGAGCTTTTGAATCAAGCCTGGACAAGAAGGTGCATTGAGAAGTGTCGGCAGTCAGAGGAGAGCTGGTATGGATGAGCTTCATTGTGGCTGGCGCGCCTGTACACACTGATCGTCCTGTCTCCCTTTTGCTGTCTGGTCGTTTACAATCCACGACATGATCGCCGCAAAATCCTTTACTCTATCGGTGTTCTTTCTTGGCTGCGTGCTGCTCCTGCACGCAGCAGCAGCCCCTACCACCATGGGAACAGGAACCCCACCTACTGGGGTTGCTGTGTGCAGACTTCACCTGGAGGGCCTTGGCAGCCGCCCAGGCTTCAAGAAAGCACACATGTCATGCACAGGGGGCACAGTGTCTGCTGCAGCCAACCCACTGCTGCAGGCAGCCTTTGGGCCAGGTTCCAGCACAGGAGTTGTGTGGTCCAGAAACTCTGCGTGTGAACAGGCTTTGAAGTCCCTCGACTGCCTGCTGGCGATGTGCAGTGGCCCTGCAACGTTCGTCAACCCCATCATCACGAACCTCAAGTCACCGTTTCCAGGAGGAGGCAACACATTGTGCATAGGTCCAGGCAACTGGTGGCTGGTCAATGGCACGTTTTCACACAACAAGGGTCTGCGACCAGTGCGGATAAGCGGCAATGGCACCACAGCTCACATCAACAACAGCAGGTTTGAAAGGAACAATCTGGCAGAGGTCAACCTTATAGCATCGGCAGTGGCTATCTACCATGGTGCCAATGCGGTGATTCAGTCCAGCAGCTTTTTTAAGAACGTCGCTGGTTCAGGCACAATATATGCAGACGACCAGGCACAAGTGGACATACTGTCAGACGACACCCTCCAAGGTGGGACGTTTCCAGCGTAAAACGACAAGTGATGACAGGAAAGCACAGCAAGCAATGCATGCGGCACACCTAGTGTTCTTCGCACGTGTGCCAGGGTAGTGCCCTGCGCACCACTGGTGCAGCTCCCCTCCGTTTTGCACCGCACGATTGCCAACAGCTGCTGCAGGCGCAATCACCGTGATGGTCATGGTGCCTGGTCACTGTTGCTGTAGGCCGAGGGGTGGCAGGCACGATGCACACCAAACGCTCAACTCAACTGCCAAGGTGGTGGTCGGGCAACCTTGTCCTGCTTGTGCTTGTGTGTGCAGGGTTGCACAGGACCCAATTCATTGGGAACCGTGCAGATTCGTACGGTGGTGATATTGTTGCTGATGGCGGTTCAAGCGTGCGCATCACCAATGTGGCATTTCGGGATGGCTTTGCTGGAGGGTATGGTGGGTCAATCTTTGCAATGGCACAATCCAGTGTGACGCTGATGAACACCACAATCACCAATGCCACATCAAAGAAGGATGGCGGCGGAATCTCTGTGCAGACAGCTGATTTGAAGGTTGTGAACTCTGTTATTCAAGACTGTGTGGCTTGCCCAAAGTGCCCAGGTGGTGGATTGGATGCATCTGGACATGCTACTGTGTTGCTGATGAACAGCCGCTTCACCAACAACAGTGCCCACCATGGCGGTGCAGTTTGGATGAGTGGTGAAGCAAGCCTCACACTACACAATGCAACGTTCACAAACAACAGGGCAACATATGGTGGTGGCATCACAATTTACCGTAACGCCTCTCTGGCCTTGGTTGGTGTGTCCCATGTACACCAAAATCATGCTGAGAAGTATGCGGGTGGCTTGATGATTGTTTCTCCAAACTTCACATTGCCCGTGAATGCAACCACCCTGGGTAGCCACGGCGCCTTGCTAAGGGCCACCAACAACACGGCAGCGCTCGATGACAACGTATGTCTGACGGCGCTGGGCATTGCTGTGGTGAGCAGCAACAGCAGCCTCGACAACTTCATCACCAGCCTCGACAGTGACAAGGGCCTACTGCACGCGGTTTTGAATGTGTCCGGGTCCCAAGGACTGCCAGCCAGTGACCCCATCACTTTCTCTGTGATTGACAGTCGGAACATCACGGTTGCTACGGACGTCCTGAGGGGCCAGACTGTGAGTGGGCTCAGGCACATTGCAGTCAAGCTGAAGCAGCCGCCAGGTGAGCAGCATGGTCTTTTTCAGAGCGCTGACTGTCACACTGGGCTGATGATGTGGCGCTATGTGGGTTGCGTTTGACTGCCTCTCACCAAAGAGTATAACACATGCACTGCCACACGTTCCATGCAACACCAACCAACCTCAATTGGCTAAGAACGTGAATCGACCGAACATATTCAGTGCTGTGGCACTCTGGTGTTGTGCGCAGGTTCCTACCGCCTGGAGTTTGGCATCCTTGATACTGAAGAGGTGCCACCTGCCAAGCTCCAGTTGCGCATCGTCAGCTGCCCTGTTGGCTACATGACAGCCAGCAGTGGTGATGCGTGCAGCATGTGTGTGCGGGGCTACTTCTCCTTCAACCCTGCGGACCGGGAGTGCACCATGTGTGTCCCGGATGCTGTGTGCCCTGGTGGGGCAGAGCTGTGGCCGGCAGAAGGCTTCTGGCACTCAGCACCACAGTCTGTGCAGATTCACAGGTGAGCACGACTGCAAAGAGGCCGCCTGGACGGTCCAGCAGCAGGGGCAGAGTGCTGAGCTCCGTCAGCATGACTCATGCCGCATCGGATGCTGCATATGCCGGTGGGTCCAGCAGCAACTGAGCATGGTGTGCCTCGGTGTTGTCCGTGTCCTCCATGCAGGTGCATCAACCCCTCGGCCTGCCTGGGCAGCGCTGCTCTGGCCGCCATGGACGCAAGCAATGCAACCGCCCCAGTTGGCGCCGCCTACAAGACATCACAGTGCTCACAACCTTACGAAGGCAACCTGTGTGCAGACTGCAAGCCCGGATATGGCAAGTCTGGGCCTTTCCAGTGCAAGAAGTGCATGGGCAAGGCCGCCATTGTGGTGCTGTACCTAGCAGCGGCCTTGGTCAGCATGGGGCTGATCAAGCTGTTGATGTACTTCCAGGCAGCCTCTGCATCGGCACTGCGCAGCAGTTTGCTGCATCCAACTGCCAGTGAGCTCTCAAAATTGCTGGTGCTGCATGGACAGTGGCTGTTCATCATCTCCAACCTTGTTGGCATTCCCTGGCCAGCCACACTCATGGTCCCCCTACAGATCATCAGTGGCCTCTGGTCAAGTTCAAGCGGGTCTAGCATTGGGCTCGACTGCATCCTGCCACGCAACACAGCTGCTCCTACAGCAGTCGCCAAAGTTGTGTTGCGCTTGTTTACTCCTGTTGCCATACTATGCATGATCCTGGTGCTGGGCGCTGTGCTACACCGGATCAGGCCCGCAACACACTCTGGTGCCCGCCACCAGCTGGCCAGCCTCGTCATCACTGTTGTGTTCCTGTTTTTACCCACTTGGTTGAGCACGGCATTCTCCCTGTTCACGTGTATCCAACTAGACCGCCCTGCTTCCTGGCCCTATCAGGCTGAGGCAGTTGGTGCTTACTGGGTTGAGGACATGCGGCAGCAGTGCTACAGCTCAATGGGATACCACAGGGCATGGGCGCTGGGCTTGGGGATTCCCTTGGTGTTGCTGATGTTCCTGCTGCTTCCTGCTGGGGTGTTTGTGCTCATGTGGCACAGCCGCAAGCAGGGGATGCTGACTGACCCTGACTTTGATCGACAGTATGGGTTCGTGTACCAGCTGTGGCGCGAAGGTGTTTGCTGGTGGGAGGCTGTCGTGTTGCTGCAAACCATCGGGCTGGTCATGGTTTCTACCCTGGGCATTGGTCTGGGCAGTTACTTCCAGACCGTTGTGACATTGGCTGTTCTGGGTGTGATTGTTGTGCTGTTGCTGTGGGTTCGGCCCTTCAAGTGCCGTGTTGCCAACAACGCCGCTGTGCAGAGTGCATGTGTGCTGCTGCTGACTGCATACACTGCACTTACCTTCCTGCCTTACAGCCGGGCGGCTGGCCCTGTGTATGGCAACATCATGGGTGTGGTGCTGCTGCTGTTGAACGTGCTCTTCTTGGGCCGCACTGGCTGGAAGTTGGCCCTGTCACTTGACTGTTCAGCTGTGAGGGAGTGGTGGGCGGGCAAGTTGGAGAGTGTTTTTGGCTGGAAGCTGCGTGGCAGTGCCGCAGGAAAGGGCGGGAAGGAGGCCCCTCCTACAGAGGGCAAGGATGCTGCTGCTGTGACTCCTTAAGGAGTTGTGGTGTCCTGAGCAGCAGGAACTGTTGTGGCTGTGTGACATAGACCGGGTTTTTTACCTGGCCCCAGTTGGTCTTCTGGGCCAGCAGACCAGCTGTGTGGCCCTCTGTTATGACAGTTGGCTTGTTGGTTGGTGTCAATTTGAGACGGGCGCGTGTGACAGTCATATGCAATCTCCACCCCCCGCAGACCGGCAAATATGGTGTAGCCGTTGTTGCTTGACAGCGCTGCACAGTACTACTGTTGTGCCTGGGAGGCCCTGCCTACAGGAGCAAGGATGCCGCCGCTGTGAATCACTGAGTATCTAACGAGCTGGCATTGGAAGTAGCAGCAGTGCATGTTCATAGTCATTCTGTCAAGGAGGACAGCAGCCCTGGGCCTGTTGTGTGACGTTGGCATGCTGGTATGTGGGTCAGCTGCAGACTGAAGTTGTGGTGTGTCTTTGTGGCCCGCTTGGAATGAGTCACCTCCAGGGAAGCAAACCATGGGGGTCCTAGCCAACTGGAGTTGCAGTCGTGGCACCAGTAAACCGGTCCCTTCTGCAGTATTGCACATTGCATGTGGGTGAACCAACCATTACAAGGGCGGCTGTGATGCCCTGCAGAGCGTGCCATTGTAAGGGTTCGTGCTCTTGTGATGTGAAAGCAGTGGTGCCCCCATCACATGTGCAGTGGACACATACGGTTGGCCACCTGACCATTGCTTGGCGGAGCAAATGACCATGATGAGTGATCACTAATCATAGTAGTACTGTACATGTCTGTACATTGGACCACCGATATATGGGGCACCTCTTCACAGTAAGAAACCCTCACTGGTGAAAACTGGCCACCAGCCCCCTTTGTGGCCAGCAAACTGCAAAAGCTGGGGCTGAACATGACAAGCGTGCACGACTGTAATGATCTGTAAGGAAATTGGTTGCTAAAGTCACCTCACAGGGCAAAGAAAACTTGGGCTGGTGTGGTCAGAGAACATGGGACACAGAAGTAGGATCAGAAGTCAGGCCTCAACCTCAAAATAGTGTACTGTTGGCACAGAACTGCCAGCAAGCACTTGGCCCCACAAAAATCACCCGCCAGGTGGTTGCATCTGAGGCAGAGCGGCGCAAGACTGGGTTCTCAACTCACCCATCCCATCAGTGCTGCATCTGCACACCAGCTGACAACCCACACACTGCTGCCGGCACTTACTCCGACACAACCTTGCGCACACATATCATGTCACTCCGACATGACCTTGCGCACAAAAATCCTGTCCAAAGACATCGCATCTCCCGCATCGTCACTGCTGCTGCTGTTCTCTGCCGCCGCTGCCTGCTGCTGCCGAGGCACACTCAGGTCTGACAGTAACTGCAGCCCCTGGCGACCAATAACTGCAAGCTTGTATGTGAAAAAGCCGACCAACATGCCGTAAAAGTTGAGATAAATGCTATAGTCTTCGGCATACATGGCATTCCAGCGGTTATATGTGAGGGCCAGCAAAACCGGAATCAGCAGCCGGGGCTGGCCGATGGCGCCGTTCAAACCGCCTTGCACGCCCCCTTCACCAACTGCAACAAGCAGGACAGGCAGTACGGCAGCAGCGGCAGGCGCGGAGGCTGTCAGCGGAACTGCGCCAGTGGCATCCAGGGGTGTATAGCATGCTTGCACACAGTTGCCAGCCAACCACAAATGGTCACCGAAGTTCCCCTACATCCAAGGCTTGTGTTACAAAAGGGACTGATGCACATGCTCACCGGCGTCCACACTCCTGCTGAGCAAGCCGCCGGCAGTTTTTCTGAGAGAAACATGAGCCAGACTGGCTGTCGCTGGCTCAGCATATCACCCAACTCCCCCACCCAACTAGTGTGTTCCACAAGGCCTGATTCCCATCCTCACCTGCGTCCACACTCCTGCTGAGCAACCGCAGGTAGGTAAGCCCTGCCGAAGAGCCCAGGGCATAGCTGATCGCCACATCTTGGCCGTACAGGTAGTAGGCTGCTAAACCGCCCACAAGGCCGAACCCCAGCGTCCAGCCCTGGAACTCCACTTTCAGCTGCTCATACCGGACCTTCTCCGCTGCTGCCTGCGCTGCCTTAGCCGCTACTTCCTCGGGGGACTGCTGGCCCACTGCACTCACGCTTGCTACAGTGCCGGGGCCAGATAGACGGCTGGCGCGCTTGAACCTGCGGGTCAGGGGCAGCAGCAAGGACAGCCACAGTGGGTATGACGTGGCAAGGTACGGTGGCTGTATACAGCCACATGCTGAATGTAGCAGCTGTAGCAGGTGTGGCAAGCTATCCGGTTCCATCCCCGAAATGATGATGTGCGGGCGTAGAGCATCATCCCCAGCCCAGACAGCGTGCCTCGGCCTCATGCGAAGCCCTCACGTCCCAGCCTTTGGCAAGGGGTCTTGTTCGACGCTTCGGGGGGGGGGGGGGGGGGGGGGACCCACCGGCTGGCCATACACAATTCAGCCAATTCAACCCAACTGCCGGGGGCCCGAGGCACAGCCACCAACATGGGACGCCTAACACACCCTTTGCCAGGGGTGCTCAGCAACCGGAAGGGGTCGCCCTGGCAAGGGGTCACCCCTGGCATCCAGTGGCAGTGTGAGACGGACACCATACCTGCGTGCCTCATTCTTCGTGGGCAGATCCTTGTACTGGTATGATGGAGACCGAGCAGCAGCTGACTGACGCGCTGGCCGCGCTACCTGCGTACTACTACTGCTGCTGCTGCTGCTTGTGCTGGCGCCGGGCTGTTGCCGTGCTGCTGCCGCCGCTGCTTGGGCCTGCTGCTGCTGCTCCTTGCGCTGCTTTGCCCTGAGTAGCTCCTGTGATAGGTCGACTGAGAGGTCGTCCAGGGTACCCAGCCGACTGAAGCTGACAACACCTGATGCACGGCAAGCAGCAGCAGCAGCAGCAACAGCAGCAGCAGTTACTGTGAGTGTGGGGAAAGTTGCTTGAGAGGTTGTGGGACTGGGAACACACAGCACTCGAGACAGCCACTTACTGTCCTCCCTTGCTTTGAACAGGCAGCTGTGGTGCAGGGGCGAGAACAAGAGCCTAGTATTTATGTGCCTGCCCCAAAGTGTGGGCAGGGTTTAGCCCGTTACATGTTTTCCTTGGAGCTGAGGATGCTGAGGGCACTTCTTAAGAGGTCACAGGCGGTTGGTATGTATGCAACACATGCCTGGCCATCATGCCGCTGCAGTCTTGCGCAACACCGCACCATGCAGGTTTGAACGGATACACACGTCACACCACCCTACGCACACCCTGTGAGAGTGTACAGACACACACTTATGCATGCACGATGGTACACGCCTTAGCTGCCTGCCCCCCACCTGGTCCCTTTGCTGCCTCCTCGTCGATGCCCCCTGCTGCCAGCTTGGCCCTGTACTCTGCCTGCTGCCGCTCCAGGTCCTCCTGCCTCTTCAGAGCCTCCTGCCAGTTAGTCTGCCAGATGAACTCAGGCTTCCAGCGGCCACCCTTCTTCTGGGGGTCAAACACCTCACCAGCCTTACTGTACACCTGGGAATGGATGAAAGCAGGATTCAAAGGCAAGAGCAGTAGTGTTTTGATGTACTGCGATCAAGAAGAAGGGTGTGGGGCTGTTGTGGGGCATTGCTGCTGCTGCTGCTGCTGCTGCTCCACCAGGGTTATGTAGCCCGCAGCACTTCAGGACGTGTGCTAAGCATGCTTTGATCTCAGACAGGGAGACAAACCCATGCCCCACAACTCCACGCCTTGGATTTGTCTACTAGTTGAGTGTCCTACCTCTGCTTTGGGGTCAGCAATGGAGAAATAGCCCAGCTTGGGGAATGCCGGATCATAGGCCACGTTCTGCTCGGCAGAGGCCTCTTGGGATTCACTAGCGGGTGCGTTGCTGTCCTTCTGCTCTGCTCGCACTGCCATTTGCAGAGCAGATCTCGGCCTTGCTGCTGGTGCGCATGGCAGGGCACGCAACCTTTGCCTCTCAGCGCAGGATGGGAGCTGACGAAGCTGCATGATTACAGCACGGATGTTCGGAACAAAGCTGTTTGTGGGGGCAAATGGAGGGAGGAATGCTGCTGCAGCAACCTTCAAGGCTTGTGCAGCTGTATGCTGTTGTATTTGCAGAAACTGGCTGAGAAATCGAAAAGTCGACGTAAATTTTGTGCAGGTAGACACAGAAAAGTTCCTGCGGTTGACACAGACCACCAGTTGACACAGACCACCAGCATGAACAGAAACCTTGGAACGACGCTGCAGCGACGGCACCGTCACGGTGCAGTAGGTGTCAACCCCCATTAGTTACAAAGTCATGTGTAAAGAACGTTCCAACAGATCTATTGCGTTACTGTTCCCCAGTCCTCAACTATACAACACACAAACAATTGCAAGGTGTCTCCTTGCTCCTTCAGAACACCTGTTCCACAGCTGGGACAAGTTTCCTGCATGGAGCTTCAAGCTCTTCTTGTTATATCAAGAAAACCACCCATCGCCCACTACAAACCCACACACACACGCACTGCTATAGTTGGCTGCAGGACAGATGTCAGCACACTAGGCTTGTGCACACAGCTTAAGACTGGTGCAGCAGGGTCAATTTCCACAACACTCCCTGGGAAATACCACGGCAGAGATACCCCTCAGCAACACTACCCCCTGCCGCACTTCATGCTACACCACTACCCCATCCCAACTCCCCGCTGCACTAAGATACCTGCAAAGCCTCAACATGCCGCATGCAAGCCAGGAGAGCTCAGCAAGTGCAGCCAGTCACCTCACCACATCTACTGCCGCAGTACACAACTTGCAATCTATCCTGCACGCCCCATGCTGCTGCAAATGCTGCAGGGCCCCGCCAGCAATGCCAGCCGATCAACTCAATAAGCCCACAGCAGTGCCAAACCTGTAAAACACCACACCCTGCTTTGTACGGGGCTCTGTCCGATCATACGAGCTGTGGTATGTTAGCTGTAGCGCATGCTGCCTACGAGTGCCTTGATACCGAGCGCTGCTGTCTGCCCCAGCATACACTGCTGCTCGACCCACACTGCTGTTCTGCCACTCTGGGCAACAACTCGCTCAGGCTGACACTGCCTCGAAGCAGCAGCACAGACACAGCGAGCCGTGCGATCTCCTGCTGCATCTGTCTAGCTGTGTGCCATGCAGCAAGGGCTGCAGGAAACACGCATGTGGCAAGTGTGTAGCTTGCATGCATGCGTCCATGCATGCACGGCCAAGTAGCACTGTGAGCCAGGCAGCCGCATATGATCACACGCAGGCAGCACATTATCGGACAACAGCAGCGCACACCTACACTCCTCCTGCGCTGTGCACCTGACAGGACAAGCAAGCAGTGACAGCTAGAGCCCATGCAATGCACCTTCTGCTCTGTGCGATTCACCTCATCCCAGGGCCTGATACACACACTGCTGCAAGAAGCCAACTGCACGCACAAGGCCAGCACGCAACCTCCACCTGATCCAGACGCCACTGCTGCAGCCCCCGCCGCTCATCCCGGTGCCATCATACAACACACCGATACCGGCAACAGACACCCCTGATACAAACAGCATGCAGCTGTCCTGTACCAGCAGCAGCATAGAGGCAACCATGCATCATCAGCAACCGCAGTAGCAGGTACAACCGTACACCTCCTCCCAGCCACTCCCCAGGACCACAACATGAGCCCAAGGCTGTTGGCCATGGAAGTCAAACTTCGCCATCATGACAAGCAGGCCCCCGTAGCCATAGCCACCTCTACTGTACAACTTGACATCCTCCACACAATCCATCACTGGCTCATACTGTTTCAAAACAGCCAACACTCCTGTCCAGCACCGCAGGCAGCAGACAGACAAGTGCAGCACGTGCGGTCGCTGTGTCGCACATCCGGACAATCTGAAGCACAAGCAATGTGTGCCATGTGATGAGCGATGCCGCACTCTGGGCCGTGCCGCAGAGAGCTTCCTTTGCTCAGCACCACGAAGCAGAGAGTGTGAGCACCACAGTGTGCAGCAGCTGCCAGCAGGCAGCTGCATACCTCACAGGTGCATGGCAGGTGGGTGCACCAGACCAGGGCAGTCCACAGGGCTGATGAGAATCAAAAAGAGCCTCGCAAGGGGGAACAGCACTGCACACGCACTCTTCCATCCTGCCTGGGCGCGTGGTGGTGCGCGCCAACCACGCGCACGACCACGCGCCCAACCCCTGCCCCCACTCTCAGCCCCCTAGGGTGTCTGTACGCTGCTGCGACAGGCAAGCACACAGACTGCTGGTGCCATGCTGGCCGGTGTGGCAGCAGGAAAGAGATGCCTCGCCCCCTGCCTCTTTTGAACACACCGCCATGGGCGCTGCCTCACCACACGCAGGCACACCACGCCGACACAAGCTTCCTTGCAATCCGAGGGTCATCCCGCGCACAGCCACAATACCCCTTGCCTCAAAGACAGCTATCAAAATAAAGCTTGCATGACGGACTGCATTGCTGCAATGTCCCTGCCTCTCCACATACTGTTGCGCTGAGGAAGACGCTGCTGCGGTGGTTTGAATGATCCAACTGGCAGGTGCATGTCTTGAATACCAAGGCCATCATCAATACATCAGGCACACTCACATACACACACCTGACAACACGCCGCCTGGCCAGCTCAGCACACAAACCACACCCATGCACGGGAACACAGACGACCTGTGGCACACCCAAGATGCATGCAACCTCAGCAACAGAAAAGGGGAAACAGAGGAGGGCCAACGACTCAGCACAGCACGCCATCACCCAGCACGGTACCCATACCCACAAGCACACCCACTGCAGGAAACGCACAGCAAGCCGCCTGCGCCAACCACCAACAGCGCTCCAGCGAATCAGATGCATCGACACCCACACACATGCCATTAGGTCTGCTGCTGCTGCTGTTCGTGCTGTCGGCATGTGCAAACCCCCTGTGCATGGCACCACTTGCCTGCCTGCCTCAACTAGCGGCCACATCTGACACGACAGGCTGCTTCGCCACCGACCCGACACCATTCACCGCTGCTGCATCATGCTGCTGTTGCTGCTGCTTCGCTGGCTGTGCCTGCTGCTGCTTGTCTGCAGCTTTCCCGCGCCCTTCCGCCGCTTGACTGTGCTGCTGCTGCTGCTTGTCCCCTGCAGACTGCTGCTGCTGCTGCTGCTGCGGCTGCTGCTGCTTCGCGTCACCGGCTGCGCCCTCCTGCTGCTGCTGGTGCGGCTGCTGCTGCTTGCTGTGGTGCTGCAGTTGATGCTGCTGCTGCTGCTGGTGCTGCCTGTCGTGCCCGTGATGCTGCTGGTGGTGGCCGTGGTGGGGTGCGTGGCCGTGCCCGTGCTGCTTGTGGGCCTGATGGCCACCCTTGCCTCCTGGCTTGCTGCGCTCAGCCTGCAGCAGCAACAACACACAACGGGACAGCACAAGGGGCAGGGGTTGAGAAAAGTGACTCTGTGCTGCCAAGGTTGGATCTCACTTTGAACCAGGGGCACTGATACTCTCATGTGACCATGTAATTGATGGGGCAAGAAATGTATTGAACACGCTTTGGTTCACATGCATGGCTGCTTCCTACTCCCCACCCACCCACCACCCCCACCCACCCACCACCACAGACACATCGCATGTATGTCTCTCTTTCCATACGCACTCTGCCGCATGCATGTCAGCTGCAGCCCAGGCTCACCTCCTGCGCTGCTGCCCTGCGTCGTGCCTGCTCCTCCCTGAAGCACTCCAGGTTCCTGAAGGGACCCTCCAGAAGCTCCTTCAGCTGAGGGTCAATCTCAACCTGCAGGCGGGGAATAGAGGGGATATCACAAAATTCATGGAATTTCAGAATGGAAATCATACAAAATGTAGATATCACAGAAGGGGAAGGGGGTTGTGAAGGGACCCTCCAGCAGCTCCTTCAGCTGAGGGTCAATCTCAACCTGCAGGCGGGGGGGGGGGGGGTGATTGGTAAGTCAGTGACTGCGAATATGGAGAAACTGGGCGCTGGTGCAAGTTAAGGGTGGGAGGAGTGTGCCTGTCTAGCATGCTATACTGCCACACCTCCCACCTGAGGGGTCAAGGGAGGCAGCTGGGTCACAGAAAGGGAATGCAGGCCGGTCAGGCAGGGTGTGTGAACACCAAATCTTCGCAATCAAGCCCACAGATGGACAGGTGCCAACCCAAAAAACCAGGTCATACAGCCTTGCAACCCCAACATGGCAGTCAAGTCTGTGTTGGAACAGCGCCTGAAATCATCCTGCAATCAAGTCTGTGTGCGTAACAGCAGAGACAAGCCCTCATGCATTGGGTGACAGAAAGGCACCAAACAACAAACTACGGAAACTGCATCTTAAACATGCATCACACGTGTGCTTACCGCTGCGTCCTGCGGCACTCCCGCGTAGTGGTGGAAGGCCCAGAACTTCTCCAGGCCGTACAGGCTGTTGTACACCTGGTACTCCTTCAACACCAACGCCTCAAAGTCCTGCAGACATACAGGGTTGAGGTTTGGGGCTTGGGGTTTACAGCAATAGACATGGCCGAGCAGGAGATCAACATTCTACAGGCACACACACGCAGCTCAGCCAGCCCGCATGTTCCAGGAACTGATTGACAGATTTGCAGTGCTGAAGCAATACATAACATAACTGTTATATTCTGTAACAGTTCTGCAACAGCAAGTGAAGGGGCTAGCAGTGAACATTGGCCCTAGCATGCAGTGGGGATCAGTAGCGCCTACCTTGTAGAGTGGTCCCCTGAAGTTTTTCTCCAGTCCGTAGCTGTAGAACCTGAAGAGGCACTCCATGCCGTACATGTACTCCGCTGCTGCATCCTCGTCAGCATACTTCTTGAAGTCATTGTACCTATTTTGGGGGGGGGGGGCAAAGGGCCAGCATATGTTTGTTTGTGGAGTGGGGGTTGTGTGTGTAGACACAGGGAGTGCATCCAGCCAATGTGTGTGTGTGTGTGGGGGGGGGGGGGGTGATCACGGTATGTGGCATGCAGGCAGTCATTTTACCCAGCGGGGAGGGGGGGGGGAGCATGTGTTCGTCAGGGGGCGGCGAGGGCGAGCATGTGTTGAGGGGGTTGGGGGGGGGGCAGGTGTCCACAGCATGCGGCATGCAGGCAGGTGCCTTCCATTTCCCCACCACATCCATGCACGCTACACACACCACCTACTGATGCAGCGCCATGACATGATCATCTGCACACCCGCAAAAAATGTGCGCGGACAGGACGACGGGATGAGTATGTACTGGAAGCAGTCCGTACATGGACTGCTTCTAGTTCAACTTATACCGTCGTCCTGTCCCCGCACATTTTTTTGGGGCGTACAGATCATAAGATGCGCCGCCAGCTTGCGCACAACACCACCAGCACACAGCACGAGTGGCCCCTCCCCACTCCCCCCTCCACCCCGACTTGTGCATCAGCATGCATGCAGGTGCCTTCCATCCCCCCACCACATCCACGCACGCTACACACACCACTTACTGATGCAGCGCCATGACATGATCATCTGCACACCCGCAAAAGATGTGCGCGGACAGGCCGACGGGATAAGTTGAAACTGGAAGCAATCTGTACATGGACTGCTTCCAGTTCAACTTATACCGTCATCCTGTCGCCGCAGAATTTTTTGCGGGTGTACAGATCATAAGAGGCGCCGCCAGCTTGCGCACAACACCACCAGCACACAGCATGAGAGGCCCCTCCCCACTCCCCCCTCCACCCCGACTTGTGCATGAGGCATGCATGCAGGTACCTTCCATCCCCCCCACCTCATCCATGCACGCTACACACACCACCTACTGATGCAGCGTCATGACATGATCATCTGCACACCCGGCAAAAATGTGCGCGTGACAGGGCGACGGGTTAAGTATGTACTGAAAGCAATCCGGACGTGGATTGCTTCCAGTTCCAACTTATCCCCTCGTCCTGTCCCCGCACAATTTTTGCCGGTTGCGCAGATTATAGGATGCGCCGTGAGCTTGCGCACAACACCACCAGCACACAGCACGAGCAACCCGCAAAAAATGTGCGCGAAAGGACGACGGGATAAGTTGCACTGGAAGCAGCGTACTGAATGCTTCTAATTTCAACTCGTTCCATCGTCCTGTCCCCGCACTTTTTTTCGCGGGTGTGCAGATTTTAGATAAGCCGCCAGCTTGCGCACAACACCACCAGCACACAGCACGAGCGGCCCCTCCCCACTTCCCCCTCCACCCCAACTTGTGCATGAGGCATGCAGGCAGGTGCCTTCCATCCCCCCCCCCCCCACACACACACATCCATGCACGCTACACACACCACCTACTGATGCAGCGCCATGCCATGATCATCTGCACACCTGCAAAGAATGTGCGCAGACAGGACGACGGGACAAGTTGAAACTGGAAGCAATCCGTACATGGACTGCTTCCAGTTCAACTTATACTGTCATCCTGTCCCCGCACAATTTTTTGCGGGTGTACAGATCATAAGATGCGCCGCCAGCTTGCGCACAACACCACCAGCACACAGCATGAGTGGCCCCTCCCCACTTCCCCCTCCATGCCGACTTGTGCACATAACCACCCGCACACAACATGAGCCGCCCCTCCCCACCTCCCCCCTCCACACCGACATGTGCACATAACCACCAGCACACAGCATAAGTGGCCCCTCCCCACTCCCCCCTCCAGGCCCCTCCCCACTCCCCTCTACCCCGACTTGTGCACAACACCACCAGCACACAGCATGAACTGCACTCACATCTTCTCATTGAAGTTGTCGCGCAGGAAGTAGCACCAGAAGCGGAACAGCGTGTTCATCTCCTCACTCTGGCCGATGCCTGCACAACACCACAACCACCAGCAGCAGCAGCAGCAGCTCATGTTGTGATACGGTATGACTACGTGTTATAGTGCCAGAGACAGCGGCAGCGATATTGGCCTCACAATATACTTGGTGGGGTGTGCAAGACACTGAGGTGTGTAGACACAGGGAGTGCAACCAGCCAATGCAACCATCCAAGGATGTGACATTCCGAAGTTGGGTATAAGCGCGTGGGGCGCCCAGTAAAAATAAAAGTGTGTGGGGGGGGGGAGGGGGGGGGGGTTCTGGGTATGCCAGTGGCGTGGTCTCGACAGGGCTACCCAACCCTGGTGCCAGAGCGGCTTAGTTTATTCTTGCCCATACTACCCAACCCTGGTGCCAGAGCGGCTTAGTTTATTCTTGCCCATACTACAATGAGCAAGAGAATCAATATGGCCTCACCCTTTTGTGCACGCTCCTCAAGGCACCTCTTGTGGTACTTCTTGTAAACAATCTGCTTGAAGCCGTGGTTCTCCAGCAGCGCGTGTGAGGGATGCTGGAACTTGGCGATGGGTGCGGACGTGCCCAGCGTGTGGCTACCCGTGTGGCTGCCGGGACCTGCAGCAGATACGCACAGCACACAGCACAGCACATCACAGCACAGCAGCGAGCGACGTCAACACATGCACCCAAAAACGCAAGTATGAGCAACCATTCCTCTTGATAACACTTGAGTGCACTATCCTGCAGCACAGCACAGCAGTGGCAGATTGGATCAACCAGCGACCTGACGCATGTGGAGTCAACATACACACCGCAAGTTGCGCAACACAAAATTCAAGCACAGACCTCGCTGAGTTTCAGCAGACGCGATGCACCCCACATTAGGTCGGATACGTGCCTCTCTGCTTCACATGGCCATCTGCTGCCGTGGCTGCCGGCAGCTGCTGCAAGTACACAGGCTGCCCGCCTGGGGTGACAGCACTGCAGCAGCCTCCGTGCTGCTCCACAGCTGTCTCTGCCGCTGCTTGCGCAGCCGCGGCCGCAGCCGCAGCCGCCTTCCCTGCTGCTGCCAGTCCCGAAGCCATTTTCGGGACTGGCAGCAGCAGGCAAGGCGGCCGCGCAAGCAGCGGCAGAGACAGCTGTCTGCTGCTGCTGTGCTGCCTGCACACATCCTTCTCCTGTTGCCCAGCCGCCCCTCACCGCCACCCTCCAGCCAGCCACACCCCCCACACCCACCCACCCACACTCCAGCCACCCACCTGCGTGTGCCCCCCCCCCCTACATGCATCGCTCTGCTGTTCTGCTGCCCTGCTGCCCCCCCCCCCCCCGACGCACCCCAGCCAACCGGCCGGCCAGCCAGCCCCCCAGCCCCCCCCCCACACACAAGCGCGCGCACCCCATCAAGCCAGCCACCCACCACATGCCCCCCCCCCAACACACACACTCACAAACATGAATCCTTATGCTGTTCTGTTGGGCTCCGCCCCCCACCCCACCCCACCCCACGCACCGCAGCTCCCCCCCCCATCAAGCCAGCCGCCCACCTGCGTGTGCCCCCCGTGGAGAGGTCCCCAGGAATCCTCCCCGCTTGCCGCCGCTGCCGCCGCTGCCTCCATACAGCGGGCTGCTGCCGTACAGTCCGTTCATCTCTGGGGGCGTGGCACCCATCAGCCAGCCCACGTGGTTGGAGGGGGAGACTCCCCAAAGATGCCGCCAGACTGGCCCATGCTGCCCGCATTGCCGCGCCACACACCACCCCTGCGCAGGGACGAATGGACGGACGGCAGAGAGAAACAGATGGGGGTAAGTACTACAGGCGCGTGCCAGGTGCGGACGAACGGACGGACGACGGGAATAGATGGGACTAAGTACTAGAGTAGCATGCAGGAGCAGTGGTTGATGTGTTGGTGCCAGTGGAGCAAGCAAGCACAGTGTTACCCACGGGCAGGGGGTGTCAGAGGAACGGGTTCCACCTGGCACAGCTGCTGGCCCTACACACATAATCATGTGTTGCACCCTGCAGGCGCTCCACACCACCTGCACAAACACCGTACCCCCCCCCCCCCGCGTTTCAATCACATACATGAACACATTCAAACAATTACACGGTTTTCCGGATGGTGCAGCAGCAGATACCCATCTACTTGAACACATCACGACCAGACAACAAGCAATGCAGGCACATCACTTGCAAGCCCAACTCTTACTACCGGCAAGCTTCAGACAGCCCTGCAGTACGCATCTACTGTAGACTTGGAACCTCAGCACAGCACAGCACAGCACAGCACGGCACAGGACGCACCTCTTGGGCAGTGAGCTCCCATAGAAGCCGTGCTTGGGTCCCAGCACAGGTCCGCGGGGTGGCCGCCCTGCTGCTGCCCTGCGCCCTTGTCCCCAGCATGCCTGTCCTGGTGGGGGTGCACGTCACCGCCGCGGCGACCCTTGCCGGCACGAGTCTGCAGAAAGAGGCGGGAAACACACAAGGTTTATCATGCTGTAGGGCTTTCAGGAGCCTGGTTTGGCCCCTGAAAAGATGGCCATGCATTGCACCCTGCACTTGATGGATTGAACCCCACACGCCCATCCAATTCAGTCAGTCATGAAGGACAGCGTACTAATGACCAGCTTGCCCTGTTGCCTAAACTCCTGTTGCCTCTGCCCCTGAGTGTGTAAGCTGCGCCCTACGCTCTGCCACACTCCCACGCTCTGCCCACGAGTGTGCATGTTGCGCCCTGTATCAACAGTCATCTGTACTGCAGACAAACAGCCACAACAGCAACATAACCTCCCTGTCACTCACGTCGCTGAGCTGCTCCTGGTACAGTGCCAGGCCGTCGTTGATGAGCTGCTGGTCCAGCTGCTGACCCTTGGCGCCCTTCTTGGCAGACGTCACCACTATCAGCTTGTCAACCTCAAAGTCAGTCATGTCACCGGGGTGGCCGCTGTCGCCCGCCTTGTCCCTGCGGCATGACAAACAGAGGGTGCGCATTCAGAGATAAGAGGCATGGTTGCACAGCAGATACTATTGTTACATAACATCGCATAGGACTCAAAGGTACAGTCATGTCACCGGGGTGGCCGCTGTCGCCAGCCTTGTCCCTGCAGCAGGACAACAGAGGGTGTGGCATGAGCACTGGTAATTAGCACACAGCCGCAGAGGGCGTACACCATGAGAAAGTGAGAGGGGGGGGGGACAGGGCAGTCAAAGTCTGTCATGTCACCGGGGTGGCCGCTGTCACCTGCCTTGTCCCTGCAGCATGACAAAGTGGGTGCGGCATGTAGCGATAAGAGGCATGGTTGCACAGCATATCAACTTCCTACATATACTTCCTACACACAACATGGCATGGGAATAAAAGCCTCAGTGATGTCACCGGGGTGGCCGCTGGCCAGCCTTGTCCCTGCAGCCCAACACAACAGAGGGTGTGGCATGTAGCACTATGAGCACCCATGCGCAGAGAGGCAGAGGGCGTCGTTGATACTTTGAGAAAGTGAAAGAGAGGGGGGGGGGGGTCAGAGGGCACAAGCACAATGGAAGGAATGTGGAGGGGGGTGCGCCACACTTGAAACATCAGCAATACGTCCAGCCATCTGAGCGCTTATGCTGCTAGAGGTGCCTTGCAAAAGACGAGCCAAACCTGGACGAATGGGAGGCCAACCCCTCTCCCCAACTCAGTCAGCAGCACTGCACAAGCACCATCCCGGCAACTCAACTCAACCCCAAGCTACCAGACCCCTGAGCACAAACAGATGCAAGTCAGCTACAGCAGGGGGTGCCAGCAGCCGTACCTGTCCTCATCCAGCTCAAGCAAGGTGTGCCACAACAGATACAGAGTGTCTGTCAAATAGTCATTGACGGATACAGAGTGTCTATCGATTAGTCATCAGCAGCAGGGGGTGCCAACAGCCGCACCTGTCCTCATCCATCTCAAAGAGATCCTCCTCCTCGTCATCCAGATCTGATGACTCATCACCATCGTGCTGGGGCTTCACAGCCTTGGCAGGCGCTGCTGCTGCTGCAGCCGCCGCCGCCGGCTTGGCCGCCGCCGCCGCTGCTGCTGCCGCTGCTGCCGCCAGGGCAGCAGAAGGTGCCGCTGTCACTGCAGGTGTGGCTGGTGTGGTGGGCGACGGCAGGTCTGTAGCTGCTGCTGCTGCATCATCTGAAGCCGGTTTGGCCGGCTTGCCAGGAGTCGTCACCTCTGCTGCTGCTGCTGCTGGTGCGTCACCACCCTCATCATCTCCTGCTGCTGGGGCTGCTGCTGCGCCGCTTGCTGCTGCTGCTGCGACAGGGCCGTTGCTAGCTGCAGGCTCTGCTGCTGCGGCTGCGGTGCTGCTGCTGCTGGCTGCCTCCTTGCTAGCGGCCTTGCTGCCGGCGGCTGCAGGAGCAGCGGGGCGCGCGGGCGCAGCGCCAGGCAGCACCCACTGCATGGGGTTGTCACGCGCGCGCAGCATCTGCTGGTCAGCCGAGAGCTCCACAATCGTAGAGTCGGCCAGAGACTCGAGGATCACCGCGAAATCGGGCGTCAGCATGCGCACGCGGTTGAAGCCAGCAATCACCACCAGCCCGATCCATCCCTCTGCGTCCATCTTCCCGCGCAGGAAAAAGTCCCGGCCCAGGTTATCTGCCGAGAAGTAGTACTCAATCTGGCGCCTGACAGACTCCTTCAGTGCATCTGGTGACACGGCATTCGGCAGGACTGCAGGAGGGGGGTAGTACACAACCTGGCCGCTGGGGAGGTAGTAGTAGCCTCCTGTGAGCGCAGCTGCGCTGGTGTGTGCGGCGATCGTACCCATGCCCGCTGCTGCAGCAGCGCCGCGGCCGCCACCGTGGGAACCGGATGCGCCGCCGCTGCCCCTGCCTGCGCTGTAGCTGCTGCTGCCAGCGCGCCCGCGGCCGCGGCCGCTCCTGCCGCCACCATATCCGCCGCGGCCGCCCCCAAACTGGTGGCCGCCATCACCGGGGTGGTGGCCGTCTGTGCTGCGGGGCGCGCGTGGGGCGCTGTTGCTGCTTGCCGGGGGGCCGCCGCTGCTGCTATTGCTGCCAGCGGCCGCTGCTGCTGCAGCAGCCACAGCAGCGGACGCTGGCACGGCAGCAGCGAGTGCATTCTTCCATTTGGCAGCATCGCTGCTGGTGCCGTAGGCTACGGTTGCAGTGGGGGCGCCGCTGCTGTTGCCGCTGGCGCTGCTGCGTGATTTGCCGCCGCGCTCGCCCCTGCCCCTGCCTCCCTCTCCCCTGCCGTGCTCCCTGTCCTTGCTGCTGCTATAGGACTCCGGGGCCAGGGTGGCCAGGTGCACCTTGTTGGGCTTGCGCTTCTCACGAGTACTGCCGCCGCTGCCACTGCCCGCTGCTGCTGCTGCCGCCGCTGCTGCTGAACCGCCAGCCTGCAGGAAGCACCCAGCACAGCACAGCACAGCACAGCACAGCACAGCACAGCAGGGAGGATAGGGTGAGAGCACGTTGCGGCGGCACAGCAGGCACCCTGTTTATGCTGCCACGAGAAGACAGGCCCCCCCTGGTGACAGGACCCTACCAGGCAGTGGTGGAACCTCTTGCAGAGGTTTACCAACCTCGCCATATTGGATTGATGATGGAAAGTCGAAAAACACTACAGCTCATGAAGGGTGGGGGCCTAGGCTGTGGTTGACAGGCACACATGGCATTGGCTGCAGCCTTCCACCCTTGCACAAACTACTGAAGGCAGCTGTTCCACTCCCGCTCCATCCCTCTTCTGCCAGGCTGCCAGCCTAGCTCTATTCGAGCACCGCTGTTTGGTATCCAATGATGAAACTGCACCCACTGAACCTCCAGACTGCACACATCAAGGGCTGCAACACCCCTCCCACTCCACCCCTCTTCAACCAGCCTATCCCTATCCAAGCACCACTGGTTGGCCTCAATTTCATGATCTATGGTGCGGGTGTGGCTCCTTGCTCACCTTGCTGCTGTTTGCTGTGGCAGCTGGCTGCTCTGGTGGTGTGCTGGTGCCCTTCTTCTTCTTGGGAGCCTCCTTGCTGTCACCCAGGGTGGGCCAGTGCTGCTCGGCAGCAGCAGCAACAGGGGCAGCAACAGCAACAGCCACAGCAGGTGCTGCTGGGGCAGGGGAGGAGGGCTGGGAGGCAGCAACACCAGCAGCAGCAGCAGCAGCAGCAGCAACACAGGCAGGGGCACAGGAGCAGGTTCCAGTCAGGGCTTGAACAGCAGGTGGAGACATGAAGGCGGGAAGACTGCGTAAGACCCTGGTGCAAGCAAACTGTCCTGAACTGACCGAGGAAGAAGCTGTCCCACACACCGTGAACAACTTGTGGCCCGGGCTGGCAAATTGGTTGGGACACTGCCAGATTTATCCCCGTGCCAACATCCAGGCAGCATGGGAAACCAGGTACGAGTACCATTCCACAATTGAGTGCCCCCTCACCTTCTGCCAGGCTGGCTTGGCTGGTGGGGGTGCATCTTTGAGCTTGGGTGCCTCCTTCTTGCCCTCCTGCAGTTCACCAGCAAGCCCATACAGCTATTAACAGTCGTACATCAGATACGTATGCATCCTAAGCCTTGTTGCATCAAGCCGTACGATCAGTGCAACCGCACCTCTGTTGTATCACTGCTGTTGCCAGCCTTTGGCGCATCTGATGCCTTGGGCTCATCTGCTGCTGCTGCTTCCTTGTCCGCCTCCTTGCTGGCTACCGGCTGGCTTTTGGGCTTCCCAACCTCGGCCTGCTGCTCGGAATGCACGGACACAGAGTCCTTTGAGACGGCACTACTGCTGCTGCTGGCCTCTGAACTGCTATGTTTTGCCTTGCTGGCACTGGCGTTGCTGCTGAGAGACGTGGCCTGCGAAACATCTGTCGCTGCATCACTCATTGCCCTCTCAGCTGCTTTGTCGGCCTTGCTGGCTGGCTGTTTGGCCGAAGGCTTGCCCGCAATCGATTGAGACTGCTTGCCCTTCACCACCGTCGACCACCCGCTTCTCAGCGGCGGGGGTTGCGGCACATCGGGAGCCTGAATGCATAACATTCAGTAGCGCGCGTGAATCACCGTTGACCTGGACAGCATAGCCACGGAACACCCCCTGCTGACCCAGCTCACCTGCTTCTTCTCCGCCTGCTGCTCGCCCTTCTCGTCTGCCGTTTCGACTGTGTTCTGCTCTATGGCCTTGACATTATCCTTTGTGTCCGTCTCAGACATGTTCTCTGGCACTGCTGCTGCCAAAGAACTGGCTGCCGTGACGCAGCCAAGTGTCAAATGAGGCGCACTGCTGAAGATTGCTTTCAAGAAACAGAAAGATGACGACTTGAGACCTTTGTGAACTCTGCACTGCTGAACAGACTTGCGGCGAGTTGCCCGGTATCTTTCTCACACACAGCAAGTGTACCTTTTCGACTTCAATCACAACGAATTCATCGCTTACGCCGAATCCGGCCTGCCCGAATGCGATTGTCAAAAACCACCACGCTTGGACCCTAGGATTGAACTTCGTGGAATTGAAGCAGCGCTTGCAGGCTGGCTTTTGAGAATTTATATGTAAGGATCAAACGCTGGTAAGCACGCTGTAACAGGAGGTCTAGCAGATGTGGAAGTTGAACAGGCAGCAGTGAAAAACGGGCGACGCAGCACACGACAGGTGTCATTGATGGTATGATTTACACTGCATGACACTGTGCATAGTCAAACATAACACAGCAAAGCCCGTCCTGCATCCTGCAAGCACCCATCCTCTTTCACCTGTTGTCCAGCTAACTAGCGTCTGGACAGGCACCTGTATGCTTCCTCTGCCGCTGAACACCAGCAATCACAAGAGAAACACATATTCACACTCGTTTTGGCTGCTGCAAGTGGCACTTGAGGGCCCCAGTATCAAATCTTGCATTGTTGACCGCAACCTGAACTTGCTGGTGTGCACACGAGGCTGACTGGCGTACACTCAGGGACAATCATGCCATCACAGACCTGTTTCAAACACAGATAACACACAGCATACCCTTACAACGATGGTGTATCACACCAGTACTAGTATCTTTGCGGTGCAGCTGCAGAGGGTCCCTGTCTGTCCCACATGCGACCTGCAGTCAACCACGATCCAACACCGACAATGCAACCAAGCGACCTCAGATCATGTGCATCAAGATTGAATTAGCACCAGGCGATGCATTTTGTGGCCCTGGGCCCCAAAGCCAGGTCAAGTCAACTGCACCGCAACACCCCACTACGCCAAACAAACAGTGGCTTGTATGGCATGACAGCACTAGAACTGCCTTCCCAGGCACAAGGCAGTTGCGACAGTTGCGATACCTGTGGCAATTTGTAGTAAGGAGTGATCACTTGCATCACTGTTCAAACCATGCAGGCGGCAAGCAGAATCCTTTTCTTGACAGCAGACCCCAGCGGTGCTGGGGCACACAGGCTGTGGTGCCCCGGGCAGGACGTGACAAATGCCAGCCTGCCGCCAACCAGGTGACAATCCACTCCCTGATCACCTCGCTGCCAAATCAGCTTTTCTGTGCACCCCAGCCACACACCATGGAATCCTAGCAGGCGCACAGCAGGCCAGCACCAGCCAGACAGCATACCAAGATCGTCCAAAGTACATCCTGCCAGGCACTGCGGCACCGCCTTCACCCAGCACACACACAGAACGATGGCCGCCAGCAGTGTGCAACGGCACATACGTAATGACACCATTGGGTGGTGGGTAGGTCATGTGCAGAAATCCACACATGCACCTTGCACCCGCACACACAGCCAGCCAGACAGCCATACACATCCGTGAGCACACAATCCTGCCGCCCGTCAAAGCGATATCGCTGAATCGATACAATCCTGCACTACACTATGTGCATGCATTGAGAAACGCAGCCTCCTCGCACTTCAACGGCAGGTCATAGCCCTTCCCCTTGCTGGAAGCATCCCTGCGGTGCTCACGAAATGAACACAACCCCGCCAGTAGGTTATTCTCGGTTTCCAAGGGGGGCAAGAACCCCCACCGGCTGGCCACGCACAACTTAGTCGACTGAGTTACCCCAACTTCCGGGGGCCAGAGGCTTGAGCCTCACCCCGCCAGTAGTACAAAGTGACAACCCTCCCACCCATGGGGTACGCCGCCAAGGAGGTTAGACGACACCAGGACAAGCAGCGACGCCAGGTCAAAGCAGCGACACCAAGTCAAGCAGCGACACCAGGTAAAGGAGCGACACTTGGTCAAGCAGACCTTGCCAGCAGCCGCACCAGGCTGGCTGCTCAGAAGCCTACGGCCAACATGAGACCGTAACCGACACTGATGATGATGCCGTAGGCCATGATACTGCCCAGAATGCCAACCCTGAGGAAGTCGGAGGTGTTGACGTAGTTCAGCCCTGTGGGGTCCTCCAGTGACACGGCATTCATGTTGGGGAACCCACTCACAGGAAGGCCCATGGCACCTGCAGCACAGCACAGCACAGCACTCACTTGTTTGGCTGTGCTCTTTTCACTTGATGCTGTTGAGCAGGATTACTTTTTTCACACACGGCACAGTACAGCACCATGTTGCATAGAGGGATGCATGTGTTAGAAACACCAAGTTTTGCAAAGTCCCCTTGGTATCTCAAGGTCGCACAACGTGATATGTGTTCCCGTGCCGCAGCGCCAGTTCAGTGTGCAGTGCACATGCCAGGATAACCCCAAGCAAGGCTGCCTCACGCCCCACAACCCTTGCACCAACTGCAGTTATGCACCAGCCTACAGGAAAACTGAACCATGACCTGATCAGGGCCTGCCTGACTGTCCTGACTGTCTCCAAGCCAGGCTCAGGGGGTGCGGACACTTGACACAGGCAGGAGACCAGGAAACGATACAAGATAGTGTCACTCTCATAGAATAGTATAACAAACATCACTAATACCATCTAGATATCTTTTACATTTTGTCTCCGCCCAGCCCACCTGAGCACATGAGGGCAGCACCCATGACCAGCAGCTTGGAGTGGTTGCCAGGCATCTGGTCGCCCACTGCCTGCACGATGGGCAGGATGACCATGGCTCCCACTGTGTGGCTGATGAAGGTGGTGCCCACCAGCACCAGCCCACAGAAGATGGCCAGCACAGACCACAGGCTCTGCCCTTTCACCAAGTCGCCGATGACCTGCAGGGACAGATGCAACAGCAGGGGTTTGCCGGCAAAGCAGGTTTGTCAGCTGCTGCAGACGAGCACCACATGCATGGGTTTTGACATCTGCCCGGCAGTTGAACGGCACAGAAGGACAGCACGGCCGTAATCCGGAGCAGCAACAGCACAATACGCCCAGAACGAGAGCTGACCATGCCCAAACCCAACTGATAAGAGCAGTCCCAGCCCTGTGCATGCTGTCTGCAGGAGTGTCACATCCTCAAACTCAGTGGCAGTGTCATTTAGTGGCAGTGTCACTTGGAACATGGCGTATTGTGATAAAAGGCGGGAAGACGTTGGTGAGAGTGCCACTAAGTCTCGGAGACTTACAGCAGATATGCTCAGCAGCAGGCCGCTGCTCTGAACAGCCTGGCCAAGTGCAAGGCCTCCCATGGCCAGCATGACCACGTTCCACAGGAAGCCGTTGAAGTCATCCTTGCTGCAGGACAACACCAGCACAAGCACAGGGCAAGGCAGGCCGGTGCAGTAGACAGGCAGAGCTGAGCAAAATGCTGTTGTGCATGTCGCAGGCAGCTGCTGTTGTGCATGTCGTTTACTGCTTGCCCTCCTGCACACAGCCGCGCACCAGCAACCCCCCTCCCAACAAACTGTCATGCAGTCGCTGCCCACAACCATCTGCAACGCAAGCACCAACATGCCTGCTGTCACTCTATCCTAACCAACCAAGGCCTGTTAGCAGCAGCAGGCCGTGGGGGTGTCAAGCAAACACTCACTCCAACACGCCAAAACCGAAGAATGCGACCAGAGGGATGATCGCCAGGATGCCCATCTCCCCGGTGTAGGTGGCCAGGAAGGTGTTGAAGCACCACAGCATAACTGTTATAACACTGACCAGAATGACATAGATCTGGGTGCCATTCAGAGGGTCATCGTTTTGCTTCAGGGGACGGACCTGCAGCAGCATAGCAGCATAGCACGTGTCAAAGGAGGCAGGGCAGGGGCTGTGGGCAGGGTGCACGGCATTGCAAAACCCTTGGGTCCTGTGGACAGGTGTGCAACGCAGACTTTTGGGTCCAAATTTCAGTATTTGCGACCACCATGGCTTTCAACCACCAGATACTCAACATATGGCTGTCCATACCCCTTGGTCCGTTGGCCCAGCACTGTGTGACAACATGATTAGTGCGCAGCTGTCCCCCTGACCAGTGAAGCCCTGCTGCCTTGCCACTCATCACACGAAGCACAGGGCTGTGTTGTTCATCATGTTCCTAAGCCACCGCAACAGCGCTGTCGAGCATGGATAGGGTTCTGCACACAGCACCCAACAGCCGCCTACCTCCTTGATAGTGTCTCCCGGCCTGTAAGCCATAATGATGATGGCCCAGCACACCAGATTGCCCAGCACAGCCACAGGCAGCGCAACAGCAAACCACTGCAGCCAAGAGGGCGGCATGCCGCCCATACTCATGCGCTCAATCGCAAAGATGTTCTGTGGGCTGCTGATAGGGCTCGTCATGCCTCCCAGGTTACTCGCCAGTGCAATGCCCATCACCAGGCTCTTGCAGAAGGGGTGGCTGGTGGGCAGGGTGCGCAGGATCGGCTGCACCAGACTGAAGCACAGCACGGGGGCTGCCACGTTTGAGATCCACATACTGGCGAACGTTGCCACAAGCATATTGGCCAGGATGACGTGCTGAGGCTTGCGCCCCACCCTCGACAGGATGGCGACAGCGAGCTGCTTAGCAATGAAGTGCTTGCTGAGTGCCGCGGCGATTGCAAAGCCACCAAGCAGCAGCATGATGGTCTGCAGCAGCAGTCAGGCAGGCAGGCATGCACGGTAAGGGGCGTACAGCATAACCTGCACAGTCCAAATTCGAAAGTGGTTATGTGAAATCTCTTCAGCGCCCTATACCCCAGCTGTCAAATTGATGTAAGTAGTGTTATTTTATCTGGGGCCATATAGCTGGCAGCATGTGTGGGCAGTCCTGCAGCCCATACTGCAGCTCACGCCGCACCTGACTGAACATGGTGTGGAACACCGCTGGTGCTGCCTGCTTGGGTGTGAGGCGTGCTGGCGGCTCCTGCTCAGTGTCATCCAGCACTCTCAGCACCACGATCAGGAACGGCACCAGCATACTGGTCACAAACAGTGGGATGGCCTCCGTGCACCACAGCAGCGAGGCGAACACCAGCAGCGCCAGGCAGTTTTGCTTCTCGGGCTCCTTGAAGATGGGGTAGCTCAGAAGGAATGCAAACACTGCCAGGGCTGCTGCCACCAGCAGCGCCTGCTTGTTGCGCGACACCCAGGACTCAACAACCACGTCCTTGCCGTCCTGCAGGCCGCACAGGCATAAGCGCACACACACACAGTGTGGGACTGGGTTTTTTGGCTTCTGAAGCACTCATTTTTGAGCTATATTTTGAAGAGGGAAGGACCTGACGCACACTAAGCCCTGCCGACCAATACCAGCTAGGCTGAAATAGCTACGGCCCTGGCAGCCGGGGTGACTGGACTGAGTTGTGTGTGGCCAGCCTGTGGGGGGTGAGCACCCCTTGAACACCGAGAAGAAATTCACATAGCTGCGGCAGGCACCCTTGCACCCCTGAGACGATGCCAAACTGATTAAGCCTTGCCCACCCAGCCTGCAGGACCACCATTGGCTTGACACAGTTGCCGCCCTTGCAACCGACATGCGCTATCATGACGTTCCTGCCCATCTAAGAGGTGCACATGGTTCGAGCAGTGCCCCTGCGGCTGTCGAATCATGCCAGCCGGCCGGCCTTACCTGCACGTGCACAGTGGCGCCCCGCCGCTCCTGCCCCACCATGTCCTTCCAGATGGTGTTGCGCTCAAATGACACCTGCTCCTGCTGCTGCCGCTTCAGGATGGCCTGAGCCTTGGCTGTGCTGCCGCTGCAGCAGACGATGGAATACCTGCAGCCACACCCAGGACCCACAGCACACAGACAACTTGATAGGATAGCATGCATGATGCATGCCTTGGGCACCATGTTCATCATCAACCCTGTGCTCCACATGTGCAATACAGACACTGAGGGCAGAGACACACGCGGGCTCGGGAAGCACTGCACACACTCTGTTTCTGGCTAACACTGGCATGATGTGCACACCTCATTGCCTGGCTGCAGTCGACCCATCAGGGGCCCCAAACATGCAACAGCCCCACAAACACCTGTACGGCTACAAGGCAGCAGTTCCTTTACTATACCCAGGTGCAGGTGGCGCTGATAAAAGCTGGGGCACTTTTGTATACTGTACTTCAGATGGCTGGCAGTAGCTGTCAGGCGGACTGAGTGATCAGAGTACCGCGACCTGATCACTCACAGCTGTGTGATGGCGTCCGCCTGCACCTGCAGCTGCTCCACATGGTCTTCAGGGAACTTCTGGTTCACAAGGGGCAGGTACATGCTGGACAGCACATGCTGCATGCAGGAAAAGGCACGCATGCAGCAGCGGCAGTACAGTGGCAGGAGCACCAGCACAAAGGAGTGTGTATGTGTGCTCCATTCCCCATAAGACGCTGGCGCCCTTGCAGGTGACACGGCGTTGCTGCGCCAAACCAGGAAACTGTATGTTCAGTGCCCCACAGCCTGCACACAACACCACTGGTCATTGCAAGCCACACAAAAGTAAGCAAACAGCGACTGCCCCATCCTGCTGCTCTGCCTCCCTTGTTCACGAACACACCATCCTCGATCCTGCCCCACCCCCCTCAAAAATCCTCAAAATGTCGCCTCAGGGTTTAGCTTCAAGGACTCCCAACCCAAACCTCATCGTTCCCGCCCCTGCCTCACCGAGGTAAGCTTGTCGTGCTTCTTCAGAATCTTCCTGAAGCCTGTCCTGTTGGCCTGCACGTAGTTCTGCAGGTTGCTGGCTGTTGCGTACAAGTCCTCCAGCTGACCCCGCAGCGCTTCACGCTGGCCGGGAGACGCACCGCCACCACGAGACCAAAACGCAGCGCGCGCGGCAGCGTCTGTTGGCAGGGCGGGCGGGAGCAGGAACGTGAGTTGGCAGGGGCGGGTCAGGACGGCAGCTGCCTACGTATCAGCCATGTGCATCAGCTTGTGCAATGGGGAGTGGGCATGCTTCATCCTACTTATGATGGCAAAGTGAGGACAATTGTGTAATTTGTAAGTGTTGTTGGGCATTGATGGTCGACGGTAGTCACCCAGTTGTGCAGAGAATTCGCAATCCTGGGCCCAGTAGCCACCACCACCAGCCACATGACGCTCGCTGGGGTGACCAACAGCCTGCGCTGCAAGCCGCTGCATCAAGCTTGCTGGCTGCTGCTGTGGCCAAGCCTGCAGGAGACTGGTGGAGATCATACCCAGTGCATAGGTGCTCTACATTCTGCGCAAGCTGCCACCCAAACGGGCAGCACAGGGCTACCAGTATATCAGCATCAGCTACGGCGTACCTGCAGCATGTTCAGCCTGAATGCCCTCTGCGTGCTGGATCTGCATCGTGAGCTCCTGAAGCGAGGCTGACACCTCTGCCTCTTTCTTCAGGTAGAACCTTATGATTTTGGCCAGCTCTGAGTCCAGGGCTTCCAGAAAGTCCTTCTCCCGCTGCTCACTGCTGATGGCTGTGGCACCCGTTACTGTGAGTGAGCGTGTCAGGATTGGTGCTCCGTTGCCACTCACGGAGTGGGACATGGAGCGCACCAAGCTGGGGTGGGATGACAGCAGCGGGCTGCGAGGGCCCGCCTCCTCATCAAACCCACGCTCTGAGAAGCAGGACGGTCACATCAGATGGCAAGCAGTCAGCACGAGGACATGGGTGTGGTGATCCGCTCAGCATATACCCTTTGCCAGGGGGGCGGTGAGCTGGGAGCAGAAAAGATGCTGGTTCAAGCTATTCCAAAAAAATGCTCTCACTAGGCCCGTGATTGTCGTAAACCCTCAGGCATGGCTACGACATGCACCAAGCTGCTGTGTCGTCCTGCTGCCCACACCCTGTCCTGGCTGTAGCTGTCGTGATGCCGGCCCGCAACCCTTGTTTTGGTTTTGCAGGACCCAGCCAGTGCCGTTCACGTGCAAGGGCCCAGAGACAAGTACTGGAACAGCAGAACAGCACAGCACAGCCACATAGTCCCGATCAGGTTGAAGCCCTACCTGGTGGGTGACCTTCATATGCCTCGTATGCCTCAGCAGTGCTGGCTGCAAGGATGAGCTTCTTGAGCAGAGGGTAGTTGATGTAGTACTCCCTCCACTCTGGAACCGAGTTAAACTTCAGGACATGGGTGAACTTCATCGTTTCAGAGCTTCAGAGGCAAAGCCTCACAGCCTGGCAGATCCACCGTCACCAGCAGCAGCAAAGCGTGAGAGACCCCACGGCACAAGCTGTTCATCAGCACACTCCGTGTGGTTGCAATAAATCACAGTGCGATGGGCTCTGTTGCGAGACAAACATCAGGGTTTGGTGCTCAAGATCAGCTGAGAACTCGTCAAGCGCGCAGCCGGTGTTTCGAAGATAATATTTGCAGTTGTTCGTTTTTGTTGAACGCTCCCACTTTTTTGCACTTCTGCATCCAGACTCTATCGCATCAAGACCCTTCACAAGCAAAGCAGCAGCCAACTTCATTTTTCCAGCTAGTCCTCTTCCTCCACCAGCATCCAACCACAGCATGGCAGACTCTGTGGAACAAAAGCTCAACATGTCCCTGGATGACCTGGTCAAGAAGGAGAGGACCAAGCCCCACAGGCCTCCTCCCCAGGACTTCCACAACGGAGGGCCCGGCCCTCAGCGGCACCAGGACAGACAGCAGCCCATGTCAAACTGGCCTTGGAGGGGCCCGGGGGGCGGGAGCCAGCAACAGCAGC
Organism: Desmodesmus armatus; assembly: GCA_007449985.2. NCBI lineage: Eukaryota > Viridiplantae > Chlorophyta > Chlorophyceae > Sphaeropleales > Scenedesmaceae > Desmodesmus > Desmodesmus armatus. The sequence continues at coordinate 137,779 of VIIQ02000134.1, read as the reverse complement.
AGCAGCACAGGCCACCTCCGCCTGCTGGAGGTCAGGGTCGGCAAGGGGGCTGGAGACAGCAGCAGCAGGGGCCACCCATGGGGCAAAACATGGGCAGGTACCAGCAGCAGCAAGGCTCTTTCCCTCAGCAAGGGCAGCAGGATAGGGGCTCAGTCTTTGCACGCCTTGGTGCAGGTGGCCAGCACATGCAGCAGCAGCAGCAGTACCCACAGCAGTACCAACAGCCTCACCAGCAGCAGCATCGGCAGAACTCTGGTGGCTTCAACCCCCGGCAGCACCAGCAGCAGCAGCACTACCAACAACAGCAGCAGCAGAGACAGCCCCCGCAGCCTGCACCCAGGCCTGTCAAGCCTAAGCTGGAGTGTTTCGAGGAGGAAGCAGGGCACGCCACGCTCTATCACAATGGGTACCTCATCTTGCAGGTACTGTGGAGCGTACCACTCACAGGGTTCTTCACGGGGGGTAGTTGACCAGACGGGCTTGCTGACTGTTGTCGGCAACCCTGATGTTGATGTCATCTGATTTTGAATCTCTTGTTTCCATCATCTCCTTCTCATTCAAAGCATGTTGAATGAAGTTGAGGGCTGTATCGGCATCACTGGATGTGTCCGCTCTCACACACATGTCGGCAGGCGCGTGCTGTCACCTTCACTGCCCCTGTCAGGCGGGCCCACTGCAGCCTGCCTTGATGCCTGCTACACCTTACAAACGTATTATCCACCGATGTTGCAGCCATTGTCACCTTTGGCCAGCTGGTTACATGCGGCCTATACTCAGGCCCCTTATGGCAGCTTGCGTTCAGCTGTTTCGGGGGGGGGGGGGGGGTGATGTTACAGGCCCTCGCAAGCATCAGCTGTGCTTTCACCCTGTGACGGTGCTCACCAATGCTTATCGGTGCGTCGCTGTTGCCTGGTCCCTGCAGGTCGACCCATTGGGCAACATGGTGTTAGACAGTGGAGACGACCACAGCCCAGAGCGCCGCGCGGCGTTCAACATCGCCCTGAGCCACTTCAACATTGCGGTGCGCGAGGCGCCCCAACCCGCCAACGCTGCGCCCGACGCACAGCCTGGCTGGAATGTGTCTGAGGGCCACAGGCTGCAGCGCTTCACTGATGGCATGGCTATCCCCTCACGGGGACCACTTACGGCCAACAGAGCGGCACTGCTGCTGGCAGCATATGGTGAGCTGGGGGTCACTTTGAGAGGAGGGGGGGGGGGGGAGGGTGATGTATTGGTGTGGCGGCCGTGGGGTCGGTGGTGGTGGTGGTGAGAGTGCTGCTGAGGCCATGGTGGGGTTCTTGCCTGCAGAGGGCCACAGGCTGCAGCGCTTCACTGACGGCATGGCTATCCCTTCACGGGGGCCACTCACGGCCAACAGAGCGGCACTGCTGCTGGCAGCATATGGTGAGCTGGGGGCCACTTTGAGAGGAGGGGGGGAGGGGTGATGTCTTGGTGTAGCGGCCGTGGGGTCGGTGGTGGTGGTGAGAGTGCTGCTGTGGCCATGGTGGGGTCCTTGCCTGAAGAGTGGCTACTGTGTTTCCATTGCATGTTGGCCAGGTGCTCGGTGCGCCTGTTCGCACACTTGGTTTGTGCTGTCAAAGCTGGGGGGGATAGGGGTTTTTGCTGGGTGTGACACTGCTAGAGACCATGCGGTCATGGGTTGACATACAGTTGCACCCTTGCATGGCGAACATCTGTGGGCCAGGGGTACAGTCCTGAGCTGCCGGCAGCAACTCACCTAGCCGCATTGCAGTCAGCACAAGCAGCACCTGCTGCCTGGGTTGTTCTCTGTCCCGAGCGTCCATTTTCTTGCTGCTCCATGCTGCTGTGTAAGTGAGTAAGCAACTTCACTACCTGTGAAGAACCACTGGCGGAAGTCAAGGCTCAGAGCGGTGAGCATGTGCAGCATGCTGCACGCCCACAACCCCCCACCTGGCTGCTGTGCTGCGATGTGCTGTGCTGTGCTGTGCTGTGTGCTGCAGGTGAGAACAGTGGGGAGGCCCACGCCGCAGCAGAGGCAGCGCAGGAGGCTTCTAGGAAGGCCGCCATAGCGGCAGGCTTGCTGCCTGATGCTGCTGCGGGCGGCGACGCAGAAGGTGCAGAGGCAGCACGCGTCAGGCGGCTGAAAGCACAGGGGCGCTTCATGCCCTACTAGGTGGTAACACTGGTGGTTTGGGCCCTGGCGGTGCTGTGTATTTTGTTGCGGTTACTGGGTGGCCTGTACGTGCGGCCAGTCCTTGGGAATTTTGCCCCCCTGTTACCCACCTCAAATACTGTTGTGGTTTGTGAGTGAGGTTTGAGTTGCTTGCGTGCACCTGTGTGGAAAGGGGTGCTGGTGCTCGGCTTCTGTATCATTCGCTCGGTTGTGCTCTGTCAGGTGTGTGGCATGTTGTCTTCCTATACTCATGACTTGCAATTGCTGTACATGGAGCAGGGTGCTGTTGGGATCAGAGCAGAGGACACAACAATGAGCAGCCAAAACTCTGAGTTATACTGCAAGCTCAGCGTTCAATAGAGGACAGGCCTGCCTTCAGATTGGCCTGGCCAGTTGTCAAATAAGTCCCACGATCAGTCACCGTGGTGACCACACTGTGTCAACACACTCTGCATCGAACAGCCATAGTACTACCACAGGCAGAGGTCGTGAGCAGCGCGTCCACCACCATGTTGGGCAAAGCCGCACCATCACAACGCCACCGAGACAGCACCAGCCTAAAAGGTACTGCAACAATTCCATGATGCTTTGCTCAGGACACAGCCCAAGGGCGTTGCTGGAATGCTCCAGCACATACTGTGCTAGTACCCTTTACTAAACCAGCTAGTAGCCGCTGCGGAGAGCATCGTCTTGAAGCCAGTGACGCCTGGCACACACATACGCCCTGTCCTTCCGCATGAACACTATTGCTTGCTTGACAGTCCCCTGTAGGATGGTTCTAGCGTGAGCCTCACTGTGCACGCATGTACAGCCTGTGCGGTACATGTCACACATTCTATGCTGACACATGGCTTGTGCCACAATCTGTGCCCAAAAACGGCAGGGTCCTGACATTGAGCGGGATACAGGCACGCAGTGCGTACCAGGAACGGGCCATGAGCCTTTGTTGCCAAGTGGTTGTAGGCTGTTGTAAGGTACTGGGATCCCCGTACGGAGGAGTTACTGAAGCCTTCGCCCCCAACGCTGCAGGCTCCTTTTACCAAATGCACCCTTGCCCTCCCCTTCATAGATTGGGCTCGGCGTCGGCCCTGCCCGCCTTCTGATCTATTGATCACCACCCAGTGACGGGGGTCCAAGATACACTCAAGGCAGAAGGCAGAAGGCGGGCAGGGGCTGACGGAGGCCGGCCCCAAGCCTGACGACTGAGTGGCCCACCGGGTCATGTTGGCTGGGGTTGAGGGCTTTTGGGGTTGTGGTTTTTGGGCCCCTGCCCTGCCAGCATCAGGAAGTTCTTTGGCATTGCTGCCACATCTGTGCCTGTGGCTTTGAAGCTTTCTGTTCAAATGTTCAAGATAGCTCAGGCTAGCGCTAGCTGCATGCCATGCAGCCTTGCGCATGCGCGGGTACCATGCTGATGCATCATGGTCAACTCGACATTGACCTGCAAGTGAGAGAGCAGCCTGCCGAGGTGCCGCTGTTTGGTGTACACAATGACTTGCCAGCGGTTGCACTGGGCTGTATGCTGGCCAGCACCTTGCTCCTGCTGCTTGCAATGTGAGGGGTAGGGGCCTAGAGGCCTTGCTACCTACTGGCCCCGACCCTAAAGCCACTGTGTGGTGTACACCCCACTGTTTGCTGTGTTCCCTCCTGAAGTTCAGCTCATTTGCCGTTACAAAACAAGCTACATTGTATGGTATGGCATGGCATGGGCTGCATTACATGGCGGGCCAGCTTCCATCAGCGTACACACACCTCTCTTCATTACTGGGCTTGTCGCCACCAATTGCCATGTATGGAGGGGCCGCCCAAGCGGCCTGAGCGATTGGTGCAGCCAGCGCCTCCAGTTTTTTTCCAGCTTTGCTCTGCTCAGCATAGACTGTGACAGGCTGGATAAGTAGCCACGGTGACACCACTGGTGTCTCCTGCATGGTTCTAAGCAGCACTGCTGCACTTGGCAGCCAGACGGAGCAGCAAGCAACCTGAAGCAGTGACGGTTTCTCTCAGCTGCCATCGACCTCCCCCAAGTAACAGCAATGCCAGGCACTGCTTGAAACGAGCTGTTTTCTGCTGCGCTAAAATCGTTGACCATCAGCAAGTCTGGTGCCCAATTACAGGGTGGCCACTGAACCCAGTCATGTGCATGTGCCGTGCCCTTGCACCCTGTCATGGCTCATTCACTGCTGAGTCTGCAGCCCCCAGCAGCTGTACAGCAACTTTTCTCATGCAGCATGAACGAGTGCATGCTTCCCAAGTGGTGTTGGTGCCTGCCTGGGTGCCTCTGGCAGACTCGGTGGCTGCATGGGTAAGAGGGAAATGGACAAAGGTAGGAAACCTGCACTCCCTGAAACAGGGACTGCAGCTGGGTGTTGTAAAAACACTGCCTTTGCTTGCAGGAGCCCGTGTCATCTGCGACCACCGTGACAGGCGATGGCCACCTTGCTGAACTCTCAGAGTGCCATGCTGATTAGCATTTGTGAATGGCGCAAAGAAACGGCTTTTCAACAACGAGGCGCCTCCCTTGCCAATGTTCGTACTTCCCAGTGTTTTGTAGCCAGCTTGACCCGTATCATACTGTAGGAGGGTTGTATGAGCAGGTTACATGTAGCACGGAGCTGGGAGTGCTGCGCACCTGCAAGCCGGCATGACAGTGCATGTATCACAAAATGGCAACCAGCCAGATGCAATTGCTTGCTCGGCATATGACGCCTACAAGACAAGCGCACCTACACATCACACCCTGCGGCACAGGGGCCCACGATGCCTTTCTCAATTCCATTGGTGCAGCTTGCTATATTTCAACCGTTGAAGGGCCTTCACTAGCCTCCCAATTTGTTTGTTCATCTAACTACGGCATAAGCGCACACGCACCCACACATACGCGCGCACACACGCGCGTGTGTGCGCGCGTGGCACTGACATCTCGAGCGCACACACAGTGGATTGACTTTGACCGCCTGCGTCGCTCCACCCACAAGCAGCACGCAGAATGCTCGTCAAGTCAATTGACTAGTCACTTGACTTGATGACGCACGACACAGTGCACGGCTGCAAAGCCACATCCAACATCAACGCTGCACCTCACAGCACCTTGCAGCGCTACCCTATAGGGCAGGTAGCTACCTGATGCCTGGTTGGACAGCTGCAGGATTCTGTCACAGCCAGAAGAACAGCAGACAACACAGACTGCACAGATGGGTCAGATGGTGCGCACACACACATCCTCACATAAGCGCAAGCAGCTGGGCGTTGTGGTATATTATGTATGCTGATCACATGCAACAAAGGAGCACAGAAACTTGCATAACCATGCTGTTGGAATACCCTGTCAGAGGTTGGCTCGCCAAGAACTGTGTCACATGGTCACGCTGGTGCTGGGGTATGGGCTGCTTCTGTGCCACACACACCTATCCCTCTGTGCAGAGCTAGGCACCCCTTCCCTCTCTGGTAGTGCGTTGCTACATGCCCGAACACCACCATGCAGCGCTGACCTCAAGATGTCTCCACCGCTTTGAACAGTCCTCCTACCGACCAGCAACAAGCTTGGGTGACTGCCAGCCATACCAGCCTGCACAGTGCACGGCAGAGCCCCTTGCAGCCATAACTATGCAGGCAGATTCACCCCGGCTCACACAACCACGACAGGGTTCTTCAAAAACTTGAAGATGATATGTAGGTGACCAATACAAAAACAAAGAGCTCAAGATAAACCTGAACCCGAAGGCAGGTGCACAGGCAACTGAATGACTATAGACAGATCAACAGGACCCACAAGCCCTGACAAGCTTGTCACCCAAAGGGCACCCCACACGCACCCACAACCCGTGCAAAACAGCCCACAACGTGTCTGCAGCACGTCTGTCTGCACCAGCTGCACGCACACCAAGCTCACAGCGCCCCCATCACACTCAGCCCGTGCAGCTGCTGCCGCTGCTGCTCCTCCTTCACCCGCTGCTCCCTTTTCTTCTTGCTCGATGACTGCGGCTGCTGCAGCTGGGTGGGGATCACACCTACACCCCCTCCTGCTGCTGCAGCCCCTGAGCCACTTGAACCCGTGTGATGCGGCGAGCGGCCTGCCAGCGGAGTGTCCACGCTGCTGCCGTCCCCACTGAACACCCCTCCACCCTCCGGCGCCGCTGCCGTGCTCAGCCTGTCGCCCCTGCTGCTGCCAGCAGAGCTGTCAGCAGCAACCGCCCATGCATCTGCCTGGCGGCTGGCAGCCGCTGTCCCCGCAGCAGCAGCATCGCCGGCGTGGACGCTGCTGCCCTCACGGCTGCGCTGCAGCTGACCCGATGCTGTCGGCTGCAGCCGTAGGCCCTGCTCGAATTGCTGCTGGTCGTGCTGCTGCGTGAGGTACGGCCGGTGGTGCAGCAGCACCGCTGCGCATGGAGAGGCGACCTCAGCTGCTGCCGCTGAGGCCACAGCTGGGCGCAATGAGGACAGCTGCTGCAGCGAAGGCGGGGTACCGCCGATGCCGCTGCCGCCTCTGCCCGCCCCGTCTGGGTCGCTCATGCTGCCGCCACTATCCTGCTGGTACATCGCCAAGCCAGCTGGTCGCTGCAGTTTGCTGTCGCTGAGGCTGCTGGGGGCCGGCTGTTGCTGCTGCTGCAGGAGGGAAGACGTCCCACTGGAGCTGTTTCGAGCCTGTCGCTGCGACAACAGCTGACCATGCTGCGGCCGTTGAGGCTGCTGCTGCTGCGGCAAGAGAGCCACCGGCTGCTGCTGCTGCTTCAGCCCATGTTCGCAGGCTGACGGCAGCTGCTGCTGCTGCTGGTAGTCATGAGCACTGCTGTTGCCATCATGGCATGACTGCTGCTGCTGCTGCGGGTGTGTGTGCGCTGAGGAAGGTGTTCCCTGCAGCGTGGGCAGCGGCTGCGAAAAGTACTGCTGCTCCTGTTCCTGCTCGCGTGGCCGCTCCTGCTGGTGACGTGGCGTCAGCTGCTGCTCCGGTGTCTGCTGAGCCGTGGTTGCTGTCGGGCTGGCGACAGCAGTGTCAGTGTCCGTGGCTCCACCACCGGTGACCTGGACACTGCGGTGCTGCGTACCCTCCTGCGAACCATTGCTGACATGACTGGCCCTGCGCAGCACATCCCCAGAATGGATATCAGAGTGGCACAACAAAAGGGGGCGGGGTTCAGTAGAGAGTGCAGCATGTGGGCTTGTCTACAGGACAGACTTGACGTGTCGTGTGGAAGGGACAGATGGCTAGTGTCCCAGGGCGTTTGTCTCCTAGCCACAACACTACAACAAGTGGCTGATGAGGTGTTTCTCGACACCATCACTAGTCATCCTGATATGATTCTGGTGCGCGCTTTGGTTGATGAGCTGCACGCTGGCCTCTCCATGCGGCCCGTCATCCCCCAAATACCTGACTCGCCGAGGCAATCGCTGCGTGAGGGAGCGCACAAGGTTGGCATGCCACACATGAAGGCTGACCAGCTGCTGACCCGTAGACTCATCCTTCGCCATCACCTGCGCATCGCCGACGGGCACATCACGGCACATCACAGTGCAGCACAACACACAACCCAGCATACGTATTTGGAAGCTGTAAAATGCTAGCTAGCATTGCACACATGCTACATGGTGTTCCCTATGCTGATATACTTGAAAGATTGCTGCCAGTGCAGTAACACAGGAATCCACAGGCAAGCAGGGTTGGCTGGGCGCAGCTCTTCCTGCTCTGCACCTCGCCCCACTCCACACAGACACACCTGCAGTGGCTGCCCGTCCAAGTGCTGTGTGAGGTCGTAGCTGCTGTAGCCCATGTTGAGCATGTAGGAGGCGTAGTCAATGTACTCCTGCCACAAGTGGAAGGTCCACACGTACTCCGTGCTGAAGGTCATCTGGCGGTTGGCAGCAACCTGGAAGTAGCGCCGCCGGCTCGACACCGTCAGCCCGTCACCTGCACATGCAGCAGCACGCACGCAATGCAAAACCATTACACATATGGTGATTTTTTTGTCTGTGCGTGACTGGACACACCCTTATTCGAAAGTGTTTCTGACTGTCTTGAAGATTGTTTTGACTGTCATCAAGCTTAGTGTCTTACACAGTGCACGTGGAGTATTGCGGCTGGACACCGTCAGCCCGTTACCTGCGCATGCAACAGCACGCGCGCAAGCCACAACCATTACCAGGGGTGCATGTGGGAGCAATGCCCCGTCCCTTTCTGTGCTGTGCTCTGCTCCTTGCAATTTTCAAAACTTGAAGAAGACATGCTTACAGGCACTGGTGCTGGTCAGCCAGCGCACACAACAGTGTACTGCCTGCTGTTACTTGTGACCACCACCACTGGTGGTGTTTGTTTGTTGGTGCATGCAGGGTGCGTCAGCCTGCAGCCCAGTACCTCCTGTACTCACCCTGATCACCTCCTCATCGCGCGCCCAGAAACATCAAAACACAGATCGCGCGCCCAGAAACATCAAAACACAGAACAGGCCACATCACAGCTCTTGTACCTTTCTCTGAGCTATCTCCCTAGGTGTAGCGCCTTGCCCGTGGGTGGCGACACCACACGACACTGCCACTACCGGACAGGCGACCCAAGTAAGGTGGCACTGACCACGCCACACCCCCAGCCGCGCATGCAGTCGCCTCAGAGGTGCGTCCATCACCCATGGACCCACGGTGCTGCTGCACCCACCAGCCTTGAAATATTCTCTGGGCAACAGTGGGCGGGGGTGGGGTGGGGGGGGGACAGACGCCCACTGGCTGGGTTCCACGTGTACAGACAGCCAGTCACCCACCTGCTTTGCCTCCCAGCTCCTGCTGCAGCATGCGAGTGTCCTCCGTTGCCTCCATCAGCTCAGGGGCCTGGCCAGGCAGCGACACATTCACAACCTGCACACAGATTAAAGGGCAAGCACACATACAATACAGCACAGTACAGGTATGGGGGACAAGGTCCCAACCTCGGCACCCCGCTATGCCAGATGCGTCAACACAACTCCTCACTTCAATGCACCAGCCAGCCATCCAAGGGCTCATGAGGGTGCCCATACGGCCTGTGACATACCACTGGCTATGAACATGGGGCTGAAGAAAAATGGATCACCCAGCTTGGGACCCCTCCCCTTCATACACAACCCCAAACCCCTCACAGGTGACCACGGTGAACCTCGCCCATCACGACTACACTATCGCAGGGTGAACTATCTCAACTGACCTGACCCAATCATTGGGTTTCTGGGGCCCAGAAACCTCCAACCTTTGCCTACCTGGCTGGCTGTGATCATGGGGCTGAAGAAAAATGGGTCGTCTAGCGTGCCCACGCGCAGGGAGGGGCTGATCTTGCGAGCCAATGGCAGCAGCATGTTCTCAAGGAACCAAGGTGCCGGCAGGTTGGACAGCTGGCGGCCAAACTCCATGCCATACACCAACGTGTCCATGGACACAGCATGCTTGAAGGTACCCTGCGCGAGGTGCAAGTGCAGAGATTGAACCCTTGAATGTCATCATATCATTTGTGGAATGTGTTGTGTTTTGAAGCAGTCTCAATGCGGGCCATCAACCTGTAGCCAAACTATTTCAGCAAGGCGGCAAGCATGGCGAGACTGCAGCACACAACCACCAGCAGACACCCGTCGACCTGCCCACTGTCGATGGCAGTGCCAGCAGGTGATAAGATGTACACTCCTTCTTGCTCGTCCGCAGGGGCGCTACACTACTGCATGGGTCTGGCGGCAAAAAAAGCACACAGTATGCTGGCTACACAAGTACTCCCTGTGCTAACACATATACACATTGGCCCGACTTCAGTGCCCATGACCGCTCACCCACCCAGCAACGACACATTTGTTGGGCGTACCAGCAGCGGCCCAGGTGCGCAGCTACAGCTTTCGACGCAGCGTCAGTACTTTGACCCGCTTTTCCACTGGATCGTTTTACGGTTGCATGCACGTTTCTGTCTACACAACCCCATTTCAATGCTGTGACTGGGATCGCGCCTGCACACAGCAGAGTCAGAAAGTGTGTACATGCCTGGAAACCCCTGCAGCCGCAGCTTTTACAGCCTCAGCCCATGCACCACTTGCTGCCACAGGCCTTGCCGGCTGCAGATCAGCCGCTGCAGTCCCCTGCAGCCGCAGCTTACACAGCCTCAGCCCATACACCCCCTGCCGGCTGCGATGACAGCCCCTGCAGTCCCAGCCCCCTGCTTGTGCTAGCGGCTCACCTGCAGTGCCACCCAGGCGAGGCGCTTCTTGCCCTTGAACAGGTGCGGGGGTGTGGTGGGCAGGTGGCGGATGTACACCGCCACGACTCCCTTGAACAGGTCGCTTTCAAAGGGGATGGGTCCGCCGTTGACGGTGAGCGCCTGACAGGGCCCAGGGCCCTCCACATTGAACGCCTGCAATCCCAGGCCGCAGCGACAAGCGCACCCAAGGTGCACCATGTGACAACACGTTCACAAAAACGCCGTGTAATGCGTGGCACACATCGACTTTACAGCAGTAGAGCGTGTATTGCCTTGCCTTGATGGCGGCACGTTTGGCCTGTCACTTTGCTGGCGATGCAGCCCCTGCAGCTGCACTGGCAGGTCAATCAGTGGCGTCTATAGCCCGCCCCTTGCCCTCCAATCCTTCATGCAACAGCACCAACCCCCAGCAGCCAGTTGGCAGGAGGCGCGACACACCTGATGCGCTGCTGCGGGGTCGGGGCACAGCATGACGGGTGCGTCCGGCCATTCATCAAAGTCCTCGCTGTAGGGTATGCTGTCCTCCAGGTCCTCTGCATCGTCACTCTCACGCTCCCCATCAGACACACCATGCAGCCGTGAGTGGTCACCCAGCACATCCGCTGCCGCAGCCTGCACACCACAGCACAGTACAGAGTACCACGACAGCGCAGAGCACAGCACAGCATGGCAGGCTGCCGCATTGAAGGCATGGGGAAAACAAGACACGCATCAGCATGAGTGCTGCCAGCAGTGCGAGACACGCCCTCCCGCTTCCAAAAAAAATTCTCCACCAAGGGTCTCGACCGGCTCAATCCTGGTAGGGAATGCCATAAGTGTGTGGCGACTGTGTCTACGTGAAACAATCCCCCAGAATGCATGCCGCTGGCTGTGCATATGGTGCACACCAAGCTGCCAGCATCGCACGTGCCGCCCATGGCGTTGCAATTGAAAAGCATGTGAAGAGTCCCAGTCATACCCTTCAACAACCATAAACTGCTAAGTACAGATAGTCAAAGTATGTATGAAGCTGATGTGGACCATGGTGGGCGATTGCCCCCATACCTCGGAAGGACCTACCCCAGTAGCAGCCCCGCATGTTGTCCTTGACACCTGTGACAGCTGCCGCTTGTGTCCGCGCACCACCTCCATGCTGCTGCGCCTCAGCAGCTCGCCTGCTGTGGCAGTCAGGGGCTGCTTGTGCCCGCCAAAAACAGCCGAGCTCAACACATACAGCAGCACCGACAGCAAGCAGCCGGCTGCAATAGCTGCTGTCCAGCCGCCTGAGCAGCCCAACAACAGCAGTGCTGCGCTGGCATTGATCGCCATCAGCAGCTGCGTGCAGCGGGCACTGTCCTGCTGCGCAGTGACACCAACAACAAGGTGCTCCTGCATGCAGCCCAGCACAACACCAAAACGGTTGTAAGTGCTGACCGGCAGACTAAGAGCGCAGCACACAACCACTGAGCCGTCTTGTCATCAATATGCTTGGTTGTGGCGCAGCGGCGTGCGCCCATGCCGTATGCATACGGCGTGGCTGGGTGCTTTCCGGACACACCTCGCTGTGGTGCACGATGCGCATTATGTGAGCGGCGGCACAGAAATATGGCTGCTGCAGTTGAGCTGCTCTCCCACTGCTGCCGCCAACTTTCCCTCAAATCAACCACCAACCAAACAATAAACAAATGGTACCGAGCTTGTCAAAGTACCACCCACCAGCAGTGCCGTGTGCTGCTGCAGGTCCAGCCTCAGCAGGCTGGTGCTCTCCTTGATGCTGCCCTGCAGCGCGTCCATGCTGTTCACCAGCGCTGCCAAGCTGCTGGCACTCTCCGACAAGCCATGCACGCTGTCAGAGTACATGTGGTGCAGCTTCTGTGTCTGAGAGCGGCGGGACAGCACCCTGCCTGCGCCACTGCCGCTGCTGCGAGGCCTGCTGCCACCTAGGCTGCTGACCAGCTGGCCCGGCTTTGTTGCTGCCGGCATGGAAAGGCTGCCGAGGCTGGTGAATGTGTCGTTCAGCGACAACTGGATGTTTTTGAATGGCTGGGCAGCTGTCTTGCCGATCTTGGCAATCTCCTTGTACAGCCCTGTGGAGGTGATGCTGCCCGGGATCCTGCAGCAGGGAGGGCATACGCAGCATGCACTCTTTCAAAGTTTGCCCGTACCCTTATCCAAGGCGAAGGAAGCTCGGACACTTGGAAGCGTTGCAGTCGCGTTGACAGCTTCTGCATGAGACAGGTCCCACTGCTGATGTATGAATTGCCAGGCTGAGATGCTGATGTCGTAATGTTCAGCATGTGCTGGTGGCCCACCTGCCCTTCTGCTTGCTGCTGTCTGGGAAGGAGCTTGAGAAGCGGTACACCTCCCCGTCGGGCAGGAACACCTCCCTGTGGTAGATGCTCTTGAACAGCCCCCGGGACAGCATGCGCTGGCATAAGTCCACTGCAACATCCTGATTGCCAGCCATGCCCTGCTGCTGCAAAAAATCCACTGCCTGCTGCCCTGTGAAGGTAAATTTGAACGTTTGCAAGTGTATCGTCCTGCAGACACAGTGAACATTGTTGCCGATTAAGTAGTTGGTACATGCCACAGCTGGACTGCAAGGTGGCCAGAGCCTTGCTGCTCAACCAGGACACACCTTTCCTTCAGAGGCAGTTCAAGCCTCATCCTGAGAGCAGCCGAGCGGAGCTCATCCTGCACATGCTGCGCTTGCTGCTGTGTGCTGCCATTAGAGACTCTCTCAGCTGCTGACGAGGGCCCAGCTTCTGCTTGCTGCATCGCAGCGACCACGTTGGCAGCTGACAGCATTGCACGAGCAAGGTATCATCACATGCTCACATGCCGAAGGTTGCTGGTGCAGGTTCGTGCACAGCTCAGCTCTCGAAAATGGATTTGGGATGGACTGATGCACTGATGGTCCAATAAGACTAGAGGCAATTCGGATGTATCTCCAAGTTGTATACTCTCGCCCCTGCCAGTTCTGAACGCAGTTGCACGCACACGACGATCTGACTCAACAAAACCTCCCCCCTGCATCAACCAGGCTTGGCGATTTGATTCCTCAGATGCGCCGTTGGTACGCTTACGTGTTGTTGTGAACATGCGGCATCTGAGGCCGTACCATTGGTCTGTCCAAGGTTGTGATCTGTCGTCAGTCAACATGTGCGTCCCTGGGCGCGTTCTGAAATGATGCCAACTCACCAAATGTCGGCAAAACACGCATGAGGGGCCTGAAGGGGCGCTGGACGAGCAGGGTGGAGTTTTATGACGGTGGCATCACCCCACCTGCAGTGTCGAGTGCCGTACAGCTGTTGTACAGCTGTTGCGCTCATGCGGACCTTGTCGAAGGTTGTATATTCGATAGCATCAGAGGTCCGATGCACCATGCAGAGCAACAACTGCAAAGGCAGCCCGAACAGCTTCCAAGGATAACCCACGTCACGCTAGTTGCCTTGCATGCAGCCATGGGCTGCAGATGCATATGGCCAGTCACTGCAGATGCACCCACATCACACCCCGGCCAAACCGTGGGCCAAGTGCATCCTGCAATAAGCCATGCTGCCCACCGTGGCCTTACCCAGCTAAGTATATCGATATTTTTTTGGGGTTTACCAGGAGCGTAATCCCACCGGCTGGCCACACACACAGCAACAGGCGAACCCAACTGCCGGGGGCCCGAGGCAAAGCCTCACACCAATGAGATCGCCCAACACCCCTATACCAGGAGGTGCCCAGTGCCCGGACCAAAAAGCGTGGGAGTGGAACCCACACATCGATATTCACACTACCAGTGGAACAGCAGCCAGCATGTGCCATCTGCACACCCTTGCATGTACTGCACTGGCAGCAAGCATGCACTCGGGCCAGTTCAGCATGCTCTCGGCTCAGTGCAGCACGCCCTCAGCCCAGTGCGCCTGCTGCTGCATGCATGCAGGGGCGGGGCTACTGACTACCCCGCAAGTGCAGCCTTTGACCGTCTGCAAGCAGCCTGCCAGGCTGACACAAGCCTGATGGTGCTCTCTCAACTTGGTCTGCTGCATGTGCAAGCTGGCCCGACTGAAACGCTGAGACTGGCCAGTACCTGCCACATCACCCCCCCCCCCCCGGCTGACACACGGCAACAACACAACTGCTGCACACATGCCTGCCAGGGTGCCAAACGCCTGCTGTGCTGACCGGTAAGTCAAGCTGTTGCACGACCATTGCAAATCAACTCTGATTTTCAGAAGTCATCGCGGATGCTTGCTAGACTGACGCAGGACAACCGGGCGCAAAGGCGAGCGTGCACTGCATGGAAAAACCACACCTGCTGCTGCCCTGTGAGTAGCAGTCTCAACCTTCTTCCAACTGTCCCTGTCACCAGATGGCTGGGAATGAAAGCCCAGGAACTGCTGCACCTGCTGCTGCCTGGTTCACCACTTCGATAGGATGTAAATAAGTGTGAATACGATACAGGAGGCAATGACTCCAGACAGCACCAACGTATCCTGCAGAGGCGGCAGCAGCAGATAAGCAGACACTTTTGAACTCTAGCCCACCCCTCTGTAACATGCACATGTTGTACTGCATGGGCGCTGTCGCTACTGCACACTGCCCCACTGCCTCCAGCACAAGCACGGCTTCTCACACCAGCAACCATCACTCAAGAGGTACTTCCTCGGCAGGTTGCCACCACAGCTCGCTAGCGCAGATGCCCTCTTTGACGCCCGTCTGCTTACACGCCCACACCTCATGCTGCTGTGCCCTGCCAGCCTGCCATGAAAGCCGCTGCTGTCGACTGCCCAGGGTGCGATGAGCGTCCCCACACATTTCACTCCCGCACCTTTGACTTTTTCCGCCGGACGGCGTTAAGCAGCCCGTTGATTACGGGGAAGCGCTCCCCCACAGTGGCCAGCTTGTCCTGCACGTTGCTGAAGATGCGCCGCTGCTCCAGGAGGCTGCGTGAGACCGACTGCGCCTGCGCAAGCATGTCATCCACCTGCACCAGCATGCAGGGCCAGCACAAGGCACACGAGCAGGAGGACACCGGCGGGGCTGAACAAATCAGGGAAGCTTCTTCCAGCACACACTTCATGCCCGCACAGACTTCACACAGTGACCCATGACGGCATGCGCTGCCGACCCAACACTATCATCAACGGGGCAAGTGTACGCCTCAGCTCCTCAGCATGCTTTGCGCACACAGCAAACCCTTTATCAACCAGTGTTGTGCTGGTCCGACTGCCAACCAGTCTGCAACATGACCAGTAGAAAAAAATTTGGAACGTGGTGCCAAGCAATTAGAGGCAAAGCCTGGGCACAGTGCCCAGCCATAGCAAGGGCAGACTGCAGTCCAGCTTGTGTAGACACAGGAATTGCATCCAGGCAATGAATCACCATCCAAACTTGGTTTGTGGAGAGCAATCCAACCAAACGGCTGCAAACTAACCTGACAAGGGAGCAGGTTCAGGCCCGCCCAGATCTCCACCCCGCATGCTAACAAAGATGTATTCGGCACTCACATAGTTGGTGGATGTGTTCAGTGTCGCACGCTCGCGCAGCAGCGCACCCGTGCCCGACTGGACCTGCACGCTCAGCAGCGGTAGAGTGTCTGCGCCACCTGCGAGCAATTCAGCCCGGTCCCGCGCTGCACCAAGCTGGGAGTCCAACCGCCTGAACTCCTGTGGCACGCAGTAACAGCACGCACACAACAGCGAGGCGGGCACTGCTCGACCCGGTCGAACTCACGCACATGTAGCCAGGGTCTGGAGCGAACCATGAGGGTGTAGGGCACTGCCAGCTGCTCCCACTCCAAGTCGCCTGCCTGTCAGAAGCCCATCACTGCTGCCTGCCTGCCAAGAGCCTGTCACTACACTGCACTGCGCTGTTCTTCACTCCCTCTGCCCACCGTGCTGCCCACCCACCAGCCAGCAGCTGTGCCCCGTACAGCCCAGCACCCACTTGTGTGAGGTCTGTGAGAATATCTCTGTGCCGTGCTAGTGTGTGGCTGCGCGCGTCGCCTGCCCCTGCAATCACCCCGCTCATGTCATGGTTGATGTCAGACAGCTGCTGCAGGAGGGACTCAATGTCTGACGCCTTGGTCTTGGCAAGCTGCAGCAAAGCACCACACCACAAGAACATGAAGTGCAGTGCAACGAACACCAGGTATGTTTGCCTGATTGAGACCGGTGAGCAAGTCCACCGAGAAATCTTGCATGAGGCCTAAAGAAATGTTGTAGAGGTACATGCAGATGCAGCCAGTAGATGGTGAAGAGGTTATGCCAGGTGGTCTACAAGCTGTTGTGCTCATCGCACCTGCTCAGTAGCAGGTCCTGGGTTGGCATCAAAGCCCGAGCACAGCTTTGCATATGATGCCAGCTTGACATCAAGCTCCCCTTCTAGCTTGCGGGCCTGCACAGGTGGCAGATATGATTGGCTGGTGGTGCAACCGGAAGTGCACTAGAGCAGCCTGTGCGTACGGTCCATGGGGGTGCCTACCGCTTTCCTGAGGTCCTCCCATGCCCTGTGCTTTAGGGGGGACCTGTTGGCCATAACACCAACTAGTCTTCCCAGAAACCTGTCTCAGGGTGCGTCTGTCCCCACTGCTGCCTTCCACTGCTGCTGAGAGCTAGGTGTCACAGCCCAAACGACAAACAGAGTCGTGAGACAGCGATCACTTGCTGGCTGCACATCAGGCTGCTTCCACAGGCTGTGCTGTCTGCTGTCAACTTGCAACAGTGTTGAAGAGGTTGTGTTGGCCACAGCTGAGCTTCAAGTATGTTAGACGGTTTTGGTGCCTGTAAGTGGGCCTGGTACATGTGCTGGTCTGTGTGCTTCGAAACGGTTGAAGTTGTGTGATCAACTTGTCACATCACAGTTCCTTTTGCAGGCCGTGTGTGTCTGCTGTTGGTCGCGTTCAGTCACCGGAGTGCCTTGCAGTCATTTTCGGGGCGTTGCACACACACGTCAAATCGTGGACCGCTGCAGTCACCAACATCGTCCATTCGCTCTACAACAGCGTGCAGCATCTCTTTACCCCTGCATATTGCTTAACATGTTGCCTCAAAACACGACGGGATTAAGATCTGCCGTAGGGACACGATCACGTCCAGTACTGCTCAGCCCCATCCTCAGGCAGCGGGCACCCTGCAGCATCAGGTGCGTGAAAGCAGCAGTCTGGTGGGACAACACCCCTCCATGACCACATTAGAATTGCTGAGGCCCAATTGGATGCCTCTCATGGTCTGCAGGCGTGCAGTAGAGGAGAGTAGCATTGATACTGGTCCTTCTGTCAAGGACCTTGATGATGCAGTTGAAGCATTTATGAAGCGCCAAGCAGAGCTGGAGAGCGGAGGTGAACACAGTTTCAGCAAGATTACAATCGCATGCCTTCATGTTTTGACAGCCCCACACAAATGAACAGCAGTTGACGCCGCCATGAAGCTACAGGCGTTCCAGCACTGCTTTGCTCCTTGAAGGAGGATCATACTCACAATGAGTTGCTTGCAGTACTGGTTCTAGGCTCGTGATCTTGCTGCAGCTGCTACATGGGTGGCACATTTGCTTGCAATATGGCCTGCCCACCCCCCAGCACCCACCCACACCACCCACCCACAGCACACTCGCAAGAACGCACATCTCCTGCCCTCCTGCCTGCTGGCTGTGTCTGTACTGCTGGCACCACCTACAGCTGCTTTTGCACGCACCAAGAACCCAGCAGAAGTTATCGGTGCTGACGAAGTTGATGAGGAGGTACGGTGTCTGGGTCCAAGGGGAAGGGGTGGCGCGCGCGCGCGCGGGGGGGGGGGGGGGGGGCAGGGGCTAGGACAGTTCCAGTGGGGGTAGGGCATTGCCTGCAGAGGGGGTGGGGAAGGGGGGGGGGCTAGGCATTGGGGGGCAGTGCTAGTGGGGGTAGGGCATTGTCTCCGGAAGGGAATGAACATAGCATAGTATGAGAAGCCCATCACTGAAGGGAGAAGGGTGTGGTACAGGCGTGATTGTCAGCAGGCTGTTGCTTCGTCTGCTACTATCATGATGGACGCGTCAAGCCACCTGCAGTTGTGTTGTGTAATGCCGCATTGGTGACCACACCTATTGCCTCACAGCACCTAGGCAGGCACCAGGCATAATATACATACATAATGACATGCACTTGATGGTTGTATTTCATGTGTATATTCATGTGTAATTCATGAATTCATACATGCAAGCCAGATCCCTGCACATCCAATTGTCCAACCTGTGCCATCTGCAATCCGTCACCTCCACATTTCCTGTCACCGTGTGAATTCCGCATTGTCATCCCTCCCTGCGCCCCCTACGACACCCTCCCCACCCCCTGTCCCCCCCCCCCCCCGGCCTTCCCTGCGCCAGACGGCCAAGGCGTACTGTCGTGAGGTGGTGCGCATCCTGCGCACCCTCAAGGCCAAGCGGGACATGAGTGTCAACGAGGCGCGGCTGATTGTATCCATTGAGGACCCACGCACACGCGAGCAGCGGCAGCTAGGCATCGAGGTGAGCCTGGGCACCGTTTGGCGGTGCTGTTGGCTATTTCACATCTCTGCGTGGTGCACATGCACTACCAGGAGTCTGTGGGGGAGGATGGATGTGAAGACATATGAGGTGTCTAGGGTTGTTGGCTTGGGGCTTGTGTGCCCTGCATTGTCCTCTCCTCACCCCCTCTATCTCCGTCCCCTCCCCCTCCTCCTCCCCTTTCCCCCCTCCCTATCCCCTTCCTGGAGGCGCTCCTAGGATGTGCTTCATGTTGCTGATCACTTGCGCAAGGACGCCCCTGGGGCAAGTCCAGCCTGCCACTTATAGCAAGCATCACCATCAGGCGCTCATGGCCCTGAGGTGGCCCTCAGATAACTTGCAATCCCACGTTCCCCCACACCACCCCTTCTTAGTACTGCAGGTGTGGTTTGACAACCCTGACAGCCTGGCTGCCAAGTATAAAGTAGCAAGTGACAATGGGCTTGCTGGCATTGGTTTCTGGAACCTGGACTGTCTGGATTACAGCAGTACGGATCCTGTTGCGCAGCAGCAGACCGCAGCAATGTGGGGAGCTGTAAAGCAGGCGGTGGCTGGCTGGAAAGAGCCTGGGGATGGCAGCAGTAGTGGTGGTGCTGCCATGTAACCCAGCGGTGCAATACAAATTGGATTATGTGCATGTTGGCCTGCATTGGGTAAAAGCTGTCATAAGTGTGGAATAGGCAATGGTGACGATCTAGCAACAATTGGCTGAGGTGTGCCAAGTTGGTGTGCCAAATTGGTGGAGGTGTGCCAAATAGCACGTGATGCCTTTCCTCGCCGGCACCTCACGGAGCCTGAACCCCGTCGCCCCGGCCCCACCCTGCCAAGTTACAACTTTGTACCGACCCACCACTTTTTCCGCCCCGGCCCCAACCGAACTTCCAGTCGCAACCTCAACTTGCCTCAACTTACCTCAACCTATTCCCCCCTTCCTTTTCCCCTACTCTATCTAAGAGAATCATCATCATCAAGTTACATTTCGCCAGCAGGTTCATTGTGCAAAAGCAACTCTGCAACAAAATCACCCAGGTGCTAAAACAGCACCACCAGACAAATCTGGGAAAGTTTTGCAGCTTCCCAGAGCCTGGGCCGGATATGGCTGCATCACAACATGCACAGGACATAGGGGGAACAGCTCAAAGCTCAAAGACCGCCCCACACAAGCTGATCAGCAGATACCAAACCAACCCACAACAGTAGGGTTGTGGGTGTACGGTGCAAACTTGTGGAAGATGAGTGATTCCGACTTCCATGGCAGCACACTGTATGAAGTCTGTGTGTATCCATGCCAAGACCCCCTTGAGAGCGAAGTGCTGTGTTTTGACAGGGCTATCCCTTCTTGCAATTGCACACCCTCAGAAGCGCGTCAACATGTTGTGCCACGTGGTGCTGTGCCGTGCTGTGGTGTGCTGCAGGATGAGCGTGGTGTGTCACGTGATGAGATGGCTGCTGCGCTGTTGGAGGTTGCTGAGGGGCGTGTGCCTAGGGACAGGCTGGCACTCAAGTGCCTGCTGGAGGACATGCAGGTGGGGAGAACATGAAGAATAGGTGCCAGTCACATGTGGGTAGGGGTGTGTGGGTGTGAAGGCGGGGGGGGGGGGGGGCACAACATGCACGGGACGGGAGGGGGGGGGGGCGGCAGAATCGCCTGCTGGAGGACATGCAGGTGGGGCCCCGGGGGGGGGGGGGGGGCGGGGGCGAGGGGGGGGGGGGGGGGGGGGGGGACACACATGCCACTCATGTGTCAACATGCCATGGAGGGGGGGGGGGGGTCATGAACAGTGTGTGTTGAACACATGCTTCAAGGAAGTACATGCTCTCGATGTCATGATGACAGGGTAATCTCGCAAAGTGCGTTCCGGCACGCACATAATGGTAGACTTCAACATACAGGAAAAGTTGCACGTGAGTTCTTATCTGTTGACTGGGCACCTCCTATCAACTTGTGTGTGTGTGGGGGGGGGGGGGGCGCACAACACACACCCGGGGGTGGGGTGGGGGGGGGGGGTACAGACAGTGTGGGGTCAAGTCAGCCCCTTCACAGCACCCCAGACAGGTATTGTACCTGGACAAAGCAAGTGCAAGGGTCATGCAAATTTATCAAGTTCTGCTGAAGGACATGCAGCAGAGTGGCTCATCACGCGGGGGGGGGGGGGGGACAGGGCGAGGGGGGGCTGCCGGGAGTGTGTCAATACGATTGCAGACGTGTAAGACACTTCAAGATTGTGACTTTGGTTTAGGGGGAAGGATACAATTGATTGGGGTAGCTGGACTGAGCAGCACAGGTGTCTGCTGGCAGATTTAGGGGTCTTTTCCAAGACCTACACATTCTTTGGGGTGGCCCGGACCATCTGGGGCTAATGTCACCCCTGTCTGGTCTACTGTAGGGCCTGGTACACCACGGGGGTGCAGCAAGAGGGGCCCTGTGGAGGATGATCAGAGCACAACTAGGCCATGATGTCAAAGACAAAAACAATCAAGTGTGAACGAAGAAGGCTTTCGTTGCTGTCCCGTCCGATTCCGTATTCCCAATCGTCTCCCACCGATCTGCTGCACCCATCACTGCTGCAGCAAGTTTCGGAATACAGTCTGCCATCGCGATGAATAAGTAGCATGCTGATATGCATGTCATCACACTGTAGCGCGGGCGTGTCGTAAAAGGTCCTCAGGAGCCTATGATGGCTAGAGCCAGTTGATCAGTAGGATCACGTGCTGTTGCCACTCCAAAGGAGCTTCGAAAACCAAGAAAAGCACTCAAGACAATCGATGACAGTTGGAAGTTTTGTTATTGCTTTCCAAGACACCCTGTATGGCTCCCTGTGGACATTTGTCACCCTGCACTGCCAGGTCACACCCCTAGTGCTACCCTAAAGTCCAAGCTTGGGGTTTTGCAAAAAGGCCTTGCGGTGGTCATAAGGACCTTATATGTAACCTAATTCCAAGTTTTCGTGCCCAACAGCCTCTGGAATGCTAATTGTATCCTTCCAGTTTACACACAGGGGGGGGGGGCATCGGGGAACACACAGGTTATGTATGGTACTGGGTGGCGGGGGGGGGGGGGGTGCTGGATTTGTGTGGGTGGGTGCGCCGAGGTGGAGTGGGTGGGTGTGTTGGTGGAGGTACTCTGAGCTATAGCATGTGCTCAGTTTGTCTGTTCCTGGCTGCGTGTTGGACGTGATAGTTCTGTTCGATCTCTCTTGTGTGTGTGCTGTGCTTGTGCTGTGCAGTCGTGGCCGTTCCTTGACGATGAGACAGCAGCAGCAGCAGGAGATGCTCTCCGCAGCGGTGCAATCGCGTCAGCTGCGTCAGCTGCATCAAGCGCATCCACCACTTCGAGCAGTAAAGGAGAGCAGCCAGCAGCAATTGTTGATGATGGTGAGTGGTGCAACTCGCAGTATGGGGTCGCGGTAGCTGAGTGCTTTGCGCGGTGGGTTAGTGAGCGGTGCAAGCGCGTCAAGTGCATCAAGCGCATCAAGCGCGGCAAGCGCATCAAGCGCTTCGAGCAGTAGAGGAGAGCAGCCAGCAGCAATTGTTGATGACGGTAAGTGGTGGCAAAATTCACTGAGTGGGGTCCTGGTAGTTGAGTTCTTTGATCGGTGGGCAAGTGACTTGAAGGTGGGACTTGATCCCTTCATCACCGGCCTGTACGCACTGTTGTAACCTCACCCTCGCCATCCTTCACACCCCCTCCCTGTGCCTCTTCAATCTTCAAACACCCTCCCTGTGCACCCCCCTGCGTCCAAGCCACGGGCATCGCGCGTCGCTTCATCATGGGCCTGTATACAATAACGTCAACACCCGCATCTCCATCCCTCACACACCCTCCCTCACAAACCCGCCCTCCCTCCCTGTCCCCCCCCCCTCACACCTCTCTGTGTCTACACACACACGCACGCACACCTCAGCCATGGGCATTGTTTCTTTTATACATATGGACCTGTATCCAGTATCCTCAACTTCCCCCCTCTCTGCCTCCCTCCCTCCCTCCCTGTGCCCCCGCCCCAGCCACGGGCATCGTTCGTCCGTACATCATGGGCAAGGAGGCGCGCAAGGGTGACGAGCCCAGGGCCTGACAGACATGCTGCCAGACTGGGTGGGCTACGGCACACTCTACGGCATCAGCGTCATCCCAGTGCTGCTGGTGGTGGGAACAGTGCTCATCCTGTTCTACAACTCACTCAAGTGAACGGGCCCTCATCACCTGGAGTGATGGCGACAGCCTGGCAAGCCTGTTTGGGGCTCTGCAGTCATTACAGGTTTGCTGCCCCTGCTGCCCTAGGAACAGGACAGCCATGACTACATGCCTGGGTGCATGCTGCGGTGTGGTATGACAATGTGACGTGGTGAAGGCAGTGCTTGTTGAGAGCCGTCACGGTTCTTGCATTCCTTTGGCTGCAGGAGAGACAGTTGATTGTGTTGCGAGTGTTGGTGGGGCGACTAAGTGTTTTGCCGTGCGGTTTCTGGTTTTTGAGTGTGTGACTTCCTGGCGTCAGTGTTGAGCATCCGATGACAGTGAGTTGATTGCTACCTGGCAGTAGAGAATTGCTACCTGGCAGTAGAGAGACATGCATCGAGAGATCATTCCTTGCAGTGTCGCAGGGTGGCAGGTCCAGGCAGCACATTGAAGACAGCGACATGTTACACAATTAAACAATGTGTCAACTTCATCAAGCGGCTCAATGTACCAGCAACGCACAACTCACAACTCACAACCACATGGCGATGCATTGTGTGTTGCCCCAACCTCAGTCAGCAATCGTGGGCATGTATCCACCACACATACACATATTTTGCCTGAGGCTCAGACACCTTGCATGCACATGACAGCAGCTCTTTCCCAGCAGGGTAGCAGCAACAGGTTCCCCGCAACCTGAACCCTCAGCAAGGGGTTACCTGAACCCAACCCCAGCACACCCTGCTGCCGCACAGACTACCCTCACAAGCATGACGAAAGCAGAGCAGGGCAGACAGCAGCCACAACAACAGTTTGCAATGACTGCAAGACGTGCATGACGTTGACCATTCCCAGGGCAGGTGTTTGAATCCAGATGCACACCATGTCAGCGAAGCACACCATCGTTGTCAACTTGCACAACCATTCAAACTGCGTTGCATAGTTTCTTAACATACGTGTGAGAGTGCATGCACCCCCCCCCCCCACACACACACAGATAGAGTGCATCAAGTGGCTGGTACATGAGGGAGTGCCTCAGCACACTCCCTGTGTCTACACATGGTCTGATGGCCCTGGCAACAGGACAGCCACATACATGCCGGGATGCATACTGCTGCATCAAGGTTGACATGCAGGCAGCTTTGCAGCCTCAACATTCACAAGGCATCCGCACAACTTGCTGGCAAGAAGACACATTCACACCCACCCACGCTGAACACAACAACATCTGTTTGCTGTGCAGCCCACACCACACACAACTAGTCCGAGTGCTTTACACAGCAGAGCTCTTCATCAATCTCAGTCAAGTCAAAGCCCCTCCAGTCATTCACAGCTGCTTGCATTGCTCGCAGGGGACTGGGGCCCAAACAGTATTGCCCACCAAGTACCAGGCCTCGCCCAACAGCGTCTGCATCGTCTCTGTGGCACCTGAGCCAGCACGCTGCACATCAAGCCCCCCCAACTGCTAGCTAAGCAGTACTGTAAGCCTAGTACAACATCCTTCACCTGCAGTAGGTGGTGGCAGCACCCCACTGGTCCTGGCACGACCTGGCAGCACCTCCAGATCAAGGCGGCTGCTGCCAGCCCATGAACAGTTTGCCCTGCCACCGCAGCAGTCAAGATCAGGAGTGTACCTGCCTTGACTGCCCAGGCCTGCAAGAATGGATCGATACCAAAGTCCTTCTGTACTACCCGCCCACCGAAGACAGACACCCAGCCAAACAGGCAGTGGCGGAAGACCAGGGGTCTCACAAGCAAGCAACAGCTGGCAGCCTTGCCTGCAGCAGCACAGCTCAAAGCCTTGCACGGCACGGCACAGCAATGCACCGAATGAACTGTGCCGGATCGGCAGCAGCGGCGGTAGCGAGAGGCACTGTGTGCACCACAACAACACACATGTGCCATCCTACATTGTGATGAAACATCATGAATATCATGCTGAATTGAGATTGCTAGCTGCAACTCAGACGTCAACACATGGAAAGCATGAGCAACACGGTAGGGGGCACTGCCGCCACTTCACAGGGCAAGACATTGACACACCCCCACCAACACGAGCGGAGGCACCCTGACTGCCATGCAGCCACCCTACCACCAGCATCGCACAGCAAGAAGCGTGTTTGCTGACCGCGCCGGGACACAGGAAGCCAGCTCCACAAGCAGTAGCGAATCACTGACCTCATGACAACTTCCCTAACAGCAACAAGAACCAGAGCAAAGTCGTAAATCCACGCAGCAACTGGAGCATCGGTACTGCAGCTCACGTGTGCTGTGTGGGCCCACACAGCTGCTACACACACCAACCAACTCGCGCAGTCGGTTAGCAGGACACGGCAACTGATGAATGCACACCAGCTTTGACTTCTGCTTCCCACGGCTTCTTCTCTGACGTCAGCTGTGAGCCCTGCATGGTACGAACGCCCTGGGGCTGTGATGCCTGTGGCTTACAGGTCTGGAGCATGCGTGCCTAGGCATACGCCTCTGACATTTGGGGACCAGTATCCCCAAAAGGCAAGATCTGCATCATCGGAGACCTCGGCCGGTATCAAACACCACCTGCCACCGGAGGGAAGGTCCACTTTCACAGCCGGTAATGAGTGAACACAGTAGAGTATGCTGCAGGCGGCGCGACTGGCTGGACAACGCACCCCCTCCAAATGCACCAGCGTTCCAGAGCAAGCTAGGCAGGAACCCAGGTACCCTCAACTCCCCCAGCATCACTAACCCATGAAAATCATGATGAGTAAAGCAGCAAGTACACAGCCACGTACTTGCCCAAACCTCCTCGGATGCTCAACCCTCAGAGACAGCATGTGGACACTCAGTGCACCAAATAACATTCAAAAGGTTTGATTCTGGCTCTGTTCAGTAGCGTGGCTGGCGCCAAGCAAGGGCAGCAGGTTTCCAACATTCCAAAACCATACCACGCGCAACGGAATAGAAGCGTCCATGCATCTCTGGTACGCACCTCACCACTACTGTGCCAACCCTGCTGTACTGCAACAACTTTGCAACACCCATACTCTTCCACACACAACCCCATAGTGTGCTAAACCTAGCTGCTTTGCACCACGACGCTGTGCTCAAAGGGCGTCCAGGATCAGTGTAGATGATGCAAACATGCACCACACACATACTTTTACAGCCCAAACGGGCATAATCCTGTGATGCAGCCGCTACAGCCGCGATGACAGAGCTACAGCCGTTGAAGACAGAGCTACAGCCTCCTGGCTGATGATGACTGGCTCCTGCTGTGGCTTCCAAAACCACTTCGGTGACATCCAGACACTCTCTGCAGTGGCGATGGCAAATGAAGCTGAGACATACGGCCTTCGACAGCCGCCCTCAGAGCCCTGCACTGGCAACACCCACTAGGCTGCACAAGAGTGAGTTGCCATCCATGGGCACAGTGACGGGTTGCCAACGGCCGTTTGACAGCACTCAACCCACAGCTGTCGACCAGCTTCATGCTGCCCGTAACACGACCAAAGCTGCCGACCAGTACCACCCTAAAATGCCTCCACAGGTGCAGGGATACAGACGATGAAGTGGGAGTGGAGGCACACAAAGGCAGCACACGCAGAAAGAGCGACTGCAGTGAACAGGGCGCCGGCATTACCCTCCAAAAGGGATTGCAGTGCACATTCAGAAATGCATGCTGAAACGCCGTCAACTCCAGTGTTGCACACTGACACCCCGTACTGGGCGAAGGGCCCAAGCCACAGCAGGAAAGGCCAGCAAGCATTGCTGCAACCCACACGCTGCTATACCATCAACCTGGCTCAGCACGTGTGTCGACAAGGCAGGCAAGCGCCAGCAGCAGCATGCAGCACCATGCAGCATGTATGGAACAAAAGCAGACGGCTGCTTCTCAGGGTGAGGTTGGAGGCGAAGGCCTCTCACACAGCAGCGAGAAGAAACGTGGGGGTGACCGACTTCTGGGAGGCCCAGCGACGGATGGTGCAGGCCCTGCTGGTGGCAGCAGACCCCCCACCACCCCTGGTGCAGCAGCCGTACAGTCACACAACAGCAACCGCACAGTCACACAATATATTAACAACCTCACAATCAATACTATCAACGACCTTACAAATGCCTTGTAGCTGCTTGTCACAGCCCCACAAATTGCCAGCCTGGCAGCCCAGACTACAATGCACAGCAGCTGGCTGCTTCAAGTGTGCAATGACGCGAACAGCTGCTGCTGCACCTGCTGCCGCCCTAGTCAGCGGCTAGCACCATGCGACAGCAGCAGGTGCAACAGCAGATTGATTGGCCGCCTATATGAACCCCACACACATACAAGTGACCTGTGCTGCTCCCACAACCGTCTTCCCGTCGCAGTGCTGGACAGGAGCACAGGCAGCACCAGGTCTGGAGCTGTGCAGGCGGGCAATGGGTGCTCCCTGCACTGGTTGACAAGGGTGGGTGCACAGAAGAGAGGAGACTTGCCAGGCAGATGCACCAGCTCAAGCATGCAACTACTTGGCTGTCAGAGATGGGTCAGGCAGGAAGAGAGCGAGCACAAGTATGCTCAGACAGATATCGCACAAATAACACGCGCACACAATGCATGCACGACCTCACACACGCGGTTGTACGATTAATCCAACCCCTGCCAAGAAGGAGCCAACGATGCGCTGACCTATCACTCACCCGCCAACTCAACACGACTCTCGAAACTCCTGAACCCCACACCCATGACTCGTTCCTAAAGACAGATAAAATCCCCTCCAATCACCTTCACCCAACTACCTCACATTCCTGCTGGCACTCTAGCAGCACCTGCCAGCCCCACACTTGCCTGCCGGCGTGCCACTCCTTCTGTGTTTGCCCTCTCACCCCGCAACAAAGACACGAGCCCTGCCAACCAGCACTTGCATGCAGCTCTGCTGGCCCCACCACCCCAACCCCAGCCCACGCACCCCCCCCCCATGCACACAACACCACCAGCACTGTCTGCACCCATAAATCACACCTGCCCTGCGCTGACGCATGAATAGTGTACAAGCCACATATGTGCAACCAGATACAAGCAAAGTCTGCCCCCTATGCAATCAAGGTATGTTTAAATGTACAGGAGCCACGTGTGTTGTCCCTTGGATAGCAGGCATGCAGGGGCAGGATAGGCTGCCCCTGGTGTGCTCTGCTGCAGGACTGCACTGGCCTGACCTGGCTGGCATATGCCCATGATGCAGTATGATATGATACGCATGGCACCACTGGAACCACAAAGCTGGAAAGTCAGCAAAACTCACAAACCCACACACAAGAATCGCATACACGTCTCCTACATACCTCACATGTGCAACACACAGCGCACCACAAGCAGGGAGGCCCATCATGCCATGAACACCAGCTTGCCCACAGCAACCCTTCCTGCACTACGTCACTCCTTCACTTACACTGGCCAGCATTTTGTACGGACACCAACACCAGCACACACACCGTGTCTGCGGACTAATCACACATCAGGCAAGGCGCCACGCAACAAACAACCAACTAATAGCATCTGTCACACCAGTGTGACAAGTTGCACAGCCTCCTGTGGTACTCCTAGGGCATGACAACGGTGGGCAGCTGCAGCCTGCAGCACGCATGCCCAACAAAACAAGGCTGCTGCTGGCAGTCCTGTCACACTGCCAAATCACGCCGCCCAGTGCACCACAAGCAACCCCTCTGCCAGCTGCACTGAATCACAGAGATAGTGTGAGTAAATCAATAACCAACAAGACCCATAGAGACGACAGCACGCCAGGGCACATACCCAGCTCCCCTGTCTGCCTCTCACATGGCATCGGACCCTTACAGTACAGTACATGCACCCACTCCCAACCTCGGCACTAGCCAGCCCACGAGCTCATGGGGATGCCCCTAGGGCCCACTTGACGTGCCCAGTCTCCCAGGTCAGGTATAATGGCGATGAAATACTAGCCTCACTGCTGCATCGTCCCCAGCTGCTGCAGCACTAAAAAGCTTTAGGCACCTCCATACCAAGCCCCTACAGACAGCAGCACGTCATAGCACATGCCCAGCTCCCCTGTGTCCCTCATGAGGCATCGGGCCCTGGCAGCGGCTGTCAGCCTCACTGCTGCACCTGCAGTACAGTCTCCAGCTGCTGCAGCACCCAGAGCACTGCCTGCTCTGCCAATGGCTTCCCGCCCGCAGACGCTGCAATCACGAACCCAGCCTCACTGCCGGTGCTGACATTGCAGGCACCCACACCCTCAGGGACCCCACCCAGCCTGAGCACCACCACCATGCGCCCAATGTCCCCACTGCGCCGCACCACCCCCATGCAGTGCAGCAGTAGGGTCTCCAGATCACTGGACACCGCAGCCTCTGGTTCATGCGATGACATGCAACTGCCACGAACACTACTGCAGCCCGCCATGCCAGCAGACGCGGGGAGTGCTGCGGCCAGCCTGCTGGGTAGGCCCCTCTGCTGCAGCTGCTGCGCCAGCAGGTGCGCTGACACGCTGTACGGCCCCTTCTCCGTGTACAGCGCAACCTCCGTGTACCGGTGCGCGCAGCTGCTAGAGGTTGGCCCGAAGTCACCGGGCAGGGGCGCACCCAGCAGCGCAAGCATCTGATCGCTAGAGGGCACAGCGCTGCCTGTGACAACCACCATATCACGCGGCTGGCACATGGTAGCCAGCATCTGGCTGTGGTCAGCTGCATCACCTGCCAGCAGCAGCATGTGCTGCTGCTGCTGCTGCTGCGCCGCCGTCGCCATGGCAGCAGCGACGCCACTGCCAACCGACCACAGTGGCCCATTGGGCGTCCCCGGCGAGTGTGCCCCGCGCGTGTTGGTGGGGTAGCTGCAGCCAGGCGCAGTGCCTGCTTGCCCACTTGCAGTAGCTGCAGGCATATCCATGTCCAAGCAAGGGCCCAGTCCCGGACTCAAATGGCCACTGCTGCCGCAACCTGCGGCACCCAGGTGCGCTGCTGCCATGGCTGCTGCTGCAGCAGCGGTGGCGCTACCGGGCTGTGACAGGGGCTGCTGCTGCAGTGCTGCTCCCACTAGGGAGGAGCTGCTGGCCCAGCAGGTCGCGCCCTGCATGCCGAAGCGAGTGAGCTCGGGGCTCGACTGGCAGTGCCACTGCTGCTGCTGCACCTGCAGGGCCCCTAGCTGCGTTAGCTCACTGCTGCTGCCACACTGGCCCAGTGCAAGGGAATTATACCCACCATATGAGCTGTGCGCTGCAGCATCGGCACCAAGTGATACCCCAGCTGCTGCAGCCCTCGCCGCAGCAGCAGGTGTGCTTGCAGCAGCAGGCGGTAGCCCTGCAGAATGGACGGCGTTGGTTGCTGCCACAGTGAGCCCCCTGATCGCATCAGCACACTCCGTGCTGCCAGACTGCGTGGGGCCGGACGGGGTTCCGACTGTAATGGAAGCACCCACTGTTGTAGCTGTAGTTGGAGGTGCTGTTGCTGGCATGCCCGCCCCCAGCGGAACGCTGTCCTCATGTCCCCCGAGGTCGACTGTCGGCAGCTGCTTGATCAGGTCGAGGCTGTCCATAGACTGCAGGAAAAGCACACGTACACCACAACAGACAAAATCAGATGAGATTACGTCAGGGACACTTGACCATGTGCCACATGACAGCACTCAGGACCAGGGGTGACTTGTGCTTTCCAGAGGAGCTGGTGTGTCAGCAGCTGGAGTGTCAGCAAATGTGCTTGTGCTGTTGACAGCAGCTGGTGTGTCACCAAGTGTGCTGATAGCACATGTACATGCAAATGGCCTGGTTGCGGGGCACTGCAACAAAAAGGATCCACACCCTTGGATGATGTGCGCAAGGTAGCTAGGGTGGCCAAGCAAATGGGCCGAAATCACAAGGTATGCCTGCATGGTTTGCAGCAGATGTATGTGGCCACTGGTGTTGCATCTGACAGCTCAGCACGGCCTTCCTACGCACACACGCTCCATCATGGCTGCCTTGCACCATTGCAATCACCATACAACTTGAAGTAGCACAGCTTCCCAGCCCACTCCCACTGCTGCTTACCGCCCACGAGTTGACCTCGCCCATGGCAGCAAAGGCCACCGTCTCCTGCAGGTCCACAGACGCCTGCCTGTCCAGCACATCGCTGAAGCAGCAGCCATCCAGCGCCTGATCCACTGCCGCAGCAGCAGCAGCACCAGATGCTGATGCCACAGCATGCGACACCGCCGCGCTGGACTCCGCCTGCGCCTGCAGGACCCTCTCACCGCACCACTGCTGCCCGCCCTGTTGCAGTGCTGGCATGGAGGTGTTCTGACTCATACCTGCAGCTCCCCAACCGCCTCCATAACCCCTCATCGCAGCTCCGGCCAAGGTGAGGCCATGCGTACCCCCTGGGAAGCTGGCAGACAATGCCTTGGGAGCAAAGGCAGCCCCATCTCCCTCACACCCATCCAGCCACATCAGGGCTGGCTGATGCTGCTGCTGGATCTGTGCGCGCACTGTCCCTGCCTGCATGGCCGCTGCTTCTGTTGTGGGCCCGGTCAGCACACCCGTCTCTTCACCGCTGCTGCTTCTCAGCACCTTGTCAGCAGTCACTCCGTGAGCCCTCGCCGCAGAAGCAGCAGCTGGCGTCAGCATGGCGTACTGACCTCCAGCAGCAGCAGCAAGGGGGCTGCAGGGCGCTGCCGTCACCGCCCCTGCCAGGCTGCTGCATCGCCCCCGCTGTATGTTGCCCACCAGTGCTGCCCCTGTGCCAGTGCCAGCACCTGCCTGCTGCAGCTGTGTAGACAGCTTGCAGAAGTCAGGGCAGCTGTAGAACCTATCAGGCAGGAGGAGGCCGCTGCTGCTGCTGTCGTGGCTGCCGACCCACGGGTTCAACAGCCCGCCAAATCCAAGGGGCTCGTCAGGAACGAGCAACTCCTGCTGCTGCTGCCACGCCGCACTGCTGCCTCGCTCCACTGTCACAGCAGCGGGTGAGCGCATCACTGCTGCCAGGCCCGGCACAGCTGTCCCTTCTGCTGGCCCAGGCCCGTCGCTGCCGCTGCCACCACCCTGCTCGCCGCTAACCGCCGGGTAGCCAGGCAGGGTCAAGGCACTGCGTGCAGTCACGCCTGCTGACGACACCTGCACCTCTGCGCCAGCTGCCGCTGCCGGCGGCGGCACCCCTGGCGTTGCCTGCAGCAGTAGCCCCTCGGTACCTGGCTCCCACGTAGGGTCGGCAGCAGTGTCCAGGCCCTGCGTGAGGTCCCTGCTGCTGCGTTTGCGCTTGGGCGCACGTGTTGCTGCTGCTTTGCCGGTGCCGCTGCCTATGAGGCCCAACTCCATCATGTATGCCTTGAGGGCCTGGGGGGCACCTGCGGCTGTGGGGGTATCCTTGCGGCGCAGCGTGGCATTCCAGTGGTTCTTCACAGCATTCTCGGTGCGACCTGCACAGCACAAGGTGGGATGGTTGGGGGGGGGGGCGGTGGTGGTGGTGGTGTTGTGGTGGTGGTAGTGGGGGGGGGGGGTGGGCGGTGTTGTTGTTGTTGTTGTTGTTGTTGTTGTTGTTGTGGTGGTGGTGGTGGTGGTGGTGGGAGAATGGGCCACAGCACAACTTTGAAAGCCTTTTGCCTGATGACAGCTCACTTTTGCGACAGTGCAGCAGTTGCAAACATGAAAAGTTTTGACCATCAAAGGCTTTAACGTTCTGCTGTGGCCCATCACCGACATCACCCCAAGCTCTGGGCTATGTGCTGTTGCAAAGTGAACTGTTTTGACCAGTCAAAAGGCTCTATTGGCCAAGCACCCCACCTCGTGTGGTGGTGGACCCCTGCCCTGGCAGATGGCAGCAGAGGCACGCATACATGAACACATGCATGTGCCTTTCATGTTCACTACTAGCTACACATCTAACCTCTGTGCCAAAAACACACCAACACACCGGAACGCGGGGGGTGGGATGGGTTGGGGTTGGAGTTGCCCCCCTGTACCTGCAACAAGCTACCTGCCTGTGTTGAGTTCACAGATTTTACAGACGTGTACTGCTGGGCAGTCGACGTGTTATGTAAGCAGGACAGGTGACGCATAGGCGCTCACGCCCTGGGGGTACCGCACCATTGGCTCCCCCTACTCATCAGTGCACGTGCTCACAGCGACCACCGGTGGCCACATATTCAAGTTGGCCTGTGGGCATGCGCATGGCGGCTGCCTCTTGTGTGCTGACTGCATGTAGCCTCTGCCTGGGGTTTGGCTGTGTGTAAGTCCAACTGCTGTTGAAAACTCCACTGGCTTTCAGCAGCAAAAAGACTTACACCAAGCCAACTCCCAGATGTGGGCTACATGCAGTCAGCACAGGAGAGGCAGCCGCCAAACTGAGTGCGAGGCCTGTCCAGGTACAGGGCTGTGCACAGCCAGTCGCATTGGCCACAACAACAGCACGGCCGTAGATGCCGGGTTCGCCTGAATGTTGTGTGTGTGGGCAGCGGGTGAGAGTCCCCTCCCCCCTTGTTACCCCTCCCCAACAAAGTAAGGTGCATGTGAGGGCCAGCCGTTGCAAAAAGTGCTCAATACACCTAACTGACTGCAAGAAGGATACTATACACTTTGTGCAGACTGCACTGCGCCACAGCTGGCATTGTGCTTCCAAAAGCCGTTCACACCCACGAGCCACCAGGTCTCAATACAGGCCAGCAACAACACGCCACGCAATTGACGCCTCTAGGGCCCCAGGCCACACCCAACCCCCCACAAGCCTCCCTCGAGGAACAAAGCCCTCAACACGGCACACGCGCCCCCGAAACTTTGCACATGATGCCACACATTCATTCCATGTGCGGCCGCCGCGGCCAGGGTTGGTGGCGTGGATGGATTGTTGTTGAGATATTACAAATTGCTGTAGCTGTACATTAACAACCATCTCCACGCTACTATCCCCGCCGCTGAGGCCCCACGTGGACAAACAGTGCAGCAGAACATGTGTCCTTGCATACAGACCCCCCCCCCCAGGCACAAGCCTCTGTAGGCGACCATTTTGAAGTCAAGGCCAGGCCCACACATGCCCCCCGCCTCCCCTCTCCCCCCCCCCCCCCCTGCCTTATCCACTGGGGAATCTTCACCGCATCTCTGCGCCCCGCAAGCCAAAAACACCTTGCAAGCAGCCCTGTGCTGGCTGCTGATGCTGCTGTACATGGCCTGATACACCAGCAGCAGCCCCACTGCAGCCCCTACCTGGCAGCCTGCGTGCGATGTCCGACCACTTGTTGCCCAGCTGCCTATGTGCCGCAACCAGCTGCTGCTCCTCACCCTCCGTCCAAGCATCCTTGCGAATGTCGGGGTGCAGGTGGTGGTTCCAGCGCTGCACAGCAGGAGACGGGCACATCGTTGAGACCAGGGCACAGCGTTGAGACCAGGGCACAGCGTTGAGACCAGGGCACAGCGATGAGACCAGGGCACAGCAATGAGACCAGGTCTTGGCATTGAGACCAGGTCTTAGCGTTGAGACCAGGGCCACAAGCAGCAAGGGGCACGTGTGCATGCCAACACGTGGCTTGGTGAACATGTCCAGTGTGCAAGGCAAGGCTGATCAGTGTGTGTGTAGGAGGGGGGGCGAGGGTGATCAAAGTGACAGTAACAACCACCACCCGGCAGGAGACAGCAGATGGCAATACACTATGCACACCGCGCACGCCCAGCACACCGGCGCGTGCATTGCCCTAATCTGAGCTGCTTGGAGGGTTGTTCCGTCATCTGTTAAGGGAGGCAGCCAGACGTCATATCATGCACACCACTTTTCAGCACACATTGTGCGCCTAGGAGAAATGCTTGCATGCCTCGCATGTCAGCACA
The DNA here is from genome assembly GCA_007449985.2 of Desmodesmus armatus. Lineage (NCBI taxonomy): Eukaryota > Viridiplantae > Chlorophyta > Chlorophyceae > Sphaeropleales > Scenedesmaceae > Desmodesmus > Desmodesmus armatus. The sequence goes on along the minus strand of VIIQ02000134.1, from coordinate 102,995 downwards.
GCCCTCAACCCAGTCAATGGCAGGACAACGTTCAATTCACAGTACCCAGCCATGCGCCAGTGTGTACATGCTCCCAAGGGTCAGCGCACACATAGGCGCCAATGCAGCATGCATACAGAGACCCCCCCCCCAAACACACACACATGCAAGTTGTGCTGTTCAGCTGTGTAATCCTAGCGGCCAAGCAGCCAGGCAGGAAACAAGATGGAAGCAAGCAACAGCCAGCTCAGGTTGTGACCAGCTACTGACCTCCCGGCACTGCTTGCCAATGCGCCCTTGGTCGTCGCTCTTGCCAAAGGCCTTGTTCAGCTGCTGTGAAATCACGGCCCACTGCCCCTCTCCATATTCCTTCACCAGCCTGTTCAAAAGCATCACAGAAGAACATGTTGCATGTCGCACCTTGCTATGAAGGAGAAGCAGGGATAGCCCGTGATGCATGTGTACAGCATTGGACCAACCAAGAGAAATGGCTATCTCTGGAGCTCTGATACGGCAGGGGCATGCAACATATGATGAATAGATGATTGATGGGTATGCTGAGAGCCAAATGCACAGCTGGAACGGCCGTGCATAGCTGTTTGGCAGGCCATCATGCCTTGGGAGTTTCGCTCACTTTCTGAGCGCGTCATCTTCCTCCTGCGTCCATCCTCCCTTCACTTTAGCAACAGGGTGCCTGCGTCTACGCTGCCCTGAGCTGCTCATCAGGCTATGTGCGCTGAAAGCAAGCAAACAAAAGAGCAAAGCTGTGATCGCTGCTGATGCGGGCCCTCGACCGTCAGCCAGGCATCTCAGCGTTTGTAAGTTATCCGCTTGTTCACCCAATGCTTTTCAGGTGTGCTTCGGGTGGACTGCAGCTGTCTGACGTACTCGCTGCAACCTGCCCGTGAGGGCGTGAATCAAGAGACGCTGAACTCAAACTTGACTTGTTAAGGGTACCCTTTGCCACAGCTCACGTGCACCGCACCAGTACTGTGACATTGGCGCAAAACCCCCGCTCCAAATATACAGTCAGCCAGTCACACCAATTTCCTCCAACCATTTTGAGTGTGCGGTTGAAGTGCAGTGGACAGTTTCTGTCCAGCTGCACCAGGGACAGGTAAGGCTTACTACCCCTGAGCTGAACGTGCGCAGGGTGGGCCAGGTATGGAGTGTGTACAGTACTAGTGCAGGGGGACAGGCAGCAACATTTGCTGGTGCTGAAAAGCTGCAGGACACGCCGATCAGGTAACACAAATGACCCAGTGGCAGGATGGGGTCCATAACATGGCGTCCACATGCAGGCAGAACTTTGTGCATCATGCCACAATTACCCTACTAGGGTACTAGGCTACTGAGTAGACACCTACCCTGCCAGGCTGGTGTACGGGGCTGTATTTGGCAGGTGCACCTTCTTCCATGGTGTATGTGGCAAGGTGGGCTGAGACATGTTTGCGAGTATGCCCTCAGCATGGTGTCACTGCATGTCAATCTCTCACATGCCTACATACAATGTCAAAGCCCCTCAAAAGCCATCACAACTTCCCGATCGGCAGCCGATTGTGCCCACTAAACCCTACAACTGCTGCGCCAGTGCCACAAATTCCTCAAACTCCAAAAGCAGTGCACCCCTAGGCCCGCCATCACAGCCAGGCAGCCCTGCTGCCTCTGCAGCCAGCTGCTTGGCAAGCTGCATCATGCTGTCGCACCGATCCACATCAGCTACCAGACCCGCCTCCTTCTGCTGCTGCTGCACCTGGTGCTTGCTGACTTGGCCAGCGGCGTTGGGCTGGAACACCTGCGCAGCACAGGACCCCGCCACATGCACCAGCAGCAGGCAAACAAACAGGCATGCGGTGAGCTGGCTGGGTAGGAAGGCAGCTTGTCATGATTGTGGTGGTGCTATTGAGGTACGACAGACTGACGGGAGCATTGGCTGGGCACACAAGAAACAAGGGTCAACACTGCACACCCTGTGTCTACACCCATAATGCACACCCATATACATTGACCCCAAGCTGGTGGGCCCACACAACACCCTTCTTAACCAAGGTCGTCCCTTACTTCAAGAATTAGAGACAGCAAGCACGCTCTCCCACCACACATCCCTTGAGCCAGGCTTGTGCAGACCCCGTCCCTGAGCTGAACCCCACCTGGAAAAGATCCCAAAGGTTCTCCCGGCTTGCCCAAGGCCGTGGTTGCTGCATCGCAGCAGCCCTGCCCCTACCCCTGCCGCTTCCAACCCTCCTGCCGCTGCTGCCGGCCTTGGCTGCTGCTTTGAGAGCAGCAGGCACGTTGTGAGCATCATCATGTCCTGGGCAGCCATTGGCTGCCCTCGTGTCTGTATCGCTGGCAGCAGGCCCTTGCTGCATGTCACTGTCTACCTGCTTTTGCTGTTGCTCCTGGGCTTTGCTGCTTCTGGCCGGGGGCCTAGATGTGCTGTGGCGCGGCAAGGCACCAGCCCTCTTTCTCCCCTTTATAGCAGGAGCCGACCCAGCAGCAGCAGCAGCAGCTCCGCACACAGCAGCTGCCGTCCCGGAGCCGTCTGCACCATTGTCTCCACACCCAGCTATCCCTGGTGCTGCTGTTGCTGCCCCTGCTGGTGGCTGTGGGAGGGACTCCTGCAGGGACATCTGCAATGCTAGCTGCAGCTCCCAGTCTTCACCCCCAGTATCATCCCTGAAAGACCCCAGGCCTGCCGCTGCTGCCGCGGCCGCCACCGCTTCTGCTGCTGTCGCTGCTGCCACTGCTGCCACTGCTTCCGCTGCAGCACTGCTGCCACGCGCTGCAGCCGCAGGCCCTTTGCTGCCGGCACATGTGGCGGTGCCCGCGCGCCGGCTGCGCTGTTTACGGGCCGCGCCCTGGCCCCTGCCTCTGTGCCTGCCTCTGCCGCCGCCCCTTGCAGCAACAGCAGGGCCCTGCTGCCCTCCCTCCTCACCTGAGGGCAACCCACAGCCTTCTTCCTGTTCCTCCTCCCCCTCCTCCTCCCCCCCTTGCTCCTCGCTGATTGATACACTGCCAGAATCATGCTCGTGCTGCAGCAGTTGCAGTTCCCCATCTGAGGGCTCATATTCCTCCTCCTCGTCCTGCTGCTGCTGCTGCTCCTCAGCTGCGGCAGCAGACCGCCTGCCGCGGGGGTCGCGAGTGCGGCAGCATTCTGCCTGCACTGCGCCGGAGGGGGTACCCCCTGCCGCATGCTGCACACGTTGCCTCTTGGCAGGGCGCCCTGCGTGCTGAACCCCGCCCGACTCACTGCTGTTGCCATCGTGCTCCCCGGCGCTGCTGCTGCAGGAAGGGTCTTCGCTGCCCCCTGACATCAGGGTCAGCACAAGCAAGAAAACAAGACCCTGTAAAGACTGTGTGACCAAGACCACTTGCCCAGCCGTGATGCTTTTTGTGGAAAGTACGGCTGGTTGTGGAGATAAGACCATGTAAGCAGCATGTAAGGAAGTTTGACCGATTCCACTTGCCCAGCCGCGGTGCCTTGGAAATGTGGAGACGTGGCTGGTTGGAACATTCTGAAGCTCCCTCCCTTGCCTTGCCCTCCGCGAATGTTTGAAAGCTGTCGTACCTGATGACGTGGCAGCAGCAGCTGCAAGTTTCTTTGTTGCCGCCCTGGCCGCTGGTCTGCTGGACCTGCGGCTAAGGGCTGCCCCAGCCGCTTGCAGCAGTGCTTGCCTTGCGGCCTGCCTTGCTGCCTGCTGGGCCTCTTCCTGTCGGGCCATGTCACGAGCCAGCTGCTGGGCTGCTTGTGGCACCTGAATTGAAAGGGACAAGTGTGAACAAGGAGAATTATTACGGCACACCATCACCACAGCACACTGCCATACGAACCACACTGACAGCCAGGAGCTGTGAACGTAGCTACAGAGTGTCACCCTCAACACATGGCTTTCGTACTGCAGGCGTGTCAAATTTTATGGTCAAGCAGCACCTGCCTGGCATTGCTCCAGCATTGCCTGGTTGCGGCGTATACACTTCAAACGCTCTTGCTCAAGGCTGTCAAGCAGTGTGGTGTGCTGATCTGCTTGCTTGTCCTCAGCCATATTGGGGGGGGGGGGAGTGCAAGAAGGTGAGTGTGTGTGCAGAAAGCCTGTTGATCAGGGAACACTTCACAACTGTTTGGGACAGCTGCTGTTCTCGAATACCACACCAGTCTTTAGCAAAAGAAGTAACACTAGACTGATTGTTGATGAGAAGTGCTTCTTCGTGACAACCTCTGGCTCTACTAAAACCTCGAAACCTCGTAAGTGTCTCGAACCTTCTGCAGCATGAAGACCCGGCAAGAGCAATGCGACCACCTTTATTTCCGTGCTGCATTGTACTCAGCAGCTGCGCGTTCGCAGCTTGTCTTCCTCAGCTTGTTTCCAAAGTCCAAGCCACTTCCTGGGCGCAATGCACTCCGCACAGATGAGGTGTGAATACAGTATGATTGTAGAATCTTATGTATTTACCCTTACAGACGCCCAGTATGCTCGACGCGCTGTGGCAACTGGCCAGCAGCAGTGGCAGCAGCGAATCAGCTGACCATTCCGTCGTGTGCGCAGGTCCCTGCAGGGCAAGGCATTCGGTCCTGCTCGTGTCGCTGCAAAGTCCAGGTCAGTTGGTCTGCGCTCAGCGAATTGCTTGGGAACGTCTGTTCATGGGATTTCATGCAGCAGCAGTAGCATCGAAACTTCGGAAGGCTGACGCCCCAATCCTGCCGGTTCACAGGCGTCACCATGTGGTGCATGCCGCAAAGGACCTGCACTTCAACAAGAACATGGAGGCCCTGAAGAAAATGCAGGCTGGTGCAGACAAGCTGGCCACAGTTGTGGGTGTGACTCTGGGTCCCAAGGTGCGCAAAACACACATGCAGGAGCACCACCCTGCCCGTCAGCAGTGATCTTTGGTTGACTATGAGAGTTGGGCTTTGTTTGTGAGCAGCCAGCACCGGGAGCGGGCCCTTCTGCAAGCAACAGCCGTCTGCAGCAGTTGCATAGCCACATCACAAGCATGCAGTGTGTGTTCGAGCCTCATGGTATGCACCACTTGCTGGACCCCACTCTCAGCATACCCCAGTTTCAACACAACAGCGTTGTGGTCGCACTCTACTACAGACCTTCCAGCAACACACACTCCCTTGCTTTCCCTTTCTCATTTCCTCCCCAAACCCTCCTGTCCCGGTTGTTGCCGGCGTGTGCAGGGCCGCAACGTTGTGCTTGAATCAAAGTACGGCAGCCCCAAGATCGTGAACGACGGTGTGACCATTGCCCGTGAGGTTGAGCTGGAGGACCCTGTTGAGAACATTGGAGCCAAGCTGGTGCGCCAGGCAGCAGCACGCACCAACGACACAGCAGGAGACGGAACAACCACCGCAACCATCCTCAGCGCAGCATTCATTGCAGAGGGACTCAAGATTGTGGCAGCAGGTGAGGGGAGGCAGGCAGGCAGGGAGGGAGGGAGGGAGGGAGGGAGGGAGGCAGGCAGGGAGGGAGGGAGGGACAGGGGGGCTGGGAAGCCGACTTGTCTTGACACTGCGTTTGCGCGCACATAGAGAGGATGCTTACTTGTGCGTCAGTATGTGAGCATGCTTGTTGGACGCAGCCTGCTGTGGGGTGCAGCAATGAGCATGCTTGTGGGAGTGGCTGAGGGTAAGTTTGCAGGCACATCAAAAAGTGTGAAAGGCGGCATGAGGGCGCTGGATCAGCAAGTCAGCAACGGAGTGCAGGGGGCAGTGCCCTGCACAGTGAGGGGCGACCCAGCAGCTGCAGGTTCACCACGGCACCCAGGAAACAAGGGACGGGATACATCCTGGCTGGCGTCTTGGGAGGAGTGACTGCACTCTGCTGGGCAAGGGTGATCGGTTGGTTCAGCTGAAGGTCCTGTGGGTCCTCAACCTGGGCCCAACACCAGGCCCGAATGCTAGGGAGAAAGCTGCAGTAGCATTGCCGTGGCAGTACAAAGAGGTGGTACATACTTCAACAACATTATCCCTGATGTGCTGCTGACGCGGGTTGGCCTCGCTGCTGCTGCTGCTGCTGCTGCTGTCCCCAGGCACCAACCCTGTGCAGCTGACTCGCGGCATGGACAAGACTGTTGCTGCCCTGGTGAAGGAGCTGGCCAAGCTGTCAACAGAGGTGGCTGATGACAAGGACCTGGCCAACGTGGCAGCAGTATCAGCAGGTGTGTTTGACACTTGAGGTGCAACCATGTACACATCCTGGGGGGGGGGGGTCTTGCACGTGCTTGTCTTAGCTCCCAAACATCTCAGTACGTGGGGGCCAATTATCTCAGCACGTGGGGGAGGGGGTGGGGAGGGTTGAGTAATGGTCAACCATAGTACATGTGTGGCCTAAGGCGTGCCAGTGGTGGTGGTGTGGGGGGGGGGGCCCACTGGCTGGCCACATGTACAATCCAAGGGTGCTGCAACAGCCTTACCATCGGGGGGCCTGAGATGATCCCGCTCTTCGTTGTTGTTGCTCACCGACCATGCTGCTTGTCTCCATGCAGGTGGCAACAGTGAGATTGGCCAGCTGATTGCTGACGCCATGGCCAAGGTTGGTCGCCAGGGTGTCGTGACCATGGAGGAGTCAAAGACTGCTGAGGACAACCTGATCTTTGTGGAGGGCATGCAGTTTGACCGCGGCTACTACAGCCCATACTTTGTCACAGACCCTGAGCGCATGGTCTGCGAGTATGAGAACTGCAGGTGGGTGTCACATTGCGCGGGGGGGGGGGGGGGGGGGTAAGGGGGAGGGGAGGGGGGGGAGGGGGGTGGAGAAGCTGGGAGGGGAAATATGGGGGAGAATGGAGAGGACAATGGGAGGGGGGGGGGGCGAGATGCAGGGGACTTGCCAACAGGTTCGAATGGCAAGGTCTGTGAGGATGAGAACGGCAGGTAGGTCCTTCGCCCCCCCCCCCCCCACACACACACACAAGGAGGGGGCGAAAACGCAGGGAGGGGCAGGGTGCAGTAAGCCTTTCAATTATTGGCGCTCTTCTGTCCTTGACGTGATTGGCCGTGTGAATCGACTTGTGCCCCCCCTCCCCTCTCCCCCGCTCCCCCCTTGCCCCGGCCCCCTCAGAGTTCTGCTTGTTGACAAGAAAATCAGCACCGTCCGTGACCGTGGCGAGATCGGCCTTTATGAACCTTACCCGGGTCACTCCCCCGCCCCCTCCGCCCCCACCTGCCCCGCAGGATCCTGCTTGTCGACAAGAGGATCAGCACTGCCCCCGACGTGGTTTGCTTATGTATACCTTGTGCTGTAACCCCCCCCCCCTCCCCCCTTCGTCCTGTCCCCTCCCCTCCTCAGAATCTTGCTTGTTGACAAGAAGGTCAGCACTGCGCGTGACGTGATCGGCTGATGCTGTACCCCCCCCCCTCTCTTCTCTCACGTGCCCCCCCCCTCAGGATCTTGCTTGTTGACAAGAAGATCAGCACTACCCAGGACCCAATTGGCCTATTGAACCTTATGCTGTCATCTCCCCCCCCTTCCCGGTCCCTCTCTCACATGTTCCTGCCACTCCCCTCCCCCCCTCTCTCCCCCACCTGCCCCCCCCCCGCAGGATCCTGCTTGTTGACAAGAAGATCAGCACCGCCCGTGACGTGATTGGTCTGCTTGAGGCTGCCATCCGCGGCAACTACCCCCTGCTGATCATGGCTGAGGATGTTGAGCAGAGGCACTGGCAACACTGGTGGTCAACAAGCTGCGCGGCACACTCAAGGTGGTGGCGGTCAAGGCACCAGGATTTGGTGAGGTGGTGGGAGGGAGGGAGGGGGGGGGGGGGAGGAGGGGGGGGACACGTAAGGGAAGCTGCACGGCACACTCCAGGTAGTGGCGGTCAAGGCACCAGGATTTGGTGAGGTGGTGTGAGGGAGGGAGGGGGGGGGGGAGGGGGGGGGACACGTAAGGGAAGCTGCACGGCACACTCCAGGTAGTGGCGGTCAAGGCACCAGGATTTGGTGAGGTGGTGTGAGGGAGGGAGGGGGGGGGGAGGAGGGGGGGGACACGTAAGGGAAGCTGCACGGCACACTCCAGGTAGTGGCGGTCAAGGCACCAGGATTTGGTGAGGTGGTGTGAGGGAGGGAGGGGGGGGGGAGGAGGGGGGGGACACGCAAGGGAAGCTGCACGGCACACTCCAGGTAGTGGCGGTCAAGGCCCCAGGTTTCAAGCCCCCCCCCCCCCCCCCACCTCCCATTGGCCGACTTCTTGTCCAGGGTGAGGCCTAGCTCATGACAAGATTGTGGCATATATATGTCATTACCCTCTGGCTTGTCCTGGGAACTGCAGTGCTGACACACTTGAGCCCCCCACCCAGTTGTTTGTGGCATGTATATCACTATCACCCTCTGGCTTGTCCTTGCAGCTCCTGTGCTGACATACGTATGCCCCCTCTGCCCCCCCCCCCCTCCCTCCCCCCCAGGTGAGCGCAAGACGTCGTACCTTGAGGACATTTCCATCCTGACCGGTGGCCAGCTTGTGAAGGATGAGCTGGGCATCACCCTGGACAAGGCTGATGAGAGTGTGCTGGGCCTGGCTGCCAAGGTGTTGGTGGGCAAGGAGTACTGCACCATCGTGGGTGATGGGCGCACCCAGGAGGATGTTGACACCCGTGTGAAGCAAATCCGCAACCTTGTTGCTGACACGGAGCAGGAGTATGAGAAGGAGAAGCTCAACGAGCGCATTGCACGACTCAGCGGGGGAGTGGCCATCATCCAGGTGGGTGGGTGGTGTGCGTGACTCAGCCCGGGGGGGGGGGGGGCTGAGGGCACAGGGTGGGTGGGGTGGGGATTTGAGTGTGTTAGCACAGGGATTACTTGAGTAGCTAGCATTCTATGAACATGGAAGTCACATGCAAGCAAGTAGTGTGTGTGTGGGGGGGGGGGGGAGAGGAATAGCGTGGCTGACTCAGGGGGGGGGGGTCTCATACAGGGTTGGGTGGGTGTGGATGTGTAGGGTGGGGGGAAGGGGGAGTGGGTGTGTGCTCACACTAGCTGTGTACAGGCTGCTCACCAAGGATAGTCGCACAAAGACACTTACAAGCGATGGCACTTTGTGTGCGCAGGTTGGTGCCCAGACCGAGACTGAGTTGAAGGAGAAGAAGCTGCGTGTTGAGGATGCACTCAACGCCACCAAGGCAGCAGTGGAGGAGGGCATTGTCATTGGTGGAGGCTGCACGCTGCTCAAGCTGGCGGCCAAGGTGGACGCAGTCAAGGAGACACTCAGCAACGAGGAGCAGAAGGTGAGGGTGGACAGGGGGGATATATGTGTGTCATGCAAGGGCTAGGTTGATCAGGCTGAATCCTACAGGATTGTGGGTGTAGCTTAGGCGTTCTGATAGCCTCCACAACAAACGTCCAAAATGGATGGATGGATTGATGGATTGATGAATGTGTGTGTGTGTGTGTGTGTGTGTGTGTGTGTGTGTGTGTGTGTGTGTGTGTGCATGACTGGTCACGCTGCACTGCGCAGATGTTGGTGGCGAGATTGTGAAGAAGGCGCTGATTGACAAGAAGGCGCCTACCCCCTACCTACCCATCCCCTGAAGCTGATTGCTAAGAGCGCTGCAGGTGTTTAACGTGTGCGTGGTGTATGTGTTCCTGCTGCCTGTGCGCAGGTTGGTGCTGAGATTGTGAAGAAGGCGCTGACCTACCCCCTGAAGCTGATTGCTGAGAATGCGGGCACCAACGGCAGTGTGGTGATGCAGCGGGTGATTGACAGCCAAGACCCCAACTATGGCTACAACGCAGCAGTGGACAGGTTCGAGGACCTCATGCAGACAGGCATCATCGACCCAACGTGAGTGGCCGTGTGCTGCATTCAAGGTGTTTCAATGGTCATAATGATATAATATTTTATTATGAGTATTTTATTATAAGTATATCATTATATCAATGATCATATCAATATACATAATATTTGACATCATTTATCTATTCATGAAAGTGTTTTCAGTGGCTGCTGCAGGAGCAACGTTGCTGTGTTGGTCGTGAGGGAAGGACCAACAGGGGGCGGTGGTGTCAGCTTGCTGCAACATTGAGAGGTTGAGCCTGCACCCTCTTGTGGCTGTGGGGATGTCTGGGCTGGGTGCTGATCACTACCCACCCTCCCACACCCGTCCTCATCCTGCCATCTGACAGCTGTTCTTGTCCCTACTGAGCCCGCCTCCTCCTTGCATACTCCACAACACCAAATCCATCTCTTCATGTAATCCGAGTACACTCTTGCACCCCCTTGACACCATCTTCCCTCTTTGTCGTTGTGGCCTGTCGTGCTCTGCTGCTGTTTTTAATATCTGTGTGTGTGCAGCAAGGTGATTCGCTGTGCGCTGGAGAACGCCTGCAGTGTTGCCAAGACCTTCCTGCTGGCTGATGTGGTGGTCACGGAAATCCCTGAGAGGAACCCAGCAGCTGCAGCAGCAGGAGGCGCAGATGACTACGGCTACTGAGCAGCAGCAGCAGTAGTAGCAAGTTGAACGATTTGTTTACCGGCCGCAGCAGCAGCAGAGAGAGACATGGAGTGTTTGGAGGGGTTCATGTACTGATATTCTGACCAGATCTTCTCGGTTATAACAGTGTGGTTCTATTGGCAAGAGCCTGCATTTGTCACTACCACCAAGTACGTAGCTCCGGGCAAGGTTTACTTGCAGTGACAGACGTCTTCCAACTTGGGGGGGGGGGGGACAGTTCCTGCAACATGCCCTACCCGGGGTGCTCTGCGCATTCTCAGAGGTGATGGAGGGTAAGAACCTTTCAAAACAAAGCATAGCAAGGGGGGGGGGGGTGCATCTGCATGGCATAGGCCCTGGGGCATTGCCACCAAGGGTAGGGGCATTCGGGGTCCCAGAAGGGGTGCATGCATCACTTCCTTTCACCACTACATGCTCTCGGGGAGGTATGTGGCACAGCCAACGTGGGCAAGTCACCAGATCAGCAGCGTGGAGTGCTTCTGTGTGAGCCCAAAACACATTAAACGCACAGAGCATGACGAAGTGAACATATGACCTGTCGAGTGGCCCTAGCGACACCAAGAGGCCGCATCGGAAGCTTCTTTTTGTGTTCACCACCTTGGAAGCTGACGTAGCTGTTCAGGGCCAATCAGTGGTTGCATTAGCCGCGCTAACATTAATACTTGAGGAATTGTAATTGTTCGCGCGGAGGTTTTGCCGTGCCCGTGGGTGTGTCACTTCCTGCTTGCCCGCAACCTCACCAACACAACCGTTTGGGCGTGGTTCCTTATCTTATCACAAACGAGCCTATGCTGAGGTTGCTGCTTACTGCGCTTTCAAAGAAAGGCACTTTTGGCGTTGAAGCAAGGTTCCACACACGTTTTCTTGGCGGGGCTTCTGCTTCGTCGCTTCCTCTCTGGGCAAGCGAGAACGCGTTTGTGTACTTTGCCAGCAAGGAGACTGACGCTCTTGCAGCGACACCAGCATCAGGACACCCCCCGCCAAAGCAGCTCCTCTCTGTCTGGCCCTTGGCTCTCACCAGCAGCAGGCACCAGCAGCGCTCTTTCAGCTCCCAGGGACCACCAAAGATGGCAACAGCACAGACAATTCAGCAAAGGAGCAGTTTAGATTTGGCGCTGGCTAATCCAGTGTATCAAGGTGAGATGAGGTTGTGCCACAGTAGTGCTGTGCTGGCCTGTTGTGCGCGGGCTGGTGCAGCATCCAGTAGGACAGCATCCTGAAACGACAAGTTATGTACAAAGTTTGATGAGCAAGATGAGTAAGCCCCAGGCAGATAGGGGCACACTATACTGCCGTTTATGGCCCGGACGTGGGAAATGATGGGTCGGACCAGGATGTCAAGTTGATAGCATGGCAAGCAGGGGGGGGGGGGGGTGTTGACATGACATCAACCCACACCCAAACAGCATTCTGGGTTACTGTGTTCAAGGTTTGTGGATAAACCCAGGGTCGTTGTGATAAACCCAAGGAAAGTGCATTTGCTCGTGCAAGTGGCAGGACCAGCACCGCATGCTTCAGGGGGGTCTGTGCCCTGACATGTAGGCTGTGCTGACAAGAATTCAAAGGATTCATAACTTTGTTGTTTGTTGGAGCATGTTTCCTGCAGCTGCGCCGCCACGCAACCGATGCATCACACATCCCAGCCCCGTGCATGCAGGCAGGGGACACCCACATAGCGCCATATGTGTTGCATGGGCGTAGATTGTGGATGTTTGCCGAGGGCGCAGGGATACGGTCGCTGGGCGGTGGGGGGGGGGCAGATCACCACCAACAGGGCCAGCTCGCAGACTGTTTTAAAGAGCTGGCGGGGGGGGGGGGGCTGCTGTTGTGCTGGGTGACACCTTTCCACAGTGTGGAAATAAAAGCATAGCAACTTATGTGCTGAATCAGGAGTCCTTGCTCAAGCCGGGTGCAGCATGCAGCTGGTTGGCTCCCCTTGGTGCCGTGAACGCGTAGTGCATGCTTGAGCAGGTCATGCTTGTGCAAACATTTGGGCAGCATGCAGGCTGCTGCAACACTCGACAACAGACATGTGACAGGCCTGCTCAAAAGGCTCGCACTCCCCAGCGTCTGCAGGCATAGTCACACCACCACATGGCTACAGTGTGCTAAGTGGCAGGACGACACCAGCTCTAGCAGTCACTCGGTCACCTTATTCAGGTGCTGTACCAGCGTCACCTTGAGGCTGAGGTACAGCCTGAAGAGTTGATGCTGGTGCGACAGAAAAGGGAATAGAGGGGGGGACTGGGGGGAAGGCCCACTTACTTGCAGGGGCCTCGCAGCCACAGTCGCTGCACAGTCGCAGCACACAACAGAATCAACTTGTTAACGCACTGACCTCAGCGTTGTACTTCAGCAGCACCTACCCTCACTTCAGCGGCACAAAGGGAACCTGGCCGGCTGGTAGGCTGCTGTGTGTTGATCACCATGATGTCACAGTAAGAGCTTGGCAGCAAATTGCGACACAAGGAAACATCACCAGGTGCTGTGAAACCCGTGCTGCTGGCTGCAGGAGTATCCACCCCATGCCGTCCCGACATGTGCACAAAGTTGCGGCTATCTGTTTCTCCTGTTTCGCCCCCCCCCCCCCCACTCTCTCTTTCCCTTCCCAAGTGCACCATAACATCCTCTTCAAAAGCACCAGCCGCCCCAACTCCTCATCCCGCCCCCTCTGCCTTGACTCCTCACCCCCCTTTCCCCCATGCCCCAACTCCTGACCTCCCCCCCCCCCCCCCCCGGGCCCCTCTCCCTTCCGCGCAGGCACCAGCAACATCAGCTATGAGTTGATCCTTGACAAGTTCCGTGCCATTGAGCGCCCCATTGACAAGTACCTCACCCTGCGTGACCTGCTGCGCCTGGCCCCCAAGGTCTACTACGACCTGCTGCTCAAACACACAGAGGAGATACTGCCATTCATATACACGGTGAGACAGCCAGGGTTGCATATGCCGCATGTCAGCCACACTTGTGATGAGCAAGCACCCAGCCCTGACAAGCACAATTGCTTTTACTTCAGTAGAAGCGGCAGTACTGGTGGCACTTGTTCTCCTTCCTGTCTGCCGCGCCTGGCCCCCCTCTGCTTAGTGTTTACCCCCCCCCCCCCCTTCTGCCTGCCCCCTGTTCTGGCTCCCCTCAGCTGCCTGTGCCCCGTCTTCCTGTTTTACCCCCCCCCCCTCTGAAAAACACACCCACCTACCCCCCTATCTCTGCCTGCCCGTTGCCCCCTCACTGCCTGTGGCCCGCCCCCTTTACTTCTTGCCTTCCAACCACCCCCCCCCCTCCCACTTCCTGCAGCCCACTGTTGGTGAGGCGTGTGAGCACTACCACAAGCTGCCCCTGAAGACGCGTGGCATGTACCTCACACTGCACGACAAGGGGCGCGTGGCGGCAAGACTGGCAGACTGGCCTGCGCAGGACATCAAGGTGGTGGTCATCACAGACGGGGAGCGCATCCTGGGACTGGGTGAGCAGCGCGCTGATGGAGCGGGCTGGGTTTGCTTTGTGGGGTACTTACTAGCAGGACCCCGGGGGAGGAGGGGGGGGCTTGACTCCCATCAGCTGGCCACACCCACAGGGGGTTGGCAAAAGAGGGGGGGGGGGCACTCCCACCGACTGGTGAACTGGCTCTATTGCGGTAGGCAGATGTGTGGCGACTGTGCCTACTCGCAGCATCTCCCCCCCCCCCCCCCAAATCCCGACCCCCTGGAAAGCGATGCCACCTGCTGCTGCTGCTGCTGCTGCTGCTGCTGCTGCTGCAGGCGACCTTGGTTGCAACGGCATGGGCATCAGTGAGGGCAAGATCACTCTGTACACTGCTGCTGCGGGTGTGAACCCCATGCAGTGCCTGCCCATCTGCGTGGACATTGGCACCAACAACCCAACATACCTGGAGGACGACAACTACAAGGGAATCAAGGCACCACGCATATCAGGTGAGTGTTGGGGGATGGGGAGTAAGACACTTGGATGGGGTGTTTGAAGGGGGGGGGTGTTTGTGTGCTGTTTGTGCTGTGTATTCAACACTTGGACTTGATCGGGGTGTGTTGAACACATGAACTTGATTGGGGTCACAGTACTAAGGGCGTCATGCATCCCATGCTGTCAGATTGACAGCTTCATGCGGTAAAGTAGTTTGGCTGTGTGCCTTTGACTGATGTGCCTTCTGACTGATGTCACATTAGTAATGTGTCATGTGACTGGTGCCCTGTGCCTGGTGTGCTCCCAACCAAGTGTGTATGTGCAGGTGCTAAGTTTGACAGCTTCGGTGTGTCTGCTACCCCCCTATTGCCCCGGCCCGGGGCCCCCTCCCCTTCCCCCCCTGTAGATACCCCCCCCCCCGGGTCACAGGTGCAGAGTTTGACAGCTTCGTGCATGATGTGATTACCTGTGTGCCTTGTGACTGATGTGCCTTCTGACTAAAGTGTCTTGTTACCAAAGTGCGCTCTTGACTAGTGTGCCTTTCATTCCTACGCGCATGTGCAGGGGCTGAGTTTGACAGCTTTGTGTGTGTGATGATTTTCCCCCTTTCCCCCCCCCCTCTCTCCCCTGCCCCCCCCCCTCCGCACATTGCAGGCGCTGAGTTTGATGGTTTCATGCGTGAGGTGATGGAGGCCCTCAAGGCGTGGCAGCCCCACCTGCTGGTGCAGTTTGAGGACTTTGGCAACAACAACGCATTCAGGCTGCTGGACGAGTACAGGCACAAGATGTGCGCATTCAACGACGACATTCAGGTAAGCACAGGGGGGGGGGGCGAGTGTCGACAGATGGAGTACTCGGATACATGCAAGCTCACTAAGACTGGCAAGCAACAGTGACGTAATCCCTCAGTACTGAGCAGTGCGTCGGTGTGTGTGTGTGTGTCGACAGAGGGAGTACTTGGTGTGTGTGTGGGGGGGGGGGAGATGTGTGTTACATGCATGGAATACATGCGCTTCGCATGCAAGCAGTTTTACCACGCGTACACGGTCCTACCAGAAAAGTCAAACTGTGACGTACGTGTGTGTGTGGGGTAGGGAAGGGGGTGGGGGCGGGGTGTGTTTGTGTGCTGATGGCAGACAGTGTGAGGGAGAGTCGAGCCAACGGGAAGAGGAAGAGGGGCGTCAGAGTCAAGAGGTTTAGAGCCTGAACACATGGAGATGGGGTTGCATGGCAGCGATGTGTGGTTGCAGATGGTATGGTAGATACTTCACCGCTTGCCACGGCAGGCAAGAATCCTTATGTAGGGATGTGCTGCTGTGTGGATCGCATGCATTTCCCTTGTAAGTTCTAGTGTCATCTTCCACCGCTCAAGCCGTTTTCCCCCTTGCCCCCTATGCTGTTCCCCCCCCCCCCCCCAGGGTACCGCGTGCATCACGCTTGCTGGTCTGCTGTCCGCTGCTCGTGCCACCGGCAAGCCGTTCAGTGAGCACAGGGTGCTGTTCCTGGGAGCAGGAGAGGCAGGCACAGGCATTGGGGAGCTCATCGCACAATACCTGCACAGGTGGGGGGGGGGGTGAAGGGGGGTTGAAGGGGGGGGTGCCCAAGGGGAGAGGGGGGGCAACCATTCAAGGGTCACACACGGTTTTGGTAATCGGCGTCATCTCTCTGTCTTTCTGTGTCTCTCCATCCCTGTTTGTGTTGACACACGGGTGGATGGGCGGGGTGGAGGGGGGTGGAGGGGGGGTTACAACACACACACTGTGCCAGAACGCACTTTTACAACTCAAGCTTGACTGCCATGCTGACATGTACATGCTGGTTGCAATTGATGTGTGTATGAGATATGACATCACACATTCAAACACTACATGGTCACAACCCCAGGTGTGCTGCCGGCCCCCACCTCGTGAGTGCTGATGGGTTGTGCTGTGTGCTGTGCAGGCGGCATGGTGTGACGGTTGAGGAAGGCAGGCAGCACTGCTTCTTCATGGACAGCAAGGTGGGTTTGCATAGATAGCAAGGGAACATTTATGATAGCAAGGTGTGGTGACATGATAGCAAATGCGTTTTGATGATAGCAAGGCAGGTTTCACTGACAGCAAGTTGGCCTTTCATGGATAGCAAGGTGGGGAGTAACGCCAGGGAGCCGGGGGTGGGTAGATGGATGTGCAGTGCACAACACACTCACATGTACCTGTCAAGAAATGAGTCTCATGAGTCAACATAAGCATTCTCATACAATTCATACATCCCACCATCCTGCTGAAATGCCAAGGCTGGTTGCACGTCATGTGTCAACATAGCAGCAGCAGCAGCATATACAGGAGAAGCATGGGCATGACTGTCTCCATCTCTGTTGCACATGCTTCACAACAACAAGGTCTCAGACAGTGCTCAATGTAAAAGGCCTCATCGTGCTGTGCCATGCTATGCTGTGTGCGCTGCCCTTCTTTCAGGGTCTTGTGTGCCAGAGCCGCACCAACCTTCAGCACCACAAGGAGCCGTTTGCGCACGATGTTGAGTTCTGCCCCGACCTGCTGACCGCCATCAAGACCCTGAAGCCCACTGCTCTGGTGGGGGTGTCAACCATAGCCAAGGCCTTCAACAGGGATGTGGTTCAGGCAATGTGTGACCTCAACAACCGCCCATCATCTTCCCACTCAGCAACCCAACCAGCAAGAGCGAGTGCAGCTTCCAGGAGGCGTTCAGGTGGGGGCACACCAAGGGGTGTCGCATGTGTGGTAGTTAAGACCTTGGCTTGTGTGTGTGTGGGGGGGGGGGGGGGGCTGGCTAGCTTTTGCACGGCTGCGTCTGAAGCTGCCAGGTTTTCCCGCAAGTGGGGCCCCTGCATTGAACAAGCTTCTGTAAAAAGTGTAATTGCTTATAGTACTTGTAATCAGTTGGGTTATATGATGGTTGCATTGTCTATGAGTCATTATGGACTAGCAATGTATCATTAGGTGACTCACGCATAGTAATTTTAGGTCAAATAGGTCACATGCCGCAGCAGGGCCATGGCCCGGCGGTAGCAGAGCCACAACCCCTCACCGGGCTGTGAACTTTGTACCCTGCTATTATCAACATCACTCATCCTCACTGTGCAGGCACATATGCCAAACCTGCTTTCTCATCATCACCATCCCATTGGTCTCAGCGACGCTTTGCCCCCCCCCTCACCCCTCAACCGCCCCCCCCCCCCCACCCCGCCCGGGCCGTCTTTACTCTGTGTGTGTATCATCTTGACTGGTTGTGTTGTGTGCAGCTGGACGGAGGGCAAGGTGCTGTTTGCCAGTGGCTCTCCCTTTGACCCCATCGTGGATGCTGCGGGTGTGACCCACTACCCTGCACAAGCCAACAACGCCTACATCTTCCCAGCTGTCGGCTATGCAGCAGTGCTGGCACAGGCAAAGGAGATCACAGACGAGGTGTGTGTTGACACACGGGGTGCAAACAACTCAGCATGACAGCAGGACAGTCAGGATGTATGTGTGTGTGTAGACACAGGGAGTGCATCCAGCCAATGCATTAACCATCCAAGGATGTGACATTCCGTGTGTTGGAGTGTGGGGGATGGGGTGGAAGGGGGGAGGGGGGCTGCAGGGGTTCTGGGGTGGAGCTTGAAAGGTTGGGACGGTAGAGTGAGGAAGAGGTGTAGGCTGGTGGTTTTCGAGAGCTGTGGGGTGGGGTGAGGTGTTGATAGAAGAGGCGACGAGCAGCTGCTGCTGCAAGGGCTTGTTTGTGCAGCCGCAATCAGCTTCCACCTTTTCAGCGATCATGTTGCTTGTTGTCCGTGCTCGGACGCTGATGCTGGTGCTGCCTGTGTTCCTGCTGCATCTCCCCCCCCCCCCTGTTGGTCGTCCTGTCAGGTGTTTGTGCTTGCTGCTGAGGAGCTGTCCAAGATGACCGACATGGATGAGCTGCTGGTTGGCAGGTCAGTGGGGAGCCGTGCTTGCTTTCATTCCACCTCATTTGTTTGAGGAAAGATGCACAAAGTAACAGTGGTAACAGTGCTATGGGACTGGTCAAGAGATATGAGGTACTTGCCAACTCCACCCTGTCATGGTTGTGCATATGCCAAAAGATCCTTCAGGACACTCCTGGGAATTGAACTGCCTGCATGATGCCACATCACCTCCATCCCCAACCCCCTGTCCTGCCCACACCCTTAGTAAGCACCCCCTCCCCCCTCCCTCAAACCCGCCCTGTGTGTTGCGCGTGCTGTGTGCTGTGCTGCAGGCTGTTCCCCGCCTTCCAGAACATTCGTGCCATCAGCAAGATCCTGTCTGCCCATGTGGGTCAGCACATGGTGGATGTGGGACTGGGCAGCACACCCCCTGGCTGCACCAACTGGGAGGAGTATGTGGCAGCAAACATGTGGACGGCAGACCAGCTCTGACTCGCTGCACGCCTGTAGGAACACCCAGGACACACAAACACACTCGCACGCTAGTTAGCATCGGCATGCGTCCTACACGGTGTTCCCTATGCTGACACGGACACCACCCCAAGGCACCGCTTGTGTGATCATGAGCAACACGTGTGGCCCCTTGGAGGTCAAGATCAGTGCAGTCCGGTTACCATGACAGGCGGGTGGCTTTGGCTACCCTGCTGCTGTGCTGGGTGCATGGGTGGCAGTGCAGGAAGGGTGTGTTTGTGGTGTGGTGGGGTGTGTTTGGGGAATCCTGCAGCGGGTTGTGCCTGTGAAGGCAGTTGGAGCTGCAAGTGTGACAGGGCAAAATCGTGCTGTTGGGTGCTGCTACCCTTGTCAGGGCTTGGGTCCCGGCATCTGCAGCAGGCCATGGCAAATTGTGCAGTTTGGAAGGCCTTGCTCAGGGTGTGTTGCATTGTTCGGCACTGCGTTCTGCTGGAATGAAGGAGTCATACTGTGCGGATGCACGCCTTGATGTTGTGTCAGGCGTTGTGGTGAGGCACAATTGATGCATCCGCCGTGCAAAGTGGCCCATTACAAGGGGCTATGTGGGTGCAGGGGTGTACTGCTCCTTGCTTCTGCTGCTGGTGGTAACAGTAAGCCGCATAATGTACCATGCGGCGTGGGGGCGACGTGTGATGTACGTATGTGTATGTGGAAGGCCCCGGAGGCGGAGCAGCATTGTGTTTGATAACAACACTGCAAAGTGTGTGTGGAGGATGGATGCAAGGACGTCGCGTGCAAGTGGCAGCAAACCAAAGGTGAGCTGCGCTGTGCTGTGTCGTGCAGCTGCCAGCACAGCAGAGCACAGCATGGCTCAAATGGAGGGTGCGATGGTTGGTTGCGTCACATGAGTCACACCTCGTCGGGTTATGTTGTCTGGGGCCTGTCTGGGGGGAAATTTTTGCAGAATGCGCAGGCACATTGCTGTGTGTCGGGTGTGATGAGCAGCGACGTGATGTCGTCTGTGCTGCAGCTGGTGTCCATTCGTGTATATCACTCAGTGGCGAGAGTGCAGGTGGCAGAGCTCGGGTGAAAGCAGGCTGGGCTACAGCCCAGCTGGGCAGCAAGTTTTATGCTGGATGCGAGAGCCACTCGGGTGGTCCAGCTATCTGGTGCGTGGAGGGGTAAGGCTGGTGCCACTTTGTCAGGCGCTGGATGTCAAGAAAGCACAGTCGGTGGCTGTTGAGCGTGCTTTGAGAGTGGCTGTGCAACGTATTGAGTGCTCGGGTGGATGGATTTGGGGCGGGTGGGCGGTGGAGGGCATGGCGTGGTGGGTTTTTACCGGGTGTGCGTGCATGATGCACAATTTGTACCCTTGACCCACAAGCACGATGCTGACGCAGCTGAATCGTGCACAAGCCACATCGGCTTGCGCGCTCTGTATGTTGTTCTATATCCTCATAGCACCTGCAAGTGGTGTGTGTTGCATGCGCATGGCAGCATGTGTTGCCAGCTGCCCTTGTAGCTGCAAAGGTGCATGTGTGCTGAGAAACGTGGTATGCACTGGGGCGACTAGTGAGAGGTGGGGCAGCAGTAGCCGTGTGTCCTCAGGTGGATACTTGACCTTGCTGCTGCCGGGCGGGGCTGGGGGGTGGGGGAGGGGAGAGTGAGGTTGAGGAAGATGAGGGTGATTTGCCAGGCATGCTGGTTTTGGCACAGCATGAGAGGGAAGGATGGAGTGTAACAAATGGGTTTGGGCTGGGAACTTGTGTCGCTTCGGGCCTTCAAACTTACCTGTACAGTGCATTGACTCCTGCTTGAAGGAGCAAGGACTTCGTAAATGGGACACATGCAGTGTTTTAGCACCAGGAGGGGGGGGGGCTTGGGGTGCCTCACAGCCTCTCGAGTGAGAAAACCCATCCAAACAGAGCATTCTAGGCGTCTCCAGGGGTGGGGGCCTGGTATAACCTCCTGTGTTACTTCTATTAGAACCCTGCCCAAGCACAGTGCAAGCATGGCATGCTGCTCAACCCCTGGCATCGTGATAAAGCCTGCACGTTGCTACGATAAGTTGTTGTTATCAATACTCATAGGGGACTGCGTGTTGTATAATCTCCCAAAAAAACTGGAGGGCCGGCAAAACACTTTCAAAGTCAGCAGATCTGTACAGGAGCCTGGTGTCTAGCATGTGCAGTTAGCAGCGTTGGCAAGCCTTCAGCAGAATGTCTCTGGGTGCAGTAGCTGGTGGACGCATCACAGCTGGCGTGGGCGCCAACCTTATAGGGCAGCATGCTCATGATCGAAATCAGGAGGCCACGGTGTATGTGGGCAATCTAGACCCGCAGGTGGGGGCCATCAAGCTTGTTCGATGTCACGTGCAGCCTGTTGAGACATCTTAGCTGGAAGTAGGCAGAAGCTTTGCATGCACAAGCAGCTGGTACTGTTGCTGCTGCTGCTGTTGGCGTGCAGCAGTCCAGTATCTCTTGCATGCTGGTCACCAGCGTTTCACTGAGCACTAGCTTCATCCTACAGAAGCACTCAGCAAGTGACTTCTCCTCGCACCGCCACTGATGTGATGCAGGTGACAGAGGAGCTTGTGTGGGAGCTTTTTATCCAGGCGGGCCCAGTAGGTAGGTAAACTAGGACTGCTTGCGACTCGGTTTTAACAACATGATTATTCTTCAGGCAGGTAGGGTGCTTGGCCATCATTACAGCTCTGTATGCATGGCTGCACAGCCTGGTTGGGCTGTGCACAGGCTGGCTGGATACATATTCAGTCGACAGTGGGTCACTGATGTTCGCTGCAATCAGTGTAGTTGAATGTTTGGACGAGGGTGGGGGGGGGGGGGGGCTCAGTGTGCAAGCCTGCTGATTAGCTGCAGGACATGACCAAGCAACCACGGTCATACAACAGCAGCAGAAGCACATGCCAACAGGTTATTCTGGTGTGCAGTGTGTGTGTGTGGGGGGGGGGGGGGGGAGGAGCTAAGGCACTATTGAAAGCCATGCACGCATTCGGCAAGTAGTATTGCTGATCAAGCCTGCTGCTGCTGCTGCTGCTGCTGCTGCTGCAGTGAACGTGTACCTGCCCAAGGACAGGGTCACCAACAACCACCAGGGTTATGGCTTTGTGGAGTTCAGGGCAGAAGAAGATGCCGATTACGTAAGTGGCGACAGGCACCAGAGCACAGCACAGCACAGCGCAGCCAGCGGCACACAGCATTCACAGCATACAGGGCACACGGCCTTTGCTGGCCACAGTGTGCAAAGAGAAGCAGCTTACGGGTAGCCAGGGCGTGGAGTGCGCGCCTGTCACTAGGGTGTGCAGCCTCCACCAACAAGTATGCTGCTTGGCAAGACGGCCGACATTGTTACAGAAACCCATTCAGGTGCAGTTTTTGCAACTATTCATGTGCCGAGTAGCGTGAGCAGCTCACGATGTGTTGGCAAAGGCCCCAGTATGCAAGCGGTAGCCCCCGGCGTCAGCGCTTTGTTTGGGGTGTAAGCGGGGGGGGGGGGGGGGGGGTACATCGAAGGTTTCTACCCCCCCCCCTTCTCGCAGTTTTCCCCCCTCTCCCACCCACCCACCCCTCTCCGCACCACCCCAGTGCCCCCCTCCCCCCCCCCCCTCCCGTGCCCCCCCCCCCCCCCAAGTCCATCAAGGTGCTCAACATGGTCAAGCTGTACGGCAAGGCCATCCGCATCAACAAGGCCAGCCAGGACAAGACCAACAGCAGCGACGTGGGCGCAAACCTGTTCATAGGGAACCTTGACCCAGACGTAGACGAGAAGGTGAGGCAGACAAGGGGGGCCCCGGGGGGGGGGGGGGCAGGATGTACCCACACAAGACTTCCGTATAAAGACGGTCTGGGATCCGTATAAAGACGGTCTGGGATCTTCCCTTCCTGCTGGCTCCTGTGCCTGCTGTTTGTCAAGCTTGTCAGGTGTGATCAGACGGGAGGTGTGATAGGATGGCAGGGGAAGATGTGGGGGCAATTGACAGCTCAGCCGGCTTGAGCAGCCAGTGTGCCTGCAGCCGGTTGTGCTGACTGGCTGTCGCTGCTGTTGTGAACTTGTGAGTTGTGATCGGATGGGAGGTGGGAGGTGTGGGGCCCACTTGCCATCTCATCAGCCAATGTGCCTGCAGCTGTCTAGGCTGACTGTGCTGGCTGTGCCAACTGGCTGGCCAGCTGGCTGGCTGACTGTGCTGACTGTGTTGTCGTGTGTGCCCCTGCAGATGCTGCACGACACCTTCAGTGCCTTTGGTGTCATCATCAACACACCTAAAATCATGAGGGACCCAGACACAGGTGCGGGTACATACCACCAACAGTTGGAGCTGTGGCATAGCTTGAGCCACAGCACGGCCCCCTTCAACCCCTGGCTCGCATAGCCAAATGTTGTGCACCTTCATCACCCCGCCAAGACAGAAGCTGACAAGGTGGCGTCAGGTGCCTTTGTTTCTAGGTGTCCTACTTGCACCCTTGAGAGAAACTGTTGGGTGTGACAACTAATGTGGGATCCTCGTGTGTGCTGCTGTTTGTGTTTGCTGCAGGCAACAGCAAGGGCTAATGGCTTGTTCAGCTTTGACTGTTTCGAGGCCAGCACTGCTGCTATCGAGGACAGTCTTACACCGCTGACTGGTGTGCCATCCTTGTGTGTGTGTGCTGCTGTTGTGCTGCTGCAGGCAACAGCAAGGGCTTTGGCTTTGTGAGCTTTGACTGCTTTGAGGCCAGCGATGCTGCTATCGAGGGCATGGGTGGGCAGTACCTCTGCAACAGGCAGATCACAGTGTCATACGCCTACAAGAAGGACACAAAGGGTAAGGCGGGCAGGCAGCCAGGTCAACCAGGCCCAAGTGGCTATACTGACTGTACAGTCTGTATCTTGCAGTGCTGCCTGTGCGACTCAGATGTCCCTCTTCATCACAACACCACCAGAAAACAGACACAAGCCTCTATATTGTGTCGCAGCATGTGCGGACAGCTCCTTTTATGTAGACAGGATGCCGGCTGCTAGGCCGTGCTGTCTATCAACGCCGTGAGTGCTTGGGTGCCGAGGATTGTGCATGCCTTCCAGTTTCCGCAAGTTGTGCGATGCGCCTTCATCATGCTCAGCACAGGTGAAGTGAAGTGTGCACCGTGTGGGTGCATCTATGTGCCTGTACCATGCTGACCGAGTGTGTCATCCTTGGGGACCTGCCGATTGTATCCTGCAGGTGAGCGCCATGGAACGCCGGCCGAAAGGCTGCTGGCAGCCCAGCGTCGTGCAAACCAAGCAGCGCAAAGCCGGCCCCACACGCTCTTCGCCACAGGGCCGCAGCAGCAGCCCCAGCACATCCCAGAGTCGCAGCAGAACTTTGGCATGCAGCAGCAGCCTGCAGCAGCACCGCCAGCAGCACCGGCAGCAGCAGCAGCAGCAGTGCCGCAGATGCCGCAGATGCCGCCGCCGCCCATGGCAGCAGCAGTGCCCCCGCCGTGGCACATGCAGCCGCCTGCTGCCCCCCATGGCTACTACCCTCCCCCGGTGAGTGATGCTGAGGGTCCGTACATGTGCATGTGGGGGCTCACTCACGTCCATCGCTGCACATGGAAACCTCTTACATCTTTCTACGTCAAGCAGGACGATGCCTTCGCATCCCCACAGCAGCAGAAACCCCAAATATGCAGCGAGGCTGAATGGCGCCGTAAGCAGCTGCCCCTGCAGCATAAATGGTGCACCCCCCCCTCCTCTCAATTGACCGCTGCTGCTGCTGCTGCTGTGCTGCTGCTGTGCTGCCAGGTGCCGCAAGGGATGCCCCCACCCCCACCCTGGGCGATGCCTCCCCCTGGTGAGTGAACTGCGGGCCAGGGGAGGGGGGGGGGGGGCGTGAACACAGCGCCAAACGGACAGAGCTTGCTCTTACATATCTATGCATGTTACACTTGCAGCCAGGGCTTCCACCTGCAGCCATGACGCATGGTAGTCGTTCATCATGATATCATGCAGCAGGGTGGTCAAATAACCAGACTGACCGGCGCTCGTTAGGCTGACGCGATAGCAAGCTGCAGTGTGTCGTGGTTTTCGGTGGCGTGCATGACAACCAAACAGACTGCAGTGCGTGGAGTAACCTCGTCACAGCTGTCATAACGGGATGGTACCACAGCGTGCTGCTGTCCGTGCGTGTGTGCGTGCGTGCGCTTGTGTGTTAGCATAGGGCTAGATGTACAGCATGAAGGCGAAGACCATGTGTATGCGTGTTGCCTTCATGCGCCAGACTGTGAGGGTCCTGCTGCTGGTAAGATAACAGATGGCTGTGCCCTGCTGCTACCTGTGTGGTGTCGCAGGGCCCTATGGTGCTCCCGGCTTCCCACCAGCTATGCCCAACCCCTATGGACCGCCTCCTGGTGCAATGCCGCATGGTGTGCCGCCACCGTGGATGCGTGCACCACCCCCCTACGGAGCTGTGCCACCCCCACACCAGTAGTGGATCTGTTCGTCCGTGTTTGCAGCGCACAAACCGGGCTCTCATGGCCACACCAGACACACTGGGTTTGTTTTCGTCGGGTTGCGTAAGGCTGTTGCGTATGTGGTGATGTAATGTATTGTGTGCTGTGCTGTGCTGGCAGGTGCATGTCCCATGCTGCACAGCACGCGTCATAGGACGTGTGCCGCAGCCCTTTTTGGTGCAGGAGTGTGTGGAAAGCTGTGCTATGGAGTTGTGTCGCTGCCACACTTTCGGGTTTTCGCTCCCCCCATTATAGAGGGTGTTGTTGTGGTTGTCGAAGGGGATCTTTACACTCAACCTTCCCTTGGTGTTTTGGTGTATGCAAACTGTAATCTTTTTGCCTTTCACAGCAGCAAGTAGTCAACTGTGCAGGCATTCAGGTTTGGAGCCTGATCACATCATTATGTTTGTCGGTGACAGTAACTACCCCAAACCCTGATGTTTTCAACCATGTTACATGTTTACAAGCAGACAAGGCAACCCAACAGACAAAGCACAAAAGGCGCAAGGAGAATTACCATATAGGCAGAAGCCACCTGAAACATGCACTGTCGTCTTGCAGACGATGCTGCAGAGCAGCCGTCACGTGACAGCAGTTCCCCACACTCCGTGTAGGGCTGCAGAAAGGTCTTCACTGTGACGGAGCGCTTCTGGTGTGTACCGATTGGGTCCATCTGCTAGACAAGCCAGGTCTGCGAACTCTGTGTGTTGCCAGCCCGGCAGCTGGTGGCTAGCTGTACCTCAAACCCAACTGCACTGTCAGGACCGATTCCGTTGATGTGGAGTCAGCGTCTATCTGTCATGGCGCCAATGTTGTACGACAGCGCATACACCCTGATACACTCCTTGCCCATGACACCAACAGGGTGCTTCAGATATAGTCAACTCAGTGAGATGCCCGGGGCCACTCTTGCTCTATAGTAGCCTTTGCCCAAAAGAAACAGCAGCCATTGAACATGGATGTGCGTACGCTGATGACATGTAGGTGAGGCATGAGCTGTTGCGCATAACTGGCCAACAGCCTGGTCACAGCAGTGTGGTCAACACTTCCAAGCCCAGGGAACCGGACTGAGTTGTGCTTGGCCAGCTTGTGGGGGGTGCGCCCCCGTCACGGGACACTTCCCAAAAAAACTTTTTTGGGAACCCAACCGAATCCAAACAAAATTGGACCCAAAAGAACCAAAAGCAACAGGGTGAACAAGATTCGCATCTGTGAAATTGCCTGTAAGCTGGCTGCGTGCTTTCGTGACCATGCCCCGTGTCAACAGCGGGGATGCCCCGGCTGTTGAGCAGGCCAGTGTGGAGATGCAGTCTGTGTCCACTTTACATGCTGGTGTGCTTTTGGCGTAATCTCACATTTTGGTTGCCCCTTTCCCTCACAGCAGTAGGTGAACACGCATGGTGAACACCTAGCACCACGTGGGGACAGGGCATGTGTGTGCACTAGGCGGGCAAACCCCTTCAGTCCTTCAGTTACTGCCGTCACAAGAAGCCCCTTCACACTCGGCGCGCGAAGGTGGTGGCGGTGTGAAGTGCGGGGAGAGGGGGGCTTAGCGAATGCACGCGTGAAGGGGGGGGGGCCTTAGTGAGCCCGCCGTGAAGGGGCTTGGCGCTTGCCAAGTGAAGGGGTTGGCGTGAAGGGGTTAACACAGAGCAATGCAGCGTGAAGGGTTTGGCGTGATGGGCTTATCACAGAGCAATGTAACGTGAGAGGCTTGGCGAGAAGAGGCGCAGCGCGTGCGCTGTGGCGATGCGCAGCTGATTTGCGGCGATATGCAGGGGGCCCGGTGCAGCTTTCAGCGTGGAAATGTCACTGGGCTTGGGTTAGCGTTGCTGTGTTGAAAGGTCGCACTGACTGTTCAAGCTTGCAAGCCCACTGCCAGTGGCAGCTGACTGCAGGTGCAATCCATGCATGGCCAGCTCACTTGCAGTACTGACATGAACATCAAATCATCAATTGTAGTGAATGCCATCATGAGTGCACACAATGCTCATGGGACATTGAGGCAGCACAGTTTAATCGCGGTGGTCTTCAACTGCGCAGCTACAACAGCGACCAAAGCATCAAGTTCAGGCACAGCACCGCCATAAACTGATGTACACATTCCACACCACGCGTCTTACTAAAAAGAAATGGCAATTTTGGCCAGGTTTGAGGTTGCTGCACTGATCTAATCTACGTTCCCTAATTCGTGCAAGTCTGCCCTCAGGCAGGGGGGGTGCCATAGTGAAAGTGGGAGCAAACTTGCTGCAAAGGGGCACAACTGGTGCAGATGCCCGTGTTGTGGAGTCAGCTTTGGGGCCTGTCGGACGCAGGGATGTACTTATAACAAAACAAGTATTGATGCTGCGTGGCTAGACAGGCCGTTTGAGGCGTGGTGGGGGTCAGGCGGATGGTATAGGCGGTAAGCCGATTGACATGCTACCCTGTCTCCCGAACTCGGTGCTGGGCGCCCTTTCCTCACACCAAACAACAAAAGAACACGTCTGTCCAAGGCAACAGTCCGTATCTGGCCGTCTGCGCTGTGCCCGCCAAAACGATTCGATGACAGTGCTTTTTCCCGGTGCAGCTGTCAGGAGACCAGCTTCGCTAAACATAGACGGTTTCAGTTCGATGAAGATATACTTCGTTGGTCACGTGGTAAGGCACACGCGGCTGAGATGTCAGAGTGCTACTGCTGAGTACTGCTGGGGCAGTATGCTGAGGTGTAGCTGACACTGCAGGCATGCACTGTGGAAGGTTCCATGCGGAGATGTGTGTCAGCACGTGACACTAGGGCAGGAGTCAGCAGCAGCAGCAGCACGAGCTGCTCTGCAGCTTCATCAACATCGTCATGAGCAGGCTGAACACCTCTTCGCCCAAGCAGCTCGAAGCACCAGAGCAGGCATGCCTCCACTTGAATGCAGTGGCAGGGTCCTGCAAGCGGTCAGAGCCTGATGAGCGATGGATAGCTCAAAGCAGCAGGTGAGTGGCACAATGTGTTTGTATGGGGGAGGACTCCTGGAAAGGGTGGTCATACTGTTTGGCAAAGGGCACCCTGGCCCAAGCAGCTATCATGTCAAGCAGTGCAATGCAGCATTTCCCAGCTTATAATCATGCTCCGCTCGTGTCCATGTTTGGTTGCTTGCGGCCAGTATGCATGCCACCACTGAGCAAAACAACCCTTCGGCCAAATAGCAGGCCAAATGCATGTGGTTCAGCATGTTTGTGATGACCGTACAGCTGCATGTAAGCTACCCAATAATGCTGCCAGGGCAGCCCTCATAGTACTTGACTGTACATCATGGTGCTGCTGCCATGCTGCCTCAGGAATGGTGAAGGGCAAGGGCAAGGCTGCTGTTACTGGTTGCCGGGCTGATTGCGCATAGTGGCAGGGCTGTCGAAAGGTGAGAGCGACATGCTAGTGTCTGTTGGCGAGTACAGGGTGGTGCCATTCTTGGGACTGCCTGACACCTTATCTGATGCAGTTGCAGCGCAGTATCCAATTAGCAGCAGTTCAGTGGCAGGCTCTAGATAGGGATTTTGCCTAGGACGGTCCAAACAGTCATCAACAGGGGTGCTGCAGCCAACCAGCGAACATGACGGCTGTGCAGCAGTGCTACTGCATGGCATGCGTTCGCACAACATTGCTTGTTGCTGCTGTTGTTGCTGCAGGTCATGCAACACTTGGGCCATGATGTTGGCACCGTTATGTGTGGGTGATGAAAGCCACAGAAGAACTCCCTCAAGGTGAGGCAGTGTCAGGATGTAGTGAAGAATGGTTGCACCCATGCAACAGCAGCGGTGCAGTGCAGTCAAAACAGGGGTGAAGCTATGTGGATGGCAGGGATGGGTCAAAGCTCCAAGGTCATGGGCATAATGCATGTTGGCAGTGAAAGCATGGGCGCTATGTACATGAGCCTGAAGCATTCAACTTGGCGAAGAAGTATGTCAGGCGCTATGCAGCTTGTAACAGACTACATGCTCTCCACAGCAGCTGGCCTGCAGGTGCAGTGTATCATTAGTGGCTTTTGTATGGTCGATATGCTGTATGTAATACCTTGCACCCTCACATGATGGTGTGGCAACTATGTGTGCTGCTGCAGGGTGACATCAGGTTGCTACAAGTGGTCGCTAAGAGGGCGCTGAGTGCTGCACGACATCCCCGAGAAGGAAGCCCCAGATGAACCCACCGTACAAGGCCAACATGGCACTGACAGGCACCCTGAAAAAAAGCAGACAAAGGAGGGAGGTTTTGACAGCTGCCGTGCTCAGCACCCCCAGGCTGGGGGGGGGGGGCTGCATGCGGCTTGTGACAGTCGGCACATGTATTTTGGACTAGTGTACTGCATCTGTTCTGCCGCAGTCAGCCAGTGGCTGACTGTAGTAGTGAATCTGTTCTGCTTGGCTGTGTTGCGTGCCTAGTGCTGGTAGTGTTGTCTCCGCATTTGGCTGGATATAACTTGTCTTGACTGGCCTAGTGCGCAATCCTTCTGGGGTGCAAGCATGTACATTATGATCCCTGTGGGGATTGGACCTGGCATGGTGTGTACAAGGTCAATGCTGTGGGGCACTGGCATACATCACAAAATTGATTTTCGTGGGAAAAACAGCAAGTCACTTTTCACTTGTTTTGGCAGGTTTTGCACCCTAAGCAGCAACACCATGTTGGCTTTTCTGGGGCGTGGCTTCATTATGTAACAATACATTGATCACCCAGACACCACAGAAACTTCATTTTCACAAAAATTGGACAAAATCAAAATTTCATTATTTTTACAGCTGCTGCACATACCACACATGTTGAGTGTATGTAACTGTGGCGGCCAATGGCAATTGTTTTGCCTTGAGGGACTGGCTAGTCAACAAGACCTTTCAGCAAAACCGGAGAGCTGCGAAAGCTTTGTTCAGGATAGTGATGCCCAGCATGATAGGACAAAGCTTGCTTAGCTCTGCATCATCTTGGCAGGGAACAGTTGGCGTCACCTGAAGAATGGCTGCCAGAAGCTGTTTGGGTCAGCCATGTCCAGCACAAGTTGGGGTCCTGCAGCCTGGTAGACAACTGCATGCTTTACTTGCACAGTGGTACGTGTCAGGGCTGGCAGCCGCAGCCAAGATGCAGCAGTCACGGCTGATCACCCCCGAGGGGTGACCCCCACCCCCTCGTGTCCTCCTGCGACCAGCTGCAAAGTACCAGCTGCAAAGTACCGTAAGTTCGTTCACTCCACACGCCTTTTACATCACGCCTGCCTGGGTTGCTGGTACTTTTCAAAGTGGCTGTATAACCACCATGCACCATGGCTGCGCAGCATGTGCCGCAGTAGGGGCGCTACGACGGTTGGTCGAGAAAGCAGTTGTAGACCCATGCACTATGCAGCTGCTTCTCAAGCCATTGCTTTTCAACACACCTCATGATGTGGGCCCAATGTGTAGTTGGCTTCATAGGCAAGCTGCACTGGGATGCTGGCCAACACATCCCCTGCCAGCAGCACACAGCAGGCACACCTGACTGCCTCCAACACTGTCCACGTATGATTGGCACGTGTGTACCCCCACAGCTGCTGGCTCAGTGCCGCCACGGCTCGGAGCCGTTGGCTTTATCCTGCAAGCTACCACATAGTCTAGACGATTACATTGGTGAGACTGAGTCACATGCCTGCATAAGCGGTACGGATAGGCTCACCTGGGTGCATTTCCCGAGGTGCAATAGCGGCCCTGCCTTTTCCTTGCAGATGCCTCACTGCAACATTCACCTGCACAGTGGAGGGTTGGTTACTCAACATGGTGCCCGATTGACTGGGGGCGTGCTTCAAGGGCATGCAGGGTCACTGCCGAACAGGGGCGCTGATCATGCTTGCTGTCCATCTGTACATTGAGGCAAACTGCAGTGTCCAGCCTGGACACCACAGGCTTATAAGCCTGATTAGGGGGTAGGTGGGCCTGGCAGGGCATCGCTCAGGCTGTTCCCATGCTTCAGCTGCTCAGTTGAAGGGCACAACCACTGTTGGTATCTCTGTGTCGCTGCTGTTGGGGGGGGGGGGACTGGCACTACTGATGGAACAGTCCCTTATGTGGTCGTACCACAACCTGCTCCTGCTCCACAACCTGCTCCGGAGCAGGATCCTGCTCCAGTTGACACCGTTTTGTTGTCGACCAATACAGTGAGACCAGCAGTTCAAGCATGGACGTAGTAACCTACCTGGCCGCCGTATCGATCAACTCAAGCCAGTGCATCTGTCAAGGACGTGTTGGGGTCACCAGGCAGGCTGCTGCTTTCCATCTGCTGGTCATTTGCTGCTTCGGCAGCATGGATGGCTTGCTGCAAGCCTGCATATTGCTGTCAGGTATAGCAGATAATATGTGTTGCTGATTCCAAGTGCACTGCCTTTTCTGTTGTTGTTTTGTGCACAAAGGGTATGTTGTATTGGCAACCACATGGAGTTCTTTGAGCGGGGGGGGGGGGGGGGAGAGGGCTCCGGCCATCCTGGCTCAGGACCATGCATCAGGGGTGACGGCATTGGGCCTTGCAGGCGACCTGCCGCAAAGCCTGCAAATTGCCTTTAAAACAGGGCAGTTTGGGCCTCGGGAGGGGGGGGGGGGCATAGGGCATTCCTCAGTTTGAGCCCTCCCAGCAATGCCCCAGGGGTGGGGGCATTCAGAGAGTCTGGTGAAAGAAGTGCCTGTGGCAGTTTCAAAAAATCCCTACCCAA
Organism: Desmodesmus armatus; assembly: GCA_007449985.2. Taxonomy (NCBI): domain Eukaryota; kingdom Viridiplantae; phylum Chlorophyta; class Chlorophyceae; order Sphaeropleales; family Scenedesmaceae; genus Desmodesmus; species Desmodesmus armatus. Next base: position 71,100 of record VIIQ02000134.1, on the reverse strand, counting down.
AGGGCGCTGTCATGTGCCTCTCATGCCTGTCATGCATGACAGGCACATATGTGCCTGTCATGTGCCTGTCAACAGCACATTCCAAGTGCTGAACACAGTGCTGCGCTTGCCTGCAGGCAGAAGCATTACTGAAGCCACGTAACAGTTGGTAAGGATCTTGGCAACGATGGTGGAAGCCATATCAAGCGTGCAGCAATCAATCTGGCACTGATCGTGGCGCCAAAATCCACAAGCGGCACCAAAAGTTCACAGGGCAGCACTTGTGCAGCACCAGTAACACGCTTACATGTCGTGCAGATGGCGCTGGACGTGCAGGTAAGCCTTTCATTAATGTTTGTTTGACCTCAAGGGTCTAGTGAGTTTTAGCATTGCTGTCTTGCATGGCATTGCTGGCATAGCAGTGCGGATGATTGTGTGTGGTCGCCCTCTAGCAGATGGTGTGCTCTCTATCCTGCTAGAGCCCAAGTTGGGGGAACCGGCTGTGTCCAGAGTGTTTACGTCCTGCTGATTGTTATGGCAGACGAGTTTGACGAATATGAGAAGCTACTAGAGGGCAAGGCTGAGGCAGCAGCGGACGGCGATGCAGCAACAGTAGATCCACCAGCAGAAAGAAGAGAGAAGGAACGCAGCAGCAGTAGGCGTGGCAGTGACAGCAGGCGAGAGCACAGAGACCGCAGCCGCAGCAGGGAGCGCAGGCGAGATAGGGACCGGGACAATGACTTCAGAACAGACCGGCGCAGGAGCAGAAGCAGGGACCGGCGGCACAGGTGGGCAAACTGCACCTACGCTGCTTGGCACTGCAGTGCCAGCTGGGCAGGTGTCGGATGTGTTTCAAGCACGTTCAGCAGAGTGAACCATTGAACACTTGCCGTGTGGGTGTGGATCAGCGTACAATGCTGTGTGTCCTATGTCCTGTGCCCTGTCCTGCATCTGGCTTGGGTGTGGAACTGCAGGGAAGAGCTTGAGCGCAGGAACCGTCCTGAGGACAGAAGCAGAGGCGACCGTGACAAGTACCGGGATAGAGACAGGGGGCGGGGCGACAGGGGCAGGGACAGCTTCCGGGACAGGGCAGTACCCCGCAGGTGGGTCACTGGGTCATGGTGTGCGCGCAATAGGTGTTTGAAGGCAAAGATGCCCCCCTATCACCATAATGTATGCTGAATGCTAGTAAGGGTGACTGCTGGCGTATTGTTGCTCGCCCCTGTCACCTCCGGCGCTCCTTGTAACTGCTACCGCGTCTTGCGTGGTGGACTTGGGGTTGCTGGCAGCATGCAAGCTGCAGCAGCGGATCCAGCTGATGCTGCACGTCTGTTGAGCCAGGATGGAGAGAGGCAGTGTCTGTGGTGGACATTGTGCCCACTCCTGCCCCCGGCCCCTCTGCTTCCTTCCCCCAGGCGCTCGCCCACCCCTCCAGAAGTTCGCATGCAGCGTGACCGGGAGCGGGAGCTGGCCGAGTTGGAGCGCGCCACCCGGACAGTGTTTGCGTTCAACATAAATATCAAGGCAGACGAGCGCGACATTTTCGGCTTCTTCAGCAAGGCAGGGCAGGTAAGGCCTGCCGGCCGTGCGATGATGGGATCACGGGTCTCCTTTTGTCCGCGCAGTACCCTGTGCAGTTGCCCTGTTCACTTGGTGTGGAATGATGCCAGCCGTGTAATTGCTAGGTGTCCTCTGCACTGGCATGATGCTGGTGCAGCCTGGTTGCAATGAGGCTGTCGAACATAGCAGAGCAGTATTGAAGGTTGCACAACCCCCTCCCATGCTTTCGTCTGAGTGTGGCCTTGACCTGACTATACCCATGACAGGCTGCGTTGATCGCGCATGGGCGTAGGCAAGCCAGATGTGTGCTGTGCTTGCACTGAGAGGTGGGTCGGCCTGGGAGGTGGACGAGCATTGTGTGCAGCTGTGTACCTTGAAGTGGCAGCCATCAAATATAGAACCTGCGCACGCAGTTGCTGACTCGTCAACCTCCAGGCTGCTTGTCTTTGCTGCTTTGTCAGCAGCCATGTCCAAGCACCCGGGGCTTTTCTCAAGGGTCTTTTGCATGGTCTTGCAGCACGGTGGCCTGTTGAGCGGACATGTGTGTGCTGGCTAGGCGTGCCCAGGTAGCCAAGGGCACAAATGCGATGGTTGCAGCATGATGTTCACAAGCTCGCATGGTGGCGTGTGACTGAGTATTACTGTCCCCTGACAGGCTGGTCATGGCGTTGGCAGTAGCTGCTAGTTGAACGCAGAGTCGGGATCACTGGGCTGGGTGCAGGTGTTGGGCTTGTGGTGCGAGATGTGTGCAGCACCAAGGGTGCAGCTACCGTATGCCCTTACCACACAGGCAGCATTGTCTTAGAGCCAGTTTGGCTTTGTTGCTTTTGTAAGCAACTTCCTGCATGCTACATGCGTGTGTGGGGCTCCTTGAATGACCTCTCTGATGTCAAACATATGCAGCATACCAACACGACCTTGGTCCACCCAGCATTTTCTGACAGGTGCTGCTCTGCTGTGAACTGCGCCTGCACGTGCGTTGTGTGTTCTGCTGCTGGCCCTTGCTGCAGGTGACTGACATCCGCTTGATCACTGATCGCCACACCAAGCGGAGCAAGGGCCTGGCTTATGTGGAGTTCAGCAAGCAGGAGGAGGTATTTGCAGCACTGACTCTTACAGGCCAGGTGAGCATGGCTCATGCTGTTGCAACAGGCTGTTTGATTGCATAGAGCGGCAACTTGGTGGACGGCGTGTTTTTGATGGCACTGGATGTGTGCTTGGCTTCAAGGTGTTTGCCTACTACCTTGACCTTGAATTGCATTTGACCTGAATCCCCTCAAACCACACTTGCCTGTCTTCAAGCTTAGTGTCTTACATGAGCACAGCAGCGCTTCAAGCCATGCACCGGCAGCCCTGTTGTTGTTACTTGTGGTACAAGCGTCTGTCAGGACAGGAACGGTACCCTCTCACCCAACCACAAGTCAGCACTGCCCCTGCTCCCATAGCTGTAGAAATACGATGCAACTCACCCTGTTTGGTGCCCCTTTTGTGCCTCTGCCTGTCCGTGCACGCGCTGCGCATCCACAGCTGCTGCTCAACCAGCCCGTCATGGTGAAACCCGCAGAAGCGGAGAAGAACCTTGCATGGGAGGCAGCGCAAGCAGCAAAGCAGGCAGCACCAGTTGATGCAGACCTAGCAGTACTCGGCCTAGGTGACCTTGGTCTGCCTATGCCCACAGCAGCAGCAGCAGTTCCTGCAGGTCCGCTACGCCTGCAGGTGTCGGGGTTCAAGCAGGGCCTGGGTGAGAATGAGATCCGACAGATCTTTGAGCCGTTTGGGTCCATCGACAGCATCAGTGTGGTGCGTGACGCGTCCGGGCAGGCGCTCAGCCTGGCATATGTGGTGTTCAGGAACGCTGTGGACGGGCGCAACGCGATGACACACTGGCACGGGCAGTCGCTGTTGGACCACGTGCTCAACGTTACAGCGACGGCCATGGACACCCCGGCTGACAATGGTGGCAGTGTTGCAGCGCTGGTTGGGGAGCTGGATGATGAGGAGGGGGGGCTCAAGATCAATGCGCAGGTGGGACACACGTTGCCATGCTGCTGTAGCAGCTGGTTGCATCCTACGTGTCTGAACACCCTGCAGTGCTGCTTTTCACATACTTTTGCTGCTTCTCACATATTTAGCTGGGCTGGGCAGCCGGTTCGCTCCACTCGCAGGAGGTTGGGTCTGACTCCCTTTTATAAAGGGGCACACCACAGCTTGCTTAGCAGCTGCAGGGCGCAGGGACAGCAGCCAGGCCTGCGCACAAGCACGACCGACGAGTGCCTGCTAGGGTGGATGGGTGACATGGGCATGCCCGTTTCAAATGGGTCGCAGATCACCACTTGCGGTGGTGGTGGTTTGTGCGTTGACTTGTTGACAGACATGCATGTTCTTGTTGACTGGTTCAAAGAATGTGGCGGTGATGGGATGGCTTGTGCACTGCCCGCGTGTGCTGCTGCTGATGCTGCAGAGGCGTGCTGACCTGATGAACCGGCTGGCCAGCAGCGCAGGGATCATGCAGCCTGCAGCTGCCCCTGCTGCTGCTGCGCCCTTTGCAGCCCCTGGCATCGGCCTCACAGCCGGCATCCTACCGGGCGGCTTGCTGGGGCCTGGTGGTGTGCTGGCTGGCATGGTCCCCGGTGTTGCTGCTGTGGCTGGGCTGGGTGCTGGTCTCGTTCCAGGGGGTGGTGGTGACCTCAGCCTGCAGCAGGGGCTGCTGGGTGTTGCCAGCCCCATCCCCACGCAATGCCTGCTGCTGAAGAACATGTTTGATGCGTCCACGCAGAGCGAGGCTGAGTGGGAGAAGGAGGTGGCGGAGGATGTGCGGGAGGAGTGCAGCAAGTTTGGCGACGTGCTGCACCTGCATGTGGACAAGAACAGCCAGGTGCGGGGGCTGCACGGGGCGCGGGGGCCGCGTGGCTTACCTGTACCTGTTCACTTTCTTGGCCCTAATGTTACTGGCCGTCATGCATCTGCCGAGATTATTTGAGGGTACATGCTAGGGCAGACGTGTGGACGGCTGCAGCAGGGGAAACCTCTGCCAGCCTTGTCATGCTATCAGACAGACACGCTGTCGTTTTGACCGCCAGGTTTGCAAGCTCTGCACCAGCAACACTGTTGTCCGGGGTTGTCCTCATGTTGAGTGTGCCACAGTGGGTGGGTAGCGGGAACAGAACAGGAAGCAGCGTGCATGTGGCGTTGTATCTGTCGGCCTTGACCTCATATTCCCTCTATCTCCACTGACCAGACGTGGTCTGCTCTACGTCTTGTTTACTGCTTGCCTGCACCTGTCCAGGGCTTTGTGTACCTCAAGTTTGTGAGCCCGGCAGCAGCCCAGGCAGCCAAGCAGGTCCTGCATGGCCGTTTCTACAACGGCCACAAGATTGAGGCAGAGTTCCAGTTCGTGCAGATCTACAACCAGTTTTTCGGCCTGCAGTAGCTTTTGTGACGGCGGCACATAACTCAACAGCCAAGGCAGTGCAGCTGTGCAGCAGGAGTGTCTGTTGCCAGGGAATGGACCCCGCATGATGTTTTCTTGTGTGTAGCAAGCTTTTGCTGTTGCAGACTTCCACAAGCTTGCCTCTGGCTGCATACCTGTGAGGGGGTATGCATTCTGTTCGGCTAAGCAGCATTGGTAGGCCTGAACGGCTTGGGGTTGGGTGTTTGGCCCTGACAGACGCAGGTCAAGTCAGCCACCGTGCAGGACCTGATTTCTATTCAAGTCGTTTCACCCAGTCCCAGGCAAGGTGCATTGTATGGCGGGGGCAGTAGTAATCATGCATGTGGTGTCCTGATAGCAACGTTGAAGGTGTCACCATGGTGGTGCGCTTGTGCTGGGCAAATCCCCCACAGTCTGCCGTGTGCTGTTGCCTGCAGATGCGCCACACACGCGGGCCGTCAAAGATGTGGGGGTGCCACTCCTTCCGTGCAATTGCCACATGTATCTGTGCAGGTTGAGCTTGTGTTGGGTTGTATGCTTCACCATGATGCTGGATTGCCATGGACGTTGTAGGCAGACACCACCACTTGTAATCGCTGCAGAGAAGCCCCTTTGATCAACATCCCTGCATTAAAGTCTCTGATCAGGGCGGTGGGCAACCGGAGGGTTTCAGCAGGGCTGCTGTTTGCCTGTTGTGCACCCATCTTGCTCTATCCTGCCGAATGAGAGAACTGCCGTGCTGAGGGAACTGCAGCGCTCGGCCTTGTCTTATCACTTCGGTATGCTGCGCCTTGACAGGCTGACATATATGGTGTATTCTGGAACAAACCGCTTGCTACGAAGGAGTTCGGTGGGCTGGTGTATTCAAGCGTCCTTCAGTGGCCAATGACAGAGTGTTGGGGATGGCCTGGTTAGCACACCGTCACTGTATTGCTGTATTTGGGGGGTTGGGGAATAGGTAAGGGAGGCTATATTCTGCAAGGACTCTGTGATAACATGGTGGTATGACAACTGGATGTGAGGTGAAGCATAGTGTACTCATCATTCGTGGCCCCATGCCCCAATAGGCTAGAGCTTAGCATGCCGTGTGTAGCTGTACATGTGCACTATGCTACATAGTTGAATCAAGCTGTGACCTTCAGGATTCAACACTTGAGACAGACAAGACTGGACGCGCCAATGCATGTTCCGTTCTCTTTGGTAGCTGAGGGAGCCTGTGCCTAATTCGGTTGTGTTGGATCGCCGGTGGATTGTGGATCGTTTTGGGGATATCCGACGATCAATAAGCCAAGGATCACTGGAGTGGGTTGTGCAGGGGTGCTTGTAGCCACCATGAATTCAGTCGGTGGATACACCGCCCCACAGCGGCAGCAGCAGCACCATCACCAGCAGCAACAGCACAGTCCAGGAGTAGAACAGCAGCATGCCGATGTCAGCGGTCAGCATCAGCATGCATCCGATGCGAGTACATGCGAGGATTTACCAGCAGACAGCTCAGCGGAGCAGAACTCAACCGGTGCAGGCAGCAGTCCTACCCATGCTCATCACTCAAGCAGCAGCAGCAAGTCTAACAGTGGTATGGGGCAAGCAGCAAAGGCAGCAAGTGTGGTTTCGGATCGACATGTACATGCCAGATATCTGGTCCCTGCTGTTGCGGCGGTGGCCTTTGTCACCTGGCTGGTGCGTCGAGTACGCAACGATGACAGCAGCACAGCCATCAGCGAGACATCACCCAAGCAGCGCAGACTGCAGCAGGGCAAGCAGCAGGCGGTGGCACAACCGCCGCCACCCGTGGAGCCTGAGTTCAGCCGCAGCATGTATGCGTCTGCCTTCAGCTTGCTCGCCCAGGACCCTCTCCCAGTGACAGGCCCTGCATCCCTGCAGGGGCTCTCCTGTGTGGTGGCTGAGCACATACCCATACAGGTGGGTGCTCACACATCCAAACCCATACCGTTACCATTACCTTTACACATATCCATACCCCCACACAACTCGCATGTGGTCGCATGTACACTGTATGCTACCCATGTATCCTCTATGCCGACACATACTGTGTTCCCATACCCATACAGGTGGGTGCACAGACAGCTGCAGGACACACCTGTCAGTGTGCAGGTCAGCATGCGACTGGCACTGTGTGTGCACACCACACATGCTGTGATTGCTGGCTGGCTTGTCAGCCGCTTCAATGAGGGCATGCTGCACCTCCTGGGTCAAACTGCGCATGGTTGCATCATTAGATACGCTGAATTGCTGCACTCACATACGTTTGCTTTGTGAAGGGTGCACAACGCTGCCCCCAGCTTGTTAATCCCTAGCTGAGGGGGTGGGGCCGGGGGCCCCTTTCCAGGGAGGCTAAAGCAAGCAATTCCTCAATAAACTGTGGCTTGCTCCCCCACCCCTATTGATACAGGCTTCTAATCCCTAACCACCTACGCATCTTGTGGCCCCAAACATATGGGGGCAGGGCTGATGTGTTCATCGGGGCAGGAGGGCGGTGCCCTTGTGGTGTGAGGCGTTGGCTGGGTAGCTATTGCATCCACGCAGGTGTGTTCCGTCATGCTGCTGTGCAGGGCGCCACCACGGGCTGCGGCATCCCCACACTGTGGCTGCAGCAGCCCACAGCTGCCTCAAACTGCAGCCTCGTGCAGAAGCTGCTCAGCAAGGGCGCCAGCATTGTGGGCCAGGGCAGCAGCCAGGCCCTCAACTATCCCACAGCAGGGGCCAATTTACGCAACCCAACGGCACCCTTCCGCGCTGCTGGCGGCGGTGGTACTGGTGCGGTAGCTGCTGTAGCACAGCGCGAGGCGCAGCTAGCTGTCGGCACAGACTGGCTGGGGTCTGTACGGATCCCTGCAGCGTGCCAGGGTGTCAACGCACTGGTCTGCACGCCGGGTACCTACACCCCAGCGCGCGCAGCAGATCACGGCACAGCAGCGCAGCAGCAGCAGCATCCTCACCAGCAGGACGGGAAGGGTGAGGGTGGTGTGTCATCGCAGCAGCGCAGTGTGAGTGACAGGGCCAGCAGTGGGGGCAGCAGCTTCAGGAGCCGTCGGGCGAGCGTTGCAGGGCTGGAGTGTGCTGGGCTTGCTGCTGCTGAGTTTGGTGTGCTGCGTCGTGTTGCTGAGCAGCTGGCGCTGCCTGGTGCCAGTGACCTGCGGGGTGACCTCACACAGGTGGTGGTGGCGGAGGACCTCTTCGCACTCTGTGAACCAGAACTGGAGCTGGGTGAGACAACAGGGGGGGGGTGCAGAGTGTGTGTGTTCAGGGGGGGGGGGGTCGATACAAACGTGCATACTGCTGTGTGTTGCTCAGTGCCTGTCGCCCCCTGTGTGTATATGTGTTGAGAGGATACAAGTATAGCTAGCATGTAGGCAACATATCAGTCACATGCAAGCAGTTCTATGAAGCATATCACCCATAGTCCCACAAGGATGGTTAAACCATGACGTCAGGCTTATAAAGTGCGTTACGGCACGCACATAGAAGTAAACAGCTATATTGTAATGGAAAACGTTTCACCTGATACTTGTCTGATGTCGGTGCACCTCCTGTCTTTCCCCCCGGTCCAGGGGACCACCGATTGCTGCAGTGGTCTACAATGCTGCTGCTGTATTGACTGTATGACTCTGTGAATTGAGACCGAGACTGCTGGAGGGGCCACTACCCTCCCTAGTACATGTAAAGCTGTGTGTATAGACACAGGGAGGGCATCCAGCCAATGCTTGAACATATAGAGATGTGACATGCGTGTGTGTGTGTGTGTGCTGCAGGTCTGCTGTGCATGAAGCGTGCTGTGCTGCAGTGGGCTGGACCTGAGCAGGCTGGCAGTGTGCAGCTGCTGCCCTTCCTGGAGAGCAACTGCAAAGCTTGGACCAACCTGGCAGCAGCAGCCGGTGAGCAGGGTGGGGGGGGGGCAGCGGACGTGCCGGGGGTTGTTGTGTAGAACAGCATGTGTGGACAAATACAGTGAACAGCCTTGTGCTGAAAAGCAGTGCTGACTCTGTGGCAGTGTGGCTTTTGTGGTATTGGCTGCAGCCCCACATCAGTGAATAGGGATTGCTGTCTTCAAAAGCGACCCAATTTTTTTGGCCAGCCAGCGCTACTGACAGTAGCTGACATGCATATCGCATGCCGCCATGCTTTGTTGTTCCGCTGTTGCAGATGCTAGTCCCCTGGATGCAGTCAGGACAGCGTCCGGTCAGCCCCTTCCGCCAGTGCTGCGCGCCATCACCTACGCGGCCCAGCTGCTGTTCCACCACGAGCTGGCGCAGCGCTACGGGGCCATCGCAGCGAGTTGTGCAGCAGTAGGGGAGGGCAGCGGGCCACAGCAGCAGCTGGAAAGGGAGGTGGAGGCAGTGGTGCGGGATGCACTTGAGGCTGGGTGAGGGTGCAGCAGGAGGAGCTGGAGCACGCGTGGGCCTTGATGCAGGAGGTGCAGGTGCGTCTGTGCACAGAAACGTTGGACTTTGGACCTTGTTGCCTTTCCTGCCCGCCACTTTGTGCCCGCTGTCAATTCATAGGCATATGCCGCCTAGAGACATGTCTAAAGACCGGTGCTTTGGATTATTGACCGACAGCCGTCTGGCGTCTGTTTTTGCGTGTTTGGGAAGGGGGCGCCCGCGCTAGTTTTTGTGTGTTTGGGAAGGGGGAGCCGTGCTTGTGTACTCTTTAGGGGAGCCTTTTTGAGGGCCACAATACATCTGAAGATCCCACGCAATAGCCTAGTGTACTGTCACATTGGGTCGCCGCGTGCGGGGGCACCAGGCCTGCTTTTAGATGCACACCATCTCACACCGTGCTGAACGGCTGAGCTGGTGCTGCATGCGTGTGGCCACCTCACTCCAGGATCTGCTGAACACTGCCGTCAAGCACGATGTGGTGGTGGTGGTTCCGTGCATCCCTGGACCTCCCCCCCTCCTCAACGGGCCCACCCCCGCCCTCCAGTACTGGCTGACCCGCTGCCATGCCTTTGCGGCACTGACATCGCTGGGGGGTGTTCCCTCGGCCATAGTGCACATTGGGCACCTGCCAAACGGGGGTGGGCCGTTGGCGGTGGCGCTGTTTGGCCACAGCCGCAGCGATCAGCGACTGATCACCGTTGCGGAGCGTCTGTCGGGTTACGCCCAGGTGGGTGTGGGTGGAGGCGGTGCTTGTGTTGCGCTGGGGCCCTGCACAGCATTGGGATGCGATGCTGATAGCAAAGCTGCGACAGCAGCAGTGTATGATGTTGCTTTTTCAAAAAAGAAAAGTTACTGCGCAACATCACGGCTGGCGGTTGTGCCACAATGTGTGTTTCACAGCCTACCTGACTGTAGCTTGTAGCATGCACTGCGAGCATATGCATGCTGTGTTGTCTCCTGGATGAGGAACTTTCTTGATGAGGAGACAGCGGCAGGCTTGCGCAAAGGGGAACTTGCAGTGTTTGCAGCACTCGTGCAGAGCCAGTAAGGCCAACACTTTTTGTGGTGCACTAACCTTTGTGCCCTGGCTTGCTGTTGGCGGTCGTGGAAAAATTGGCACCAACAAATGTTGGCGGTCTGCAGGCTGAGCTCCAGAAGATTGAGCAGCAGCGAGCAGCAGATGCACGCCAGGCAGCAGAAGCAGAAGCAGCAGAGGCACGCAAGCACCAGAGCAGCAAAGGCAGGAAGCAGCAGCAGCAGCAGCCGCAGCCTGAGCAGGTGCGTTTGGTGTGCATGAGCCGTGCGGTTTTCTTAGATCAGGCATTTTTCATGAACAGGTCATCACAGTGCATGTTGTCTCGCATCGTAGCAGCGTGAGTCTTGCTTTGACGTGGTGCATGCCGTGTGACGTTTGTGCTGTGCTGTTGGGCACCTTTCTGGTTGTGGCAGGACACACACCGGTGCAGCATATGGGTGCACTGCATACTGAAGGCTGTTAAGCTGTACCTGAGCGCATTTGTGCTGTGCTGTGCCCATGCTGTGTGCGTTCAGGCTGACCCCCGCAGGCTCGCAAAGGCTGAAAAGGCCAAGGCCCAAGGGAATGAGGCATTCAAGCAGCAGAAGTACAGGTACGACATGCTGTGGCGTCTGTTGGATTGGTGTTTGTGTACAGCTGTGCTGTCCGGGGCGTTTGTAGACCCTGGTTCTGTTTCGGTGAACACTGAAGGCTGGCCAGTTGCAGGAGCTGCTCTTCTTAGCAAATTTGTCTGCATTCTCAGAACCTGGGGTCAACAGGCCAAGCTTAAGTGGCTGAAAACAGGTGCCCCGACAGAGTGCTGGCTGCCATGCTCTGCTTGTGCATGCAGCTGTCTGCCCTGCAGATGTTGTACGCAGCTTGCACCGCTTTTGCTGGGATTCTCGTCCCAATAATTGTTGAGATTCTAGTGCCCACACCTGAGGTATGAATGTCCCCGTCCCCCTCCCCCGTCCCCCTCCCCCCTGCAGGCAGGCCATCAAGGCGTACAGTGAGGCTGTGAAGCTTGACCCCACCAACCCCGTGTACCTCAGCAACAGAGCCCTGTGCTACCTCAAGGTCTTCAGGTGAGCAATCACCCACCAGAGGCGCAAAACAGTGCGGACACATCGTGCAGCACCTTCTGTCTGTACGTATAGCCAGCCAAAGGCTGCCATCCCCTCTGTTGTCCCCTCCCCCCCCCCCCCTCCCTCCCGCCACCACCACCACCACCACCACCACCACCACCACCACACCACACCCAATCACACATACAAACCAAAAAGCACGGGCAGGGTCCTGGCTGCAGCAGGGCGGGAGGGGTTCGAGGCACACTACCGCAGCCATGTGGTGTGCATGGAGGCCTCCACAGCTACACGGGGTAGACAGGCCTGCTTTGAAGTCTGAATGCACTGCTGGCCCAGGCTGCATCAAGTGGGACCTGCCTGTTAAAGATAAAGGATAACCAAACCCAAGCTTTCATGCCGAACAGCCTCTGAACTGCTCATTGTATCCTTCACCTGCTGTCTCAACAGTCTGGTCTCGACATTGCTGTGTGTGTTTGGTGCACGTCGGTTGACAAGTTTACCTGCCTGATGACCCTGCTATCTCATCAATGCTGCGTGTTCTGTGCATATACGATTGACCTGTCTGTGCTTCCCTGTGCTGTGTGCAGCTTTGAGGCCGCTGAGGCTGACTGCAATGCTGTGCTGGCGTTCCCCCAGCTGGCTGCTGAGCACCGTGCCAAGGCGCTGCTGAGGCGCGGCACTGCCCGCATACACAAGAGCGAGGTGGCTGCTGCTGCAGGCGACTTCAGGCAGGTGCTGGCGCTGGAGCCTAACACAGGCAGGCACGGGAGGAGCTCAAGGTACGCAGGGGCAAACTATGTTTACAAGCCATGTGAAAATTATATTTGAATTTAATTCTAAACCTACTATACAAATAGTATGATCTGTATAAACTATATTTAAACACAATTCACAGTATATACAAGAAACGGCCCTTCTGCTCCCATAGGCAGGACAGCTGGATACTTTTTCTAGGGTGGGGAGGGAAGGAGGTGGTTACACGTGGAATCTTTCACGCTGGGCGATACTCTCGACAACCTGGCTGGTACTGGGCCACAGTCGAATGGATTGCACCAGCACACCAGCACAGTGACTGGATTGCAGGAAGGGTGGGCAGGCAGGGCAGAGAGGGCAAGGCAGGGCCCGCTGCACTGTGTAGACATAGGGGTTGCATCCAGCCAATGCCTCAACCATCCCAGGATGTGACATTCCGAAGTTGGGTTGGGTCAGGTAGTTGGGTGTGTTGCTGCATCATGAAGGCAGGCTGCCTGAGAGCTTGTCTCTGTGCGCTGGGGCCTACTATGGGTAGGTCATGTCGGCTGCAAGGGCAGATGCACCTGCCTTTTAGTGTGAGATGAGAAACGGCTGTGCTGGCACTTGAGGCCAGTGCCTAGATGTTGAGGTCAGTGCCTGGATGTTGAGGCCAGTGCCTAGATGTTGAGGCCAGTGCCTGGATGTTGAGGTCAGTGCCTAGATGTCGAAAAAGGAACTTGTCCCTCCGTTGGTTCTCTGCTGGTGCTGCCCTCCCTGCTTTGTTGTGTTGGCATGCGTGGGGGGTTGGTAATCTAGCATGCTAGACATGCACACCCCTCTGAGCCTCAAGTTATGCCAGTAGTCCTCCATATGTATAGTTACTTATGTACTTGTGTTGGTTGCTGCAGGCCCTGCAGCAGCAGCAGGCTGACATGCAGGCGGAGCAGCGGAAGGCCCTGGCTGGGCGCGTGAGCAGCCATGCGACAGTGCCCAGCGGCAGCGCGCTGCCATACCTGCCGCAGGGCATGCAGACACCGCCCGGTGCAGAGGCCTTACTGAGCGACCCAGCTGTGGCTGCAGCCGCCGCGGGTGGTGCTGATCTCAGCCACGAGCAGCTTGCATCACTGGCGGCGTTGATGCAGGCGGGCGGCCTGCCTGTGGTGTTGGGAGACGAGGGGCGGCCGGTTGCGGGGCCACAGGGGGAGCCTGTGATTGTGGGGTCAGGGGGTCAGCAGATGACGGTGGGGCCCTCAGGGGCGATGCAGCCGTACAAGACGCGGCGCAAGAGGGGCTCCGGAAGCTGAGGGGGCTTTGGGGGTGCAGTCAGGTGTATGGGGGAAGTGGTGAAGGATGTGTTTGTGTGTGTTGGGGGGGGGGGGGGGGGGGGGCAGGGGTGAGGTGTGCTTCATGACTCATGAATCATGAGTCAGTGTATCTGTCCTGCTTCGGTACTGCAGCTTCTGATTCAGGTTTCAGATCGCTGTGATCCAGCTCATGATGCCAGTCAACAAGGGCATCCAGGCTGTCGGGCCCCTGTACCCCTGCGGATACTGTGTCTGACACATGACATGCAGTTGCAGGCAGTTGTAACGGTTGAGCGATCACGGCTTCCTGGTATGCGATCATCATGTTATCTCGTTGGTCCAAACCTCCGCACTGTGTTGGAGTCTGGCATCTGCGGCCTTCGTACCAGTTTGCCCAGATCAATCGTCAAGGTTCACTTTGTTCAACTGTATGCTTACGCCACTTTCACTTAACTGACTTGACGTTTTTGCGAGATTGTGTGCTCGGAAGTTGGTCCGAGCCTCGCCCGTGCCCAGTGTTCCTGGTGACCTGCATGCTGCATGTCCCCTCGGCGCAGCAGTGCCCTGGAGGCACAGATCCAGGAGCTGACTCAAGCAAACCAAGAACTTCAGAATGCAGTACGTCGGCAGCAGGACACACCTCCTTGCTGAACATGATTTCTTCAGCCTTCCCAAACCTTGGGATGCCCCCCCCCCCCCGTGCATTGCTGGCAGCTGTCTCTTGTGGGCACACCTCGAGACTGACATCTGTTGCCTTGCTGTTGCAAACCGCTGGAACGTGCTCTGCAGCTGCATGCGGCGTACTCTGGCAGCATCAGTATGCAGGGGTACCTCCTGAAGCACAGGCCTGTTACGCAGCTGATGGGCCTCTTTGCCCAGGAGTGGGAGATGAGGTGAGGGGCCAAGGTTGCTGTGGTGCAACAAACGTTCTTGCTGTGATGGGCTCAAACCTCTTGTGATACCATGGGGGCTGGGTGGATTTGAGGAAACCTTTCAGCACCAAGCAAGGGGCCTGAATGCTTTCTAGGGCTACACAACCCCGAAAGCAGCATGATGTGATGTTTTTTGGAAGTGCGGACTGGGAGACACCACTGGGAAAGCATGACTGATGGATTTTGGCCCTGGATGCAACAACACACTGCGCGCATGGATAGGGTCTGGTTCAAGCAGAATGCAATCAATGCCAGGGTTTGGCAAATGCTCAGCAGCAGCGGACCCCCCCCCCCCGCCCCCTTCCCCTTTTCCATGTGGCTCACACAGCACATCGGCAACAACATTTCGTGTGTGACTTGGATTCCTGAAAGGGTGATCAGGTGCAGCCCTGATCCAGTTTAGTAGTAGCAGTAACAGCAAGACGCTGAGCTTGAGTCCCCCCCCTTACGGCCCCCGTGTTGCTGCAGGTACTTTGTGCTGACTGGCACTGTGCTGAGGTACTACAGGAGTGAGAGGGATGTGGCACGCAGCCCCCGGGGAGTGGTGGACGTGCAGGTGGGGGGGAGCAGCTGTGCAGCAAACCGTCCATCTTCACTGCAGCACGTGCTCACAGACTGTAGTCGAATGGTGCAGCTTCTCAGTCTGCTGAGCTCTGCTCAGCATGGTGTTGGGCCATGAAGGGTTGGTGGCCTTTGACACACATGCAGGCGGCCATGTTACATGGCTGACCTGCTGACACCCTCAGGATCGCACTCCAACGCTGCACTGGCTTCACTCTCGACGGGTATCAAGAGGGAAAATCAAGCGCTGATGGCACCACAGTGACGGGCGCAGATTCACACTGCCGCTGCCTGTGTTGCTGCTGTGTTGTTATTTCTAGAGCTGTCTGCTGCAGCCTGAGGAGCAGTCGGGCCAGCACCAGTGGCGGTGGAGGATTGTGGAGCCGGGGGGAAACCTGCTGCTGAGACTGGCAACAGGTGTGTGTGTGTGGGGGGGGGGCAGGCGGGCGGGCATGCGGGTCGGATGGTAGGCGGGCAGGCAGGCAGGCAAGCAGGCAGGCAGGCAAGCAGGCAGGCCGGCAGAGCAGGTAGGCAGGCGGGTGGGCAGGCAGGCAGGCGGGCAGCATTACCGCTTCTCAATGACAGCCACAGCACCCGCAGGACATGGCGTAGCATGTGTGCATAAGATGTGCAGCAGGCATGAGCCGCTAGTGAGAACAGCATCAAAACCAGGCATGCCTGGCTAGCTTTCCAATAGCATACCAACAGGCTGTCCACAATGCCATGCTGTGGGAGACAATGGTTGAGCTGCAACGTCAGTAAACTGCTGTGGATGTGGATGTGGTTTTTACGCATACAGACACCTTGTTACTGCGAGGCTTGTTACGCAGTCGGACCTCAATGAGGCTCTGTGGCCGTTTACAAACCAGCCAAAGTTTGGCTGGCAGAACAAAGCACCTGTAGCTTGATCTGATCACTCACAGGTGGCCTTTGAATTACCACCATAGTGACCTTTCGGTGGGATGTCAGCTGACCCCTTCTGCTGTTCTTTGCCAAGTGGTGTAAAGCCGTACTCGAAGGCTAGTTTTATCGCCCTACGGCAAGAGCTAACGCCCGGCGCAGTGAGCTTCTTTTTTACTGTCTTTCATGCTGTCTCTGTTCAGACAACCGTGCTGCTGCTGAGCGCTGGCTGTCAGTGCTGGAAGATGTTGGCCTGCGCGTGGTGCATCCTCGGGGGCTACCTGATGTCAACACCATCAGCAGCAGCGGCGGCGGCTTGGCAGGCACACAGCAGGCCGGCGAGGTAGAGGGGCAGCTGCAGGATAGGTACGAAACAGTGGCTGGCGAGGTGCTTGGTGCTTGTAGGAAGGTCCTTGGGAGCACCTGCCTTAGGGGTCAACAGTTTACTGCAGGTTGCAGGAGTCTATCCCTATGCCAACCTGCGCGTATATCACCATGC
The DNA here is from genome assembly GCA_007449985.2 of Desmodesmus armatus. Taxonomy (NCBI): domain Eukaryota; kingdom Viridiplantae; phylum Chlorophyta; class Chlorophyceae; order Sphaeropleales; family Scenedesmaceae; genus Desmodesmus; species Desmodesmus armatus. The sequence continues at coordinate 54,700 of VIIQ02000134.1, read as the reverse complement.
ATCATTTTCCCTGAGCAGCGAATATCCATACATGCATGATGTTTTAAGGGATGTGTTGGTGTGCGAATGACAACGGGCTTGCGAAAGGGGAAAATCAGCTGGACAGAGATGATAACACAAGCATGCCCCCCCCCCCCCGCCACCCCTCCCCCCCCCCCCCCCAAACGCCCACACACACTCCACCCCCCTGCCCCCCTGCCCTGCGCCCTCCCCCTCCTGCACCCCCCTGCTGCAGGTGGGAGGCAGACTCAACAGACAGCGAGTTGCCAGAGTCCATCAGCAAAGGCCAGCGCCAGCACAGAGCCCTACAGCAGCAGCTCCTGCAGCAGCAGCACCAGCAGCAGCAGGCAGCAAGCGCGCAGCACGCCTCACTGGCAGCAGCGGCAGCAATGGCGGCTGGCGTGGCTGCTGCCACCAGTGGCTGTAGGAGACCCTCTCCCCCCCAGGCTCACCACCATCCTCCCCCTGATCCAGCAGCAGCAGCAGTGACAGCGCAGCGGGCAAGGAGTGGGGGGCTGCCTGCTCTGGGGGGAGTGCAGGGGGGTGTGGATGGTGGCGCAGGGGGTTCGGCAGGGGGTGCAGCGCGGCCCCCATGAGTGGGTCGACACCCGTGCACACTGCTGTCAAGTACAGCTACCTGTCGAGTGATGGCATATGGCTGGCCAAGCATGACGGGCTGCTCAACCTGTGCATCATCATACTCATCGTCACAAACTTCAGGTGGGGTCCGGAGGGGGGGGGGTCATTGCAATCCAGGAGGAAGCTTAGCGTGGCGTAAGCAAATGTGAGCCTCAGGGCATGTTGCCGTGTGAGCGTGGGGGAGGGGGGCAGGGCGGCAGGGCGGGTGCGGGCAGCACCTGTACCAGCCACGCCTGCAAACACCGCATGTGTCATGTTGGTCTGTTTGTAGCTTTGTCATGTGGGTAACGTGCTAATATAATACTCTGATAGCATCAGGTTCTGCTGCTTCGACTCTTTCTGCCCCGCTGCAGGCTGATCCTTGAGAACTCGTTGATATGCGGGTGTTTGTGGCCTTGAACAGTGGCCCCTGTGGTAGTCACAACACGATTTTGTGCTGCTCCAACCCTCTCTGCCCCGCTGCAGGCTGGTACTTGAAAATATGTTGAAGTACAGGTGGTGGGGGGGGGGTGTCGTGCTTGTAGCTTTGTATACTTGCTGCTCTGATACTCCCATAGCATCCTGTTGGGCTGCTTCAACTCCCTGTGCCCCGCTGCAGGCTGATCCTTGAGAACCTGTTGAAGTATGGTTGGCGTTTGAACTTCATCAGCTACATCAGCCGCAGCCTCAAGGGCAGGGGCAACCTGCCACTGGTGCTGGCCTTCCCCGCACTGGTGGCACTGTCTCTGCTGGCACTGACAGCAGAGCGCCTGGGACTGTACTGCCTCAGGGTGGAGGCACAGGTGAACGGGGGAGGGGGAGGGGGGAGGGGGGAGGGCATAGGTGAAGGGGGGGGGCAGGCGAATGGGAGGCGGGGCACAGGTGAACGGGGGAGAGGGGAAGGCATATGTGACCGTGTGTCGACAGATGGAGTACTTGGGTACATGCAAGCTCACCAAGACTGCCCTACTAGATAGGCAAGCAACAGTGGCGTAATCCCTCAGTACCGAGTAGTGCGTCGGTGGCAGGTGGAAACGCTGGACATCATCAACCTGCAGGAAAAGGTGCATCAATGCGAGGTAACAAGGAAAGTGTTCACCTGGTTTGGGGTGCTGCGTCCTCGACAGTCAAAAGGGGCTTCGGTAGGGCGGGGAGAGTAGTGTGTGGGGGGGGGGGGGGGGGGGAGAAGGAAGGCGTCAGCCAGTGGAGCTAGCTGCAGCTGCAGGTGTGGGATGTTGGCAGGGCAGCCGCCAGAAAGCTGGTGCTCTCAAGATGGTTGCACTGCTGCACGCACTACCGCCCTCATGTCAGCGTCATAATGCAGATTTCTGCCAGTAGCACTGGTGCACGAAAGTGTCTGAAACAGGGTGCAGCACGCCTCTGCATAGCAGCGGTTGCACATGGTTCAGCACAGTTGGACGCTTGTGGTGAAGAAGCTGAGGTGTGTGAGGGGATGGCTGGGCCACCTGCCGTGTGCTGTGTGTGTGTGTGTGTGTGTGTGTAAGACACACGCAGCACAGCTTGATGACAATCAATACGGTCCTGAAGACAGTCACTGTATATACCCGTCTGCGCGTGTCGTGTTGCTGCAGTACCAGTCTGCCGCCTGCAAGAAAATTGAGGATGAGAAGCAGCGTCAGCGGCTGTGTGCCGCGCGTGTGCGTCAGACGGAGGTGCTGATGTTGCTGCTGCACACCTTCTGCTCAGGGGCAGCACTGCTGCTGCCATGCATCGTCATACACGTCACACAGGTACGCACCAGCAGGGGCGCACTGCCAGCAACAGCAGGTAGGGGCCGGGGGTTGCTCTGGTACTTTTCACGAGAAATATCTGCTTTTTTGTACAATATTGGCGGGGCAGAGGCCAGCCTGTGGTGTGCTCAAAGGGTCCAAGAATTCAACATATTGAGGGGAAGCAAGCGTGCACACTACTCGTACAGTAGGGCGCACTTGCTCACATGCTGGCCTGTCGCAGTGGTTAGTGCCGCCCCAGGGTGTGGAAGACTGACCCGTCTGCTGCATTCCTTGTGGCTGCTGTAGTGACAGGCCTGTCTGCTGTGCTGTGCTGCGTCAGGCTGACGCTGTGCCTGGCATCATCCTCATGATGTGGACGCTGACAGTTGCCATGAAGCTCATCTCGTATGCACACTGCCACACGGATCTGCGCGCAGCACACAGGCGGCAGCTGGTCAGGCCGGGGGAACGGGGGGCACCAGGTGCGCGGCACGCAACGGACATGGACTGTGCTGGTGTGGGTGTGTGGGGGCAATGGACGTGAAGCAAACGTGTTAATAGTGCTGCGACCAGGCTATATGTGATCGATTGAGTGCCCTGCACTGATGCGGATTGTACACTGCCTATTACAAACAAAGACAACACCAAACTACAGCTAAAGCTGTCTATCTAAATACTGCATGATGAGGCGTTCGGGGTCAGGTAGCAAATGCGATTGTCACAGGCATTAGATAGTGCACAAGGGGTTCATGACCGGCAGTTGGGGCTAAACGTACACCCCAGGGGTGTAGTGATTGCATCCCGTCTGACCAGAGCCCCTGGTGTACAACTCAAGCCTTGTATCACGCATGTGCAGGCGTGTGGAAAGGGTGGAGTGTGTGTGTGTGTGTGCATGCGGTGGTGATTGGGCTCCAGCGTGCACCCTCGAGCCCTCTTGTGTTGCGTGCTCACACCCTGCAGTGTATACTGTATGTAGTTTGGCAGTTTCAGCGGGGTGGATAAGTGATACTGTGACATCAGAGTGTAGTGTAAGCATGTTATGCTTACAGTTCAGCACAGGTACTGGGGGACAAAACCCCAACCTCCGCAATCGCCAGTGCGCGAAGGGTACCCATAGGGCCTATCACCAATTGACGCACCCCAATCTCTCACCGGCACGGGCTGGCAGGAAGGATAGATGAAGTCGCATCCAGTGTCTAGAAACGGGGCTGTGCATGCAAACAAGATGAACTCTGCAACTCCTACTGCAGGCTGTAGGTTGATTGTTGCTGCAACAGCTGTTTGTGGTGTTTATTGTGCCGGCACGTCCGCGTGCTGCTGTTTGACTGCTGTTTGACTGCTGTTTGTGGTGTGTTTGTTGTGCAGGCACGTCAGCTGACTGGGCTGTGCTGCGCTACCCTGAGAACTTGACGATTGCCAACATGCTGTACTACCTTGCAGTGCCCACACTGACGTACCAGGTGGGAAGCCGGCAGGGTGGGCAGCCTGGGGTGGTGGTGGTGCTACATAGAATTTATAACGCTCGGGTGGCGTCAGTACTGCATCGCTTCCGTTCTAACTTTTTTGATGAAGTGGGTGTACCCTGGATTGTGGAGACTAAGTTGTCATAGGCGTACAGTTATCTGCCAGAGCCTCACGGTGAGGCTTTCTTATTGCAGGGCTGCTGCTGCCCAGGGCTAAACAGTTGCTGCTGCTGGGGTGCTGCTGGGGTGCTGCTGCTGGTTGTCTGTTCGCTGCTGATGGCCCTTCCCGGCCTTCCAAGGTCCTGGAAAGTAGCTCTTTCGAGTTAAGGGTCTGTTGACTCCCCTAACTAGTACTTATAGTGCGAAGTGCGGACCTTGGTCAATGGGCTGGCGGACCCATGCGGACCTAGTCAAAGTCCGCACAGTTTCAAAAACGGTTACTTGCAGGTTACATGCCTGTGAGGGTAACGAGAACGCTGCAGCGCTGCGTATGTTATCCTTCTATGTTGAGGCTTTCCTTTGTGCACTGTATCGTCGCGTATCGTTGTGAACTGGCACCTAGAGTCCCATCATAACCTCCATCACAACAGCACGTTCAATCTGTGGAGACGATATCAGCTCGGTTACCCGCTTCTACGTGCTAATGTAGACCCTTAAGATTGTCATGGGTCGGGGCAGCAAAGGCAAACAAGCTCCTGCAAGCAAAGCAGGCACTGCAAAGCCATCAGCAGCACAGGTGCAGGAGCAGGATGCCAAGCACGATGCACACGTTCCTCAAAAGCGCAAGAGGGCCCCAAAAGCAGCTGCAGCACAGCAGTTTGATGATGACAGCGACCCAGAGCTGCTGGAAGACCTGGAGGACGGCGAGTGGGACCCAACAGCAGCAGACAGTGAGCTTGCTGACGACATCCTGGGTGGCCTTTACGACGAGTCGGAGGACAGCCAGGAGGAGTCAGACCAGGAGGCAGATGCACACCAGCAACGCAGGGAGCCAAAAGCCTCAGCAAGGTAATGAGCCAGCCAGACAGCCAGCCTGTGCCATGTCTGTTGGTTCCATGTCTGTTAGTGGTGTTGGCAAAGTGGGACAGGCAGTGATGGTGTTGCTGCTTTACAAGTGTTGAGGCAGTGTTGCTGATTCTATTTCACAACTTCCGTTTGTGTTTGTTCCTCCAGCCAGCACGCACACCCAAAACACACCTGATGCTTGGCACTGCTGCAGATACACACCAGCAGAGGTGAAGCAGCTGGTGGAGAAGCGACGGCTGGCCGGGAACAACAACACTGCAGGCCAGTATGAGGGCCTCCGCGTGCACCTTGTGGTGAGTGCACGCAAACTCAGGCACCCACAGCATGGCAGCGGCTGAGTAGAATGGCAGCGGCTGAGTAGAACAGCACACCCACTCCCCACACTTGCGACCGTTGGCTATAGTGCATGTCACAAGCATGTGCATGTCTTGCATCAATGTATCTTGCCATTAGCTGCACGCCTTAGTGACTTTGCGCTTGGTGCCTCTGTATGTGTTCCAGGCGTTCTGCGAGTTCCAGATGACTGCTGGACAGCCCCCCGTGCGACGCAAGAACCCCTTTGACGAAACCCTGTCCGGCTCAGATGGGCCTGACCTGGCCGCCAGGTTCCTGACCTGGTACATACTGGAGGGGCACCCAGGCCTGAAGGTGAGGAAGTCAAGTGGTGTGTGTTGGGCTTAAACTCTTTACCTGCACTGCCGGTGTGACAGCGGCATGGGGTACACTCAACAGGCCAAGGCAGCGCCTGGACACTTGTCAGCTGCAACTGACACACTTATGTTTGTTGTTGTGTTGTGATGTGGCAGGGCAAGGAGGCAGCAGACTTCAAAGGTACTGCCATGTTCAAGAGGGTCCACAGCATGCTGCAGGCGGTGTTCAGGGGCCGTGGCCTGCAACTGCGTGCAAAGGGCGGCAGCAGTGGCAGCATCATGCCCAAGCGCGGCCTGCTGGCATATGAAGTGTATGCTGAGGTGTACAAGCAGTGCCAGGCGCGCAGCAAGCTTCAGGCAGGGCAGATTGATCCGCAACACCTCGACCCGCAGGACAATACCCTGGCATCCACCTTCAGCACGTGAGTGATGCGCTTACGGTTACATCACCTGCATACATGCCTACATGCATGCATACATACAAACCTGTAGCTATGAAGCTCCAAGCGCTCATGCCAGCCACTTCCCACATCCCAATTAAGATGTGCTCAAGGGCAGGAGAGGTGCATGCTGGAGCTGTGCAGTCAACAGCAATGTGGTGTTGTCACCGCAAAGCATGCACCAAAGCAGCTGTGCAGATGCTGTGGCAGATCTACCCATGCCTCCCACTGACCTATGCTGTTTCCCTGTGCACGCCCTTGTTGTCGTGCTGTGATTCGCAGGGACGACCTTGTGAAGATTGCTGACCACTCGCTGGCCTCTCCCAAGGCCATAGACGCCAGGGACCTGAGCATGCTGCTAGCCATGTCTTTCACAGCAGGCAGGGGAGATGACGTGCGAGAGCGGCGGCTGTGTGAGCTCACACCACCCTTGCTGCGCACCTGCATAGGTGAGATACTGCATGCCAACTTCATTACGTATTTTCATCAGAAGGGATTTGCTTTGCTTAGCTGCAGCCACGCTGTTGATTGCAAGCCTGTGGCACAGGTTCTGACACATGTTGCTGCTGTTATTGCTTGCATGTCTTCAGGGCCTGCACACTGCTGGGTGATCGGCATCCTGCAGACCTTTGGCAAGAACCAAGGTGGCAAGCTGGCCACCAAGGGCTGCCTGAGGCACAAGGAGCCGCTGCTAGATGTGCAGTCTGCCCTCGGCCGCTACTTTGTGACCCGCTTCACACTGGGTGGTGAGGTGTTCCCTGACCCCTGCAGCCGGGATTTCCTGACTGTGAAGATCTGGCCCGGCAGGAAGGATTTCAGCAGCAGCCTGTCGTACGGCGGGCACAGGGCACGGTTCGCAAAGATCTACATGGCCCTGGACATACGCATCAAGAAGGTGACACATGCCCCCCGGTACCACACTGTGCGTAAAGCAGACGAGGCAGGCGTGCCTGAGGAGGTGGGTACTGGAGGGATCAAGTGGGCGAGGGGCAAGACATGGGCATGACATGCATTCTTGTTACACATGTAGCTATGATGCATACTGCATGCTCGTTCAGCTAGGATAATGTTGTACGCCCTGGTGATGCAGCTGCACACACAAAAGTGCCACTCTGCTGCTGCTATTGCTGCTGCTGCTGCTGCTGCTACTGCTGCTTGCGTGTGTATGTGTGTCTAGGACACCTGCCGCTTTGGCGGTTGGCGCTTGCACTCGTTGACAAGGGTGTACCTCCTGACAGCCCTCAAGCCTTCGACCCTGCTGGTCATGGGCAACTGGCCGCACGCCCACCCCTACGACCAGTACTGGAGGCCTGCGCTCATGGTCCTGACACCACAGCCCATCATCGACCTGCTGCTGCCCTGTGCAGCTGCCTTCAGGGCCAGCATTGCAGCTGCAGATGCCGCTGGGCGGCCAGTGCCGGTGTCAGCAAGGGGCATGGCAGACCTGTTGCCATACCTGGCAGGCGTGGTGTGGCAGGACTTCCTGGAGGTGGTGACAGACCCTGACAGGCCCACCAAGTACACCAACAACCCTGTCTACAACCTGCTGCTGAAGGGACCACAGGCAGCACTAGTCAGGTAAGATTGACAGCACACAAGCAGATGCAGGAGGGGGGGGGGTAAGGGCCATAGGCTTTGTACATGCCCCTACGTGCAACCCATGGTGTTTACACATGCTGTGCTTGCAATTTTTGGAGTGCGCTGCTTTGCCACTGTTCCTGCCACTGCTGTTGTGTTGTGAATTATCCAGGGACCAGATGCGGCGCTTCAAGCTGGCCAAGGACAGTGGTGCCATTTGGGTGGACAAGCCTGTGACTGAGAAGGAGATGCTGGGCATGGCCCTTCAGGGTGTCACAGACATGCAGCAGCAGTTGCAGCAGGGCCTGCTGGAGCTGCGTCAAGAGGCACAGAAGCAGCTGCAGGCCAGCAGCACTACGGCGACTGCGGCTGCAGCCGCCGAGTCGTCACCACCACCAGCAGCAGCAGCAGCAGCAGCAGCAGCAGGCGAGCCGCCACCAGCAGCTGCAGGCAGCAGCCATGGCCAGGTCGGATTGCAGCAGCAGAGGCAGCAGCAGCCAGTCTCTGAAGAAGAGGAACTGGCTGCTATCCTGCAGCAGCTGAAGTGTGGCCCAGATGGCCTCAGTGCTGCACAGTTGGCAGAACTGCAGCAGCAGCGGGAGGAGCTTGTTGCTGCTGAGGAAGAGGCAGCAGCAGAGGCAGATGGGGCAAGTGAGGAGGCGCCGGCAGCAGAAAGCGAGGTGAGCGGGAGTGCACTTCACACGGGTTTCTTCTGCAGAGACAGCAGGCGCGTGCCTACCAGCTATTCAAACTCAGTTGTGCTGCCTGAGAAGATCACCGCTTTTCAATCACACCTGGGCCGGCAAAGTGCTGACAATGCTCATCACCTCTGCATGTATGCCATTTGTGCATGTGCAGGAGCCAGAAGACATGCCCGAGGGGCAAGCCCGTGTGTTGCGGCAGCGGCAGCCACCGCGGCAGCAGCAGCAGCAGCAGCAGCGCCGCCCACGCCAACAGCAGCAGCAGGGTCCAGCACAGCACAGCAGGCAGGAGGCAGCTGACATCATGCAGATGTATGAGGTTGAAGAGCCAGGCCACCAGCAGCAGATGGTCAGCAGCCCCATGTTTTACTCACCGGCAGGGGGGATGAGGCCTCGCTCACAGTTTGCTGCTCGCGCAGCCGTCTCCCCTGGTGATCACACCCACAGCTGGTGGCTGGGTGAGGAGGAGGAGCAGCAACAGCAGCAGCACATTGCTGGCATGTGTGCCGCACAGCCTTGGCGTGCAGGTCTGGTCCCACAGCAGCTGAAGCAGCAGCAGCCGCGGCTGCAGCCTGGCCATTCCATGGGCAACCAGCAGCTCTGGCAGCAGCCTGGTCCCACAGCAGCTACAGCAGCAGCAGCGGCTGCAGGCTGGCCACTCCATGCACAGCAGCAGCTCTTTCAGCAGCTGCCGCAGCAGCAGCAGCAGCAGCACGTCTTCCAGCAGCCGCCACAGCAGCTGCCGCAGCAGGAACAGCAGGGACAGCAGCAGCAGGCGACTGCTGCTTTGCTGCAGCAGCTGCGGTCGCATGTTGGCCCAGAAGGGCTCGCACTGCTGAATAGCCTTGAGCAGCAGGTGGCCAGCAATGCACGGGCTGGTTTGCAGCAGGAGCAGCAGCAGCAGCAGTCTGTCTTGCAAGCTGCTGCTGCTCTTCAGCAGCCCGCCCTGCAGCTGAGTGGCAACCCCTTTGGGTTCCTGGAGCCCACCATCAGCAGGTTGCCTGCGACAGCAGCAGCGCTTGGCTACAGGTCAGACATGGGACGCTCAGCGCAGGTCATGGTGGCATTGGGGGATTACATCGTAGGAAAGCTCTCAGAGCAGCAGGGAGGTCAGGGTTTGGGAGGCATGTTGGGGCCAGCGCCACCTGGGGCAGGCATGCAGCAGATACCTCCTGCTGCAGGTGCTGCTGCTGCTGCTGCTGCTGCTGCTGCTGCTGCTGTTGGGGACGCAGCTGGGGGCGAGAGCAGCGTGGCTGAGCCTGGCCCTGTGCCTGCAATGAGCGCCTTCTCCACCTTCCGGCAGTACACCAGCTGGTACACTGATGAGCAGGCCCCCGGCTACAGCCAGACACGGATAGAGCTTGAGAAGGTAGGCTCCAGCTGGCGCAAGGGGTGTGACAAGCGCCGCTGGAGCGACCACAGGATGCTCTGGGGAGTTGTGAAGGGCAGGGCCAAGCAGCTGACAGCAGCACACAGTGCCGATGACATCGCCAGCTACGCAGATGCAGCAGCAGCGCTGGACTTGGAGTACAAGATGAAGCCCTCGGCTTACTTCACCAAGTACCTCAAGAAGAAGGGCACCAAGGTGGCAGCAGAGAGTGACAGCAGCAGCGGCCTGGCAGCTGCTGGCCAGGCAGCTGCAGCTGCTGGTGCTGCACGGCCCGGCAGGCCCAAGCGGCGCCGGCAGCAGGTGCAGGGGGAGGGGGAGGAGGGGGCAGCAGGGGAGGCACAGGAGCAGCAGCCGCCGCGGGCGAGGGCCAGGGCTGGCAGCAGGGCTGGCAGGGCCAACCAAAGGAGCAGGGGTTGTGGGCCGGCAACACGTTGTTAATAATTGTTTTGGGGGCGCAAGATGCCAGGTTGTGGTGCAAGTTGGTCGTTGGCTGATCTTGAAGTTGTTGTTGTGATCACCGAGTTTGATCGATCCTTCAGTCGTTGATGTTATGCGTCCGCATAGCCCCTTACCAGTTGCAGTATTGTTTCTGTTGTAAATTAATGATCGAACGCGCTGCATATATCATTGCTTGTGCTTTGGTGCCACGTCAGGTTTACTGGGTGACTGTCTGCTGTGAGCGGCCAAATGCAGTCCAGCACTGGGGGGGGGTGAGGGCATTGAGGAGGGGGTGCTAAGGCATGAGCCAGTCATGGTGGGGGCAGGGAGTCCGCACAGGTCCGCACCGGTCATTGCCTGAGGGTCCGCTTAGGTCCGCCAGTGGTCCGCACACTTTCCCTAACTGCCACTAACTCCCAACTTCCCTGGTTTAGGCGGGTTTCCCTTGAAATTTAACTCCCAACTCCCATCAAAATTCGCCCATTTTTTAAATATTTGGAAGTTAGTGGGAGTTAGTATACCCATAGCCCTGCGAGACTGATTACACCTTATCTGTCATTTTGTATTCACTAACTCCCACCATTTACCCCTCTGCCCCAAGGGTTGGGACAGGGAGTTAGGGGAGTCAACAGACCCTTTTCGAGTTTACAACTACATGTGACATGATCGGGGACCATTATGGCACCGCACTCGTTGCTCAACTACAAGCTTACAGCAGCAGCAGCAGCAGCAGCAAGTGAACATATCTGCTGCACCCTTGCGCCCCTGTCGTGTGCCTGATCCACGCAAGCGTTGCTGATGGGCAGACAACAGGCTGATGTCCCTATATCTTCGGCACGCTCATCCACAGCTGACGGTACGCTAGTCACCCATTGCTCTATGTTATATGTTCGTGACCCATTACTCAACCCTGCATTTGTCTCGCAACATGTACCCAGGGGTAGTAAGGGCCCTTACTACCCCTGCATGTACCCAGGACCACATGAAACGCACTTTCATTGTTATCGTTCAAGCACACTTGTGCAGCCGTCCAGTGCATTATGGCACGTGCAAGGAGATCGTCCATGTATATGATTTGATGTTTTTCAACCAGACGTCAACAGACGTGCCCAAGCAGGAAACGACAAATACACACGTGCATCGTGACAATTGGCCTATTTCCATCCCTGCCGCCAGCAGCTGGTGCAATGTTGGCGTTTGCTACCGCAGCATTTATAACCAGCTGACAAAGGAGACTTTCACTTCTTATCACCATTTTTTTCCTCACCGACTAGCCAAGGCTTGCTGCGGCACCTCTTGGACTGTACTTGACACCAGTTTGGGTGTCATGTAGGTGGGTGTGAGACCCGTGCGCTGTGTCTGCATCTCTTCCTAAAACGATTGATGCAATAAGGGAGTCAGAAGGTCACTGGTTTGGATCCAGTCGGGGGGTGGTGGTGCTACACGATGGTGGCTAACACATGCAGCACCACCAGCAATGCTCTCGTAGTAACCCATTCTCAAGTCATCACTGAACAAGCATTGCCTGCCTCTGCCACAGCACCTATGGGTATAGAGTAGGGGGAGGGATCAGTGGCCCGGGAAGTTTCCAGTCGGGGTTGAGAGGGGGGATGGGCCTGCGGCGCTAGCGCCGTTGGTCGAGCATACTCACTGCTTCTACTTGACAGGCTAGCCTACATGAATGCATTGGTGGCAAGTGCCTGTTTTGTGTGGTCGCTTCGTCCAGTCAACTTTCCCCGCAGCCCGCGTGTGCGCAAGCGCTGGCTGTTCCGTCGAGTGTTGGAGCTGGCTGCCTTCAGTGGTCTGCTGCTGTTCATTGCCAATCAGTACCTGGAGCCTGCTGTGTCCAATGCCATGAAGCCACTCAGCCAGTCTGACTGGTGGAGGGTGCTGGAGCGCGTACTCAAGCTGGCTCTGCCCAACCTCTACGCCTGGCTGGTGAGAACGTGGGGAAGGGGGGGGGTGCTGGTTGGGGAGAACGGGTTGCGGGCAGTGCTGCTGTGGGAATGCTGTATACAGGCTTGGTATACAGGCTTGGTTGACTGGGTGCTTGTATGTCGCCAGTGAACATGTATGGTGCATGTATGTATTTTCCTTCGATGTGGTCAGAAGCATTGAATTCAGTTTGAAGTTCTGCACCCCCCCCCCCCCCCCCGCCAACATCAGTGCCATCGCACCAGTGCTGCCTGCATCTTGTGCTGCTAAGAAAACCCGTGTGTGGCTGTTGCTGGCATGTGCTGCAGTGTATGTTCTACTGCCTTTTCCACCTGTACCTCAACATCCTGGGTGAGGTGAGTCAACACTTCGACTTTGACTTGGAGTTTGATCTGGGTGCTGGGCACCGCTTGGGATTAGGGGTGTAAAGCATAGTTGCTTGGTGACCGCCGATGCTGCTGTCAGCCTGGGTGGGGCCCAACCCTGCTCAGTTGCCCTGCTATGTATGTGGGTGCATGTCCTCGGGAAGCCTGGCAGCCATTTGCGCACGACATGGCGCTGGCAGCAGTATCTCATGCCCTCACTCATCAACAGATTACTATATGCTTTTTTGTACAATCGAAAAGTTATAACTCATTATCAGAAATAGGAACAGTCCCAGGCGCTTTTGGCTCCCTCTGAAGCCGTCATCTCATAGGAGGTCCAGTTCCACACATCTTGGCGCCGAAGGCACTAGTGTGTTGCTGTCCCTCCTGCTGTCCCTCCTGCTGTCTCTCCCAGCTGACGCGCTTTGGTGACCGGGAGTTTTACAAGGACTGGTGGAATGCTGCCACCATTGGGGACTATTGGAAGCTCTGGAACATGCCCGTGCACAAGTGGCTGTTGCGCACAATCTACTTCCCAGCCATGAGTCGCGGCATCAACAGGTCAGCTGGGCATGCTTTTTTGGGGTACTCAGGAGGGGGGGGGCTCCCACCCACTGGCCACACACACAATAGACTGCTTGCATGTGACTTGCATGTCCATAGTATGCCAGCTATACCAAGTAATCCCTGTGTCAACACACAACACTCATTGAATCAGGCGAATCCCACTGGTGGGCAAAGCCTCACCAGTGAGATTCGCGTTACACCCCTATCCCAGTGGGCATGCATTCACCACCCCTTTCTTTGGTGTTTCTTTGCAGGACTGCGGCAGGTCTGCATGTCAGGAGAGTTGAACTCTTTTGTGTGTGTGCGTTACAACCTGCAAGTGCATGTCATGACGACAGGCTCAAAAAGTGCGTTCCGACCCGCACATAGTGGTAAATGTGTGGATGATCATGTAATTGTTTCACCTGATATGTGTCTGGTGTCGGTGCATCTCCTGTCATCTCCCTCCGGTCCAGGGGAACCGCTGATTGCTGCAGGTGTGTGTGTGCGCATACACGTGCGCGCGTGCTTGTGTGCGTGTGCCACCGTGTTGAGGCCCGAGTAGGGCCCATGTATACATGGCTGTTGTAATACCTGGCGTACACAGAGAATGGAAGTGGGTGGCAAACAGGGATAGGTTGAAAAGAGTGTGAAAAGAGTGTGGCACCCGTGCAAGGGCTGACAAGGAGCTCTTGCTGACAGGCCACGTGGGTGTGCTTACTATGGACGCCCTCGGGCATTTTGATTAGAAGCTCTCAGGCTTGATACACGCAGTATGTGTTGGCGAAGGGAGTGCATGCGTACTCATGCATGCTCACTAGGATATGTCCTACAAGGCTAGCCAGACAATGACGCTGGTAAGTAAGTATGTGTGTGTGTGTGGCTGCTTGTCGCTTGTTGCAGGTGGTGGGCTATGATCCTGGTGTTCTTTGTGAGTGCGCTGGGTCATGAGTTGGTGGTGGGCGTGCCACTCCACATGCTCAGGGGCTGGGCCTTCTGGGGCATCATGCTGCAGGTGAGGTGGCAACATCATCATTACACGTGCTTCTGGCCAGGTTCACTGCGCATGCAGCATGCTGCTAGCAGCAACTTGACCTTGGTGCAAGACAAGCAAGACACCACCAGCGACCAGTAATATAGGACTCTACATAGCCTGGGCCAGTTACGGCCGTAACGTAGGCGACAACAGCGTGTTGATGACAGCCTTTACGTTGGAGGGCCAGCATCAGAGTTACACTGCAGCATTGTAACAGCTTCTTTCGCAGCCATCATCTTCAAAGGGTGTGCAGCAGACCACACCTTCACCACAATCTTGCAAATGATGTGTGATCCCAACATGGTTGCTGTTATGTCCACCAGCATAGCACTGTGGCACGTTGACGAACGCTGCTGCTGCCCTCGTGTGCTGCAGGTGCCCCTTATATCCCTGACTGAGGCCCTTCGCAAGCGCTTGAAGAGTGACACCTGGGGGAAACTACGCTTTCTGGCTGACCTTCTGCATGATTGGGCAGCCTGTGTCACTGCTGATGTATGTGCACGACTACATGTTCCAGACGGGGGGCTACAAGCAGCTTTCCGGCAGTAATCTGGTCAACACAGCTATGGCCGGTGGCGGTCATGACTACCTCAGCGACGCGTAGGCCTGTTGTCCTGAAGGGTCCTCCTGTGTCAGGGTAGGGTAGGATATAGGGGTAATGCCTTAACCCCGACCCGAATGGGGCAGGACGCACTGACAGGCCTCCCTTGGGCGCCCTGCTGGATTCTTGTCTGTGTAGCCTCTCACAACGTGTGGAGGTCATGACGTGTGCTGTTTGTAAGGCGTGCTGGTGGAAGCTTTGCAGGAGTTGGGCTGCATTCAGCCTGTACAGTTGATTGATAAATCCCTCTGGTTGCTATGATGATGCAGCTGATGTTGTGTTGTTGCACAGTTGTTGGCAGGTGTGCTTGATGTATGCTGACTCAGCTTTCCTGCAAACAAGGCACTCCCATGGAAGTTGGGGTGTGGCGTTTTGAAGTAAATTGCAACATATTCAACGTTGGCAGCGGGTGTGTTAGTGTTGATAGTGGCACGGATGCGCCGTGTTGTTTGCTTGTAACCGTCAGTGTGCCCTATGGGGACCCGGTACAGCCTGGTTGCTGTGGGCACCCCTTGTCACAGCAGGCTCCGGTGCTCCTGTCCTTGAGGCAAACAGCCAGCCAGCAAAACCTGGGCAGTTGGTGCAAGTTCTGCATTGCCAGCGCAGCTGCATACAGACCACAAACACACATCCAATGTCTGAGCCAGACAGAAGCATACTCAGAGTCTGCAGTGTACAGAGTTATGTCACCTTGCACGCTATCAACACAGCAAGGCCACATACAGTGGAGACCGTGCTAGGCTGCCTGCAATGTAGTAAGCTACTACCTGCATTGCCACACAAACACTCAGAAGCTCGTCTAGCCGCATTTGCACATGCACATGCATCAACTAAGCACTCTCCTTCGTTGACAGACACGGCAGCTTCAACCTCTGCGATCTCATTACAACACACAAGCACTCAACAGTAGCAAATCAAACAGCCTGCAAGGCACCAAAGCACTGCTACTTTGGAACACAGCCTTGCCAGAGGGGCAGTGCCACAAGCATTGGCTGGCAACAGTGCAGGTAGGTCTCCAGACAGGTGCCAGCCCACAGCAGCCCACTCCCTCAGAAGTCCCTGAAGCTCATCTTGGGGTCAGCACTTTTGTCTCTGCCGCGCCCTCGGCCACGTCCGCGCCCCCTCCGCCCCCTGCCGCGTCCCCTGCACCCTCCACCCCCCCGCTTGACGAAGGTGCGGCCGTGCTTGACCTCGCTGAGTGAGTTCAGCAGCTCATCGCAGCTGATGCAGGCCGTGTAGCTGGTGGAACCCAGCGGCAGCGGGCTCTTGCCCTTCAGCCACTCCACACAGCAGCTTGGAGGAGCACTCCTGAAACACAGGCAGGCAGGCAGGCAGGCAGGCAGGCAGGCAGGCAGGCAGGCAGAGCCTCTGGCTTGTGTGCATTGGTCCAGATGTCCTTGTGTCTCATTGCTGGCAGCAGCTAGCAGCAACCTAGCAGCAGGGGGGCGGGCAGGGTGCAGCAAGAGCAGCCTTGCCCCGTTCCTTGCACTGTCAGGAAGTGGTGTGAACTGGAAGGAAAAATGCTGCAAGCAAGGACATGCTATCGCCAACCTGGTGCCGCATGGCGCTCCAGCAGCTGCAGGTCATGAATTGTGGCTGTGTCAGATGCTGTTGCCCCAGTGTCATGGCACGGGGGCTCACACACACAAGGCTGCCACTGGCGTCAGCGCTGTGGTGCTACTAGTTTTAACCAGCTTTAGTTGTTGATGTATGCTAGGCCTGCGTGGTGATCCGGTGTTGTACGAAACCACCTGTCACTGCTGAGCACACAATCAACACAACATTAGTGGGCAGGGCTGACCCCCACCTGCCCTCACCTCGCAGCGCTCCTTGCTGACTCGTGCGTCGTGCAGCTCCTTGGGCAGGTAGATGAGGAAGCTGCACCTGCTGCAGTCAAGCCGCCAGCGGGGCGCAGACACAGGGTCCAGCACCAGCATGCCCACACTGGTAGTGTGCACACAGGGACAGCGGCAACAAGGAGGCACAGGCACACAGGACACATGCAAGGGGGTCTGCCCTGCTCACTACTGCTGTGTTGGTTGTGCTCGGCAGTGACCGCTGATTGCGCACGACAGCCGGCCACAGCCGGCAACATAGGGTCAGCAGTTCTCAAGCATCAAAGTAGTGTACGGTTATGGCAAACCCAAACCACTGATAGCAGGTATGTGCTCCTGCAACTGAGGGGGCAAAGAAGTCTTTCCTGTGCATTGCTGGACATGCTGGACAAGTGTGCCGGCAGTTGTAGTGCCACTGAAGTGACCTGAGCAGGGTCGTGCCTGCCACTGCACCATCCTAGATGACCTTGGGCCATGCACTCCTGTGAACATTTCCCCCCCGCCTCCCACCCTCACCCCGCCCTCTACGCAGTGTGCTCACTGGCACCGTCAATCAACCAACACCTGATTACATATGCAGGGTGTGCATGCGTGGGGGAGGAGGAGGAGCAGGAGGGGGGGGGGAGGGGATGGAGAGGATGGAGGAGTGAGGGGTGTGCGTATGTGGCTGTTGGCAGCTGCCCTCACCTGCATTCCGGGCAGGCCAGCACCCCCTGCTGTGCTGGCGAGTGCTTGCAGGTTGGGTGCAGGCAGGTGGTGCAGGGCATGCCCAGCTTGGTGCTTGAGCCCCCACCAACACCAACCTGCAACAGCACATGCAACACATAATGGTGCACCGCAACTCTTGAGTGCTAGGCACAGTGTGGCTGCAATGCATGGATGCTGGTAGCACAGCAGGAACAATTCTGCTGGACATGAAGTGCATCGGTGTTTTGCACAATAGCGTCTTCCATGTCAACCTGATTGATGGGCTCAAGCATATCACTGAACACGCAGACACCCTTCATCCAGGTACAGTGCCTTTACACTCCACAGGACGCTGATTACACGGAGCATATTGGACGCTCTCTCATTGTTCATCATGCCATCACACCATGCACATGGCACCGGCAGCCGGTACAGTACCTTGCTCACTCCCTCAAAGGGGGGGTAGTTGTAACACAGCGGACACAGCGGGTAGGTCTTGCCGTCCTGCAGCAACGGCAGGATGCCCAGAGCAGGGTTTTGCACCTGAGGGCAACAGGGGGGCCAAAGCTGCACTGGCAAGCAAGCAGGGGCTGCAGCTGCATTCACTTCACCTGTCAAACTACGCCCACCAGCTGTAGCTGACGACACACTGTGCACTGCTCAAACTGCGTCATCGCCAGCCTGTTTCAAGATGGCAGCTGTCACACAGATTGTCTCAGCACATCAGTGCTCCAAAGCTGGTCTTCTTCACCCTTGATGCTGCGTGTACTTTTCGCTCGTGACTCGTACAACAGTTTTGAATTCAAAACAATCGCTCACCGTGCCACTGAGTGAGTACAGCACCAGCTCAAAGCCATCCAGTGGGCACTCCAGGCCCTTGTACTGCTTCACAGCACCACCCTGCAGCACCACAGGGGGCAGCACATGCCGCAGCACAGTGAAGTAATCAAGTAGCAGGCAGGTGCGTAAGTACGACTGTGGAGAATCAGTGGCGCCAGGTAAGGCTCAAAGGGGTGTGCATGTGCCTCAGCACACCTCAGCACACCTCTGCACACTGAGCCTGCTCACCACACAGTGGGTGCTGCAGCACCAACGTGAACAGCAGCACAGTGTTGACCCCCCAGCCGTCCCAACATTGCAGGCCTATCAAGCAAGACCGTCCGATGCCATTTCCCTATCCACCGGCACCCCAAACTGAGCAGGCTAACTAATCAGATCTGTGCGCTTTACCTACAACCATACTACTACGTATGTGTGTATGCCTAGATTGCTCTTTATCATCTACTAGTATATTAGAGTGTAGCCACTTTTTGACCCTAATTCGCCCACCTGTGGCAGTGCATACACCTCCTCACAGCTGGGGCAGTAGAGGCGTGAGGGCGCGCCGCAATGTACTTCATGTAACGCCGACACTTGCCGCACTTGCTGATGGGCTTGCCTGCACGCGGCACCCGCCGACATGCAGCAGGACAACAGCAAAACATGCATGGTGTCTACATGCGGCCATGTCTATGGCCCATGTGACAAGCAAACTTCCAGCTTCCTGGCGCAGCAACAGGTGATCATGAGGCATGCTCATTACTTGAGCAGCTTCTCAACAGAATTTGAAACGCACTTGAAGAAGACATGCAACTTGAAGCAGGCACTCCTCCACACAAGCCACTCTGGTGTAAACTGCCCCAGCAGTCACCGATTAAAACCGTAGTTGTTTGTCACTAGGCCCCAGCTGCCCCTCATTCTGTCTCACCACTGCTGCTAAGAGGGCTGAAGCTGGCTTCAAACAGCACATCCATCCGCGCAATGTAGCTCACAAAAAGCATGAACCTGCAGCCCAGCACAAGCGCAGCATAGACAGCACAGCACAGGCAGTGTGCTGGATTTGAGTGGAGGACCACTACGGGCAGAGGTGGTGTTGGTGCCGGCAGCTGCAGCTTGCCTACCTGTAATTACGGTGTACATCAGTGTTTATCTGTGTGCATGACTGCCATGATTATTGCAGGGTTGTCGGCATGGCTATTGAGGTCATGGACAGATGACCCCCTGAAGTCAGCCAGCTGGCAGTCCCGCCTGTGGCCCCTGCCTCAGTTAGTAGGGGGTGTCACAAGAAGAATGTAAGGAAGTGAGTGACTACGCCTATGGAGAAGCACTGGTGTCAGTTGAGGCTCAGAGGGGTGGCTATTTCTAGCATGCTAGACTACCCCCCCCCCCCCCCCCCCCCGCACGCACACACCCCACCTGTCCTTACAGCCTGAGGGTGTGGGCGGCCCCGGGGGTCCCCAGACTCACTTTTGCCTGAACTGCTCGAGGGTGTGGCTGACCACTGCGTCCTTGTGAGCCTTGCCCTCAGCGATCAGCCCTATCTGCTGCTCAACATGGGCACGAACCTGCGAGAACAAAGGATAGCAGAAACCCCTCTGAAGCTGGTGCGGGGTGGCTGGGCAATCGAGGGTAAGCCGTGTGACCGCATCTTGACAGGCTGTGTGTGCTTTGAGTGCAACATGTGTGCCGGGATGCGTGGCCTGGAAACAGCTGCACTGGTCGACAAACACACTAAACCACCCACAGTAGTAATGGATGACTCATGATCAGTGTGATAAGCTGAACGCTGCAGCCCACCAGCCCTTGTGTTAGGCTGTCAGGTGCTGCAAGCAACCTTGTCGCACCAGGTCCGCCCTGCCCCGTCCCGCCCTGCCCCCCCCCCCCGCGCGCGCGCGCGCGCGCCCTGCCCCGTCTGCTGTTCCCACCTGCGGCCTGCACAGCTCTGGGTCTATCATCTGGTAGCCCCTGATGAGGGTGATGCCCAGCTCAGTGGGCACCACACGGCGACCAGCAGCAACCTCAACGGAGGGAGGGAGGGAGGGAGGGAGTGATGAGGGAGAGGAGGAGGGAGGCAGGGAGGTAGATGAGGGAGGGAGAGAGGGAAAGGGGTCAATGAGGGAGGGAGGGACGGAGGGAGGCAGCGCAGCAGGGCCAACGCACAACAGCGCACGACCACACTGCCGTGTGTATTGGTTCAACAGACTGTTGAGTCCAGCCCTGCTGCAGGATGCTGGGTTGAGTGGCCCCCATATGCACGGGTCACGCACAACACGCATGGGGCGCTGTTGCTCCAATGCTTGGGGCATGCTCCAGTGCAGAGGTGCCCCTCCCTTGCCACCAGGGCCAGTGAGGCAGTCACGTGGGCCCACCTGCACGCCACATGGCTGTCACATGGGCCCCCCTGGCCCCAGTGCTCATGATGGCCGTCCCGTGTGCCGACCCACCTGCACGTAGTTTCTCTCACATATGTTGTTGATGTGTGTGGGTATGCTTGCGTCCGTGCCGATGCCGTGCTTCTCCATCAGACCAATCAACTCCGCCTCAGTCAGGTGGTCAGGAGGCTGCACACACAGCACACACACACACACACACACCAACTGTCAGCAAGGTTGTGAATCGCCTTGACTCAAGGTTCAAGTCTAACTCAGACACGCAGCATGCAGGCATGACTCTAGCATGCATTGCGCAACAGGTGCTGTGACCGTCAGTGTGTCAGCTGCCAATGCTGCAGCCACTGGTGCATTGCCCACTCAGCAACACAGTGAGAGAGAGAGAGGGGTGACGCTGACATGCCAGGCATTCAGCGTTGTTTGAAGAGGGCCGTGTGTGACCTCTCAGTGGTCTCCACAGCCTAACCGTGTCCCACTCATGATCAGTGCCTCACACTAGTCTTCCCGGCAGTGAGCTCCACATCCTTGAGTGGCAGCAGCTGACCTTCACTCAGGGGCGGCAGCGGCTCACTCTGGCTGGCCTGTGACACACAACACACGACACATGTCACACGCGACAGCTGGGTTTGGTCAGCACACCCGCCCAGCCTTGATATGGAGCAGACACAGACCCATCTTGTGCTGGTGTTGGCCTGTGCCATGTGTTTGGTTTGAATGGTTCATGCATTGGCTGGATGCACTTCCCATGCCTACACATGACGTATGATGCACCAACAACCTGTAACAAGCTGTTTGTTGCTGTTGCTACATACGACAGCACAGCATGCAGTGCGGGCAGTCAATCTGCATAATGGTGTGGTGAACACCACACCATAATGCCCCACAGTTTGTGCTGTGTGATGATGCCGCACACTGTGATCACCCTCCCACTTCACCACCCACATTCAAGGCTGTGTAGCCGCCGGATGAAAGGTAGGGGCTCCGTGGTGATTATGAAGAGCGGTTACCCGCCTAGTGTGAGCTGGCCTCAGCAGGCAAGCCCCCCCCCCCAGGTGACTTACCGTGACTCACCTTCCAGGGCATATGGCTACCAATGGACCCACATAGTGCATGGCGATGCCGCACATTGTGATCACCCCTCCTTGGAGCAGCCCCCCCCCCCACCCGGCCCTCCCCCCCCCCCCCCCCTCCCGACTTACCCTCCAGGCATGATTGCTGTGAAGCCAGGGCGCAGCAGCACACTGCCACTGGCAGTGAACGACTCACCACCACTGCACACACACATAACAGCAACAGCAACACGCAGCGCCGTCTGTGGGGTCCATCAAGTCCTACCAGTGTCATGCGGAGCACATGCACACCGCCACCTCACACCGTGAACCTGCATCGTATGCCACAAGCAGGCAGTGGTGAGCGCACCTGACAAGCACTGTGCATCACATGCACCCCAACATCTCAATCCCCGTGGGCACCCAGAAAGCCTCCATGCAAGCACATGCCAGATCAACAGGCAGCACCTACACCCCTCCTACAACCCCCCCCTGGAACTGCCCCCCTGCCCCCTGGAAGTCCCCCCCCCCCTTGCCTGGAACTCCCCCCCCCCCAGAACTGCCGAGGCAGCGAGGCATGTCCCCCCTGCCACTACCTGGTGCGTCCCTGTGTGTCTGCCTCACCCCGTGAGCACCGCCTTGGTCTTCTTGAGCACGCAGTCCCCGCTGAGTGACCCCAGGAAATGTCTGGCCACGTAGTCGTATATCAGCCAGGCATCCCCTCCACCCAGTTCCGACTCAGTGGCCGCCCGCACAGGGGTGATGGGGGGTGGTCACCGACATCCACACCACCCTGGACAAGTGTGATAAGTGTGACAGGCAGTAACAGCCAGGGAGTGCACGATGTGTGCGCTGAGTGTGTGAGACACTTGGTGTGTGTGTGTGTGTGGGTGGGTGGGTGGGGGGGGGGTATTGCCTGTTTAGCACGACTGTGCTGCCCGCCCAAGCAATCCATTTCACATTGCGAATCACGCCACTTGTGCCAGCATGTCTCTGATATGCATCCAAGAGAAGTCCGGCATCCGCCGCATTGTTGAGAGAGACACGCACGCACGCACGCACGCACGCACACACGCACGCACACACACACACACACACACACATGTACTGGCTGTACGATCCAACCTTTACGTTTCATGGGTTCAAACCCTGTCCAGGAGAAACCCTTGTATCACCACTGACCTTAGGCTTGGCGACCCCCTGTTGCAGCAGTGATGCAGCATACTCGCCCCATATGGGGTGGGACACCTGGGCAGACAAGGTGCCTGCAGGATCACACACAGACACACACACTGATATGTTGCCTACATGCTAGATACATCTGTATTCTCTCTGCTTAACACACGTGCAGCAGCACACACGTAACACACAGCAGAGACCGGACATGGCGCTCAGGAATGAAGGCGGCATCAAGTATAACTGTATGTGGGCTGCACACCAGCTTCGTTGGCCACGGCTGGCTGTGCATGTAGTGTTACATACGTGCTAACTAGCATGCTTCCGATACACTGCTAAATCGTCAGGTAGTGGCGTGTAGGCTGCCCCTGAAGTGGTGGTGATTGTAGGACTAGTGGTGGTGATTGTAGGGCTCACGCGCCTGAAACAAACCCCGATTGTGAAGCCAATAAATCTCGCAAACACCACATGTGCAAGCCATACATGATTCATGCCTGCAGCAAGCAGGCCCTTGGCAACACCAACCAGTCCTGTGCTCAGCCCCCCTCACCCTTGATGTCAAAGTTTGTTGGGTATGCTGACGACTCAGTGCGGGGGTAACTCAGGTAGCCACTGGTGTACAGACGCTCAGCAACCTGACAGCACAACACAAACACACTCGCACACACACTATGCGGACACAATGCGGAAAATATGCGTACACAATGATGCTGCCCGGGCGCTCCACCCATGCGCACGCGCTGGCTCCTGCTCCCCGGCCTGCACGCAGGCACAGGCACAGTGCTTGCACAGCTCAGCCCCCCAACCTGCATCTCTGTGTTTGCATCTGGCTCAGCTTGCCCCCCATGTGTCGCGTGCAGCTCCAGCTGCTGCAGCACCTGCATTGCGTGGGTCCAGGGGTTTGTTCAGGTCCAGCTGCCGTCTCACCTGCATTGCGTGTGCGGGCCCTATGTTGAGTGAGCTGCTGGCCACCTTGAGCAGCTCCACTGTGTTGAGCCCACTGGGTCGCTGCTTCACCTCGTCCTTGCTGCTGACTGACACCACCTGCAGACCTCCTGCCTCGCGCACTGCAGCAGCCAACAGGCCACCCACGTCCTGGTCAAACACACGCCCACGCACCCACTCAAGGCACAGCGCTCACCAGCCTGACACAGCAGCAGCAGCAGCAGCAGCAGCAGCACCGGCACGGCAGGCAAGGAGAGATGCTTGAGGAGCAGGCGCAGGGGGAGCAGTATGCCCTGGCGGCAGCATGGTAAGCAGGATAGTTTGTGTGCAGTGTAGCACACCCCATCACCCCATACGCATCTGCACGAGACATTATTTGTACCCCCCAGCAGCAACTGGGCACTCAAGGGCACACCTCCAAGAGTGACACAACAAACTTAGAGAGTGCAAAGCTGTGCAAGCAAACCTGGTGTGCGCCTGGCAGCTCCCCTCCCCCCTCCCTCGCAAACTTCAAAAAAGTGCACCCTGCTGTTGCCTGCTGGCTGTTGGCGGTGTCTGCCCACCTTGGCGGGTGTTGGTCTGACCACCCAGTAGGGTTCAGGCTGGAAGGCCACGATGGCTTGGTGCCGCTCAACACAAAAGCCCAGTGTGGGGGTCTGCACACAACACAGCTCCAGCCGTGTTTAGTGTCGGATGACAGGGAGGGGGGGGGTTCCTTGGCTGGCCACACGTACAGATAGAAGGTGCTTCGCAAGCCGTACACAGTTCCAATGTGTCACACCAGCCGGTGCATCATGCTCTGGCACCACCACCTGACAAGGAGCCCGGGGTAGAGATGGGTGCTGGCAACGCAAGCAAGTGAGCAAGCTTTGATCATGATAACTCATTGATTGCATTTTGGAAAAGTGAAAATGCAATTATGTAAGCAGCGGCAGTGTGGCCCCTGGCAGTGCGGTTGCGCCTTGGCCGCACCTGGCATGGTCCATATGACAGCACCGCAGCGTCAAGGTTGCCGTACCTGCACCCAGGCACACACAGGCAACAGCACAGCAGCTGGTTGGCGCTGGACACTCGCAGTGAGCAGAACGGAAGTTACTTGACTTTCAAGTTGATAACTGCATACAATCAAATGTATGATATTCACAGCTTTCAGAAACATACTCTAATACATGTATTTTGTATAACAAAACATAATGATGTACACCAAGTCAGTGATATATATATTCACAGGCAGGAAGAAGGAGCTGTGCTGCTCACCTGCCCTGGAAGAAGCGTGTCTGGAAACGAGTGAACGCCACACCAACCTGCATGCAGCACACAGGAGCAGCACTCCATGAGTCAGCAGGCATGGGGCATGCATGTACAGTGGAACTACTATGGCCACCGTAAACAGACAGCCCAGCAGAACTGATTGCAGGACTCTGCACGATAATGGGCACATCCTTGACGCCTCCAAGTTCCAGTGAGCTGTGTCTGCCGCTCAGTCTCCGCCTCAGCACACTGCCCACAGCTGAATGGGGGGTCTTCACCTGCAACGGCCACACCCGACACCCATCTCCCCCCCCCTCCGGGTCAAGCCCCTGACCGCCTGCCTTTACACCCACCCTCAAGCCCCTGACCACCTGCCCCCCTGCCCTTCTTTCTACGTGATCTTCTGGCTGCCACGGCTGTACACGCATTAGAGGCATTTTTATGGCAGACGCCGCGCCCACCCTCCAGCCCACCCTCCAGCCCAGCCTCCAGCCCAGCCCCTGACGGCCTGCCCTCCCACCCCCGCTCAGGCGCCTCAAACCCGACCCTGAAGCACCTCACACCACCCCAAGCCCCTAAAACCCTCCCCCCTCAACCCCCCTGACCGCCTGCCCTCACCCTCCCCTGTCAAGCCATCGACTGCCTGCTCTCACACCCGCAAGCCCCTCCCCGCCCCCCCCCTCAGGCCGCTGACCGCCTGCCCCCCCCCCACACCTTGAGGTCCAGCTCCTGTCGTGCATCAACAGCCAGCGCCTCATGCTGGTTGGGGGCAGCCAAGCTCTTCTGCGGGGCAGGGGCCACACACAAGTATCCAGGTGAGCGTCCTACTTTATGTTGACGTGTAAAGGCTCTCTACATCAAGGTATGTGCCCTCCTGCGACCTTACCATACATCCGAACTGTATTGGTTTGGCTGGTTGCAACTCATGTGTCAACACATAGAGGAGGCATCGAGTGCACATGCATGCGGTGCTAGCATTGTGAGTTGCACACGTAGCGTACATGGGAGACATGTCATGTTATTCACACAGGTTCTACAGCATCCCATATAAAGCCGGCAATTTGTGTGTTGGGGGTGGTGGAGAAACACGGGGAGGTCTCTGAAGACAGGGTGCTTCAGGCTGCACGCCCTCCAATGCAAGTGCTCACCGCTGTGCTGCCACACAACACAACCTTGGTTGCAATCTGGGCATCCTGTAGGCGACCAGAGTATGACGTGCCCTTTCACAAGGCGGCAGCAGCATTGGGCCCACACGCTGCAATGACAGTTGGCAAGCGGTGAGGGATAGTGCTGCTAGCAGCCTCTGCCCTCCTTAACCCCTATGCCCCCTCCCCCTCCGCCGCCTTCTCCTCCCCGCCCCTCCCGCCGCGCCTCCCCTTCCCCTCCCGCCCCCCCCCCCCCTCCCGCAGGCCAGTTTCAGTGCCCACCATTGCTGCGTTCACTTCAGGCGCGCTGACTGCACTGAATCGTGCCCTGAACACCTGCTGCACACCAGGCCCAGCACGCCGCATGGCAGGGACCACGTTGTCCATCACCTGCACAGTGCAGCATGGACCACGGCTACACGTCAACACACAACACTGTCAGACAAGGCTCCTCCTGCCATTTCCCACCCCACACACACCACATGTATGATGCCACATAACTTTGCCTCCGCCCTGGTGGGATGCATTGATCGGTCACACATAAGTTGTCGACACAAATGCGGCCTCCCCCAAGTCCTGCCTTCACTTCAGTCTACATGCTTAGCACAACACCAGGCACCTGCCCTGGTGCCAGGCATGCAGGTGCGCCCTGCCCCTGCCCCTGCCCCTGCCCCTGCTGCCAGTCCTGTGTGCATGTACACAGCCTGTTGTGTGGAGCTGCCACATACATTAGAGAGCAGCATTGGAAGATTGTGCGTGCTTTCCTGGCTGGTCTGCTCAGACTAAATCCCACGTGCTGCACCGGCTGGCAGTAACCCAAAAAAGAAAAGTTGATATACAGGTGTGGTCACCTCGAAGCAGATGTTCTCTCCCTCCCTGTCGCAGTCCAGCCACAGCACCAGGTAGTCCATGGCCTTGCCCTCATGGTGTAGGTGCCGGCACACCTGAGCCTGAAAGCACAACAGGGGGGGGGGGATGGACCAGGAAAGTCGCTCACTGAACAGGCATACGGTTGTCCACAGCTCAGCTGAGATGCACTCAGTGCAACGGCTGCAGTGACGAAGGATGGTCGCGACCACAGCAGCCCTCCTCACTTGTCCAGCAGGTACAGGACCATGGGGCTGCATGGGCTGGAGCTATTGAGGCGTACAGGACCAGCCCCTGGGAGCCTGAGGCAACAGCACAGTGCACAATGCCAATGCACACAAGCAAACAAATTGTGCAGCACACCAGCAAACCAGCACAGTGGCACTACCACTGAAGCGCCTCCTCCGCCCCGGAGTGCGGCGGGGGTCTGTGTTGGCATACGGCACACATGGGCTGAGCTAGTGCTGTGTGTGCGTGTCCTGCACACCTTTGCGTTTGCCTCGCTCTTGAGTGTTTGTGCGTCGAAGAGCTCCAGTGGGTCCACCCTGTCCCAGCTGTTGTAGGCTGGGGGAAGTCCAGGCTGTACACGTGGCCAATCACTGACGTCATCTTGAAGGAGGCCGGACCACCCTGAAATGTGCCGCGCCACTCATGCACATCCAGACCCCCACGCCGAGATGACATCTGAGGAAGACAAGGGCGAAAGGGTTTTGTGTGTGTGTGTGTGTGGGGGGGTGTAGTTGAAGCATCAGGGCTTCTCAGGCTCTCCTAAGGCTGCTGTGGAGCGGTTGCTGTGCCTGATGTGGCTTTCCATGCTGCGCAATGCATTGATCACCCCGTTGGTTGAAACCCCTGTGTACCAAGAATCCCCTCCTGACTGCCTTTCACTGTCCAGCATGTGCAGGTTGTAGTCAACTATGCGTCAGTCCTTCAACCCTTGACACAGTGGGGTTCTGCCAGGACTCCTGGGCTGGCCAAGCCCCTAACCAGCCCCAGGGGTAGTACGGGCCCTTACTACCCCTGCCCAGCCCCATCTCTCTACCCCACCTGGCCATTGCTGAGGAAGTGCGCGATGGACTGTGCAAGGCTGGGCTTCTCAGCCACCATGAGCACTGAGACACCCATGACACACGCACACACCGATACTACACGCGGTAGGGCCTCAGTGGCGGTGAGTGGGACGGGGGTTCAATTCAGATGACGTTTATGTGATCACCACATCACTGACAGCATCAAGGGCACTCCAGCAGACAACGCTTCAAGAACCAGCAGATCAAACACAGATCACATGCCTTGTAAGCATGGCGATACGAAGCCCTCACACATATACTTGAAAGTGCACCTGCTGCCCTTGTGCGTGAATTCGGCTGCGTGGCAGTGCAAGCTGCTCGCTGCTTGCATTCATGACTCACGCAGGTTAGTAACCCGCAATTCCCAACGCACTGCGACACTACTGTTATGACGACTGTTTCAGAGTTGGATGTTCTTCTTTGTGTTCAAGACGTTTGGGGTGGCGCTTGACACCGGCATCTTCCGTTGCAGCAGCAACAGCAGCAGCAACAGCAACAGCAACAGCAACAGCAGCAGCAGCAGCAGCAGCACATCACTGTCACCAAGGCTTTATCCGAAAGGCGGCAATTTGGGTATTCCCCTCTATACATTTTACACAGTGTCTGCTTTACTTCTCTCCTTACCTTCTTCCTGTTCTCCATCAGCCGCACGCCACCCAGGCAGCAGGTTTGTCCAGAGCTTTGGCACGTAGACAGCAGCAGCCAGGAGGAAGTGGACTGCTGCAATGGTGAGATTTGGGGAGTTGGTTACCGTTCGTCCCCCAGTGAGATCGCCCTATTGGTGTGCTGCGTGGAGGAGCACCTCCATAGCTGAGGCCGGGAGCTGCAACACAATGGCAAAGCACAGCGTGCTTCCCTGCTTGCCCCTATCAAACACCCAGACCATACGCAGCCGGCTGATTAATTCACCCCTTGGCAGCGCTTTGCACATTATTATTGTAGCAGGGGTTGCAGTATCAGCATCAGTTGTACCATAGCAAGAATTCCAGCATCAGTTGCTCGACCTACACACGAGCGTCCTGTGGCTGCTGCGGAACAGCAGCAGCAGCAGCAGCTGAGGCAGCAGCGCTTGCACCCACCCCGTCCTCCTGACCCCCTGGTGCGACAATATGGTGTGCTGTGTGTGCAGGGTGGTTCACGGCGCCGCCTGAAGAAGCACGCGCGCAAGGTGCGTGTGGGTGTGGTGAAGGTGAAGAAAACCACCAAGGCACAGCTGCCCCTGGAGGTGCTGGAAGGACGCACATCACTGCAGGACAAACTACAAGCAAAGTGAGCAGCAGACAACCTTGCTGTGCACGGCTGGCACACCCACTGCAGCCCTCAGTGCATCATTCGTAGCATACGGATGGTGTGGGTGGGTGTTCCCCACATATGCGGACAGCAATCACCGTTGGGCTGTTGTGTTGCTGGAGGCACAGACTTTCAGGAGCTGCATCATAGCAGTCATATTTACAGCTGCCGCCAGCGAAATGGAAGTGACGACCTTGCACCCTGGGGGCGTACGTCATGCTGACGGGGTGCAAGGGGGTCGTGACGCCAGGGACCGGGACTCCCTCTGACTAGTGTCACATTATGGCACTGCACCTGCAGCAACCAGCCGTGACCACATTGAGGGCAGTTGACATGATGATTTGAGGCGGCAGCTGTTCAGCACGTGTATGTGCTGCTCCACCAAAGGCTGTGTGCTGCTCCACCACAAGCTGTGTTATCAGTGTTGACCTCCAAAACGGCTTGTGCCAGCCGCCCACACTCACCACTTTGTTTCGTGGCTGTATATGCTGTGCTGTGGTTTGCAGAGTAAAGTGGGACGAGACGGACACGCTGACGGAAAACTACCAGGCCAATAACTTTGTGCTGGACCCCAACGAAGGGTTTGGCCGCAACCAGCGGCAGCAGCCCCTCAAGTCAAAGGAGCAGCGGGAGGCAGAGGACGGGGGGACCTTCTCTGATGATGATGGTGAGACAAATAACCCAGCCAGGCGGGGCGCTGGAGACATCATGATGTGCTGCATGCAGTGTGGCAGCCCTATGAGCTGCTGC
This sequence comes from Desmodesmus armatus, assembly GCA_007449985.2. NCBI lineage: Eukaryota > Viridiplantae > Chlorophyta > Chlorophyceae > Sphaeropleales > Scenedesmaceae > Desmodesmus > Desmodesmus armatus. The sequence goes on along the minus strand of VIIQ02000134.1, from coordinate 24,906 downwards.
ACGTGTGCGCGCTCCGTGATCTGCCTTGCCGCATGAGTCTTCTGCCGCGACTCTCTTCACAGCATCTTGCGGCAGGGCAGGGCTGACCGTTCTGTATGCTGTTCGGCTGATGCTTGTGCCTCCGAACCCTTGAGCTGTAAGCCTGATTGTTTTGTGCTGTGCCATAATGTGTCGTGCACTTTGGTGCAGAGTTGCGGGTTGCATGTAGTAAGGAGCGGAAGACAGGCAAGGCACCCCCAAAGCGACTCACCACACACCAGCGCCAGATTGTGGAGCGGCTTGTAGCAGCACATGGAGATGATGTGCAGGTACGGGGCATCTGTACTTGACATCCCCCACCCTTGGCACGCCGCCATCCTTGCTACGCTGGCCTCCTTTGGTGCACAACAACAGCACAGCAGCCCAGTAACCGAATCCCAGCAAATGCATGGATGTTTGCTGCTGCCCGTTCACGCGTCGCTATTCACTGGTGGCGGCTGGATTCACACAGCGTACGGGCTGCATCTCTTACCAATCACTGCACCTCATCATGCTGCTAGCTGCAAACTGGTGCAGACACAGTGGACCGGGAGGTAGCAACACCGCCTGTGGTCACCCATCAACATCCAAGCACGCAAACAGCCAGCACACCTCCCAAACTGTTGCAACACCCCAAGACTGTGACAGTTTGACCACTGTGCTTATATCTGCGTGCCCCCCTTGCAGGCGATGTTTCGTGACCGCAAGCTGAACCTTATGCAGCACAGTGTTGGCAAGCTGCGGGAGCTGCTGGAGGCTCACACCTTCTGGACTGGGCCCAGCGACAGACACGATTTCAGGGTGCCCACGAAACGACCAAAGAAAAAGATCATCTGATGATCATGTAATGGACGTTCACACGTGCCTGGCATGGATGTACAGAACAGTTGGCAGGAGAAGTGTTACTACAGTCGGTGTTCCGTATGTGTTTGGACTGGGACTGCTGGCTATGACGTTTGGAGTTGGCCCAGGCTTTCTGGTGTGTCTCTCATTGGTTACTGGATTGGCTTGGTGGTGCGCTGTATGCCACCTGGGCAGCGTTGTTGCCACAGGCACACGGAAACTGTGGAAAGACTTGTAATGACGTTATGATGACTGCCGCCTGCAGTACAAGGTGCTGCTTGTTGCCAAGCTGTATCACAGCTGTCACTTTGCATCTCTTGGCGCAAGCTCAGGTCAAGAAACGGGTGCTGCCAGCACACATTGTGGCTTGTCAGTCACCACTTGGTACTGCTGTTGCAATGACCATAACATTGCATTGACCGTAACCTTCCCGTGCTCCACAACACTTCGTCCATGCAAACCGAAACTGACCAGCAACACATGTTATGCTTCGCATACGTACCCAGCTCACGCGCTACGCTGCGAAACCAGCTGCAACAAAGGGTGGAGGAGTGGCGGCAACATCTTGCTTCACAGCATGTGCATCCGTAGCAGCGCAAACTGAGTCGCTGCAAAACAAAGGGACTGGACGGCCAACACACATGAGGCTGCTGCTGGGGCCCCACAATTATGTGACGTAGTTGGTTGATCACCACTACTGTCTAGAACCCTTGGGGCTCTGCTTCTCAGGTCTGATCACAGCCAAGAAAATCAAGCGCACACGTTCACGTGCTGTTGTCAGCCGCCAGCAGTTTCTGTGCTTTCACGATCACCTGCTCTGCAGTGGGCCGCCAGTTGGGTTCGCCAACCAGCATCGACTCTACAAGCTCTATACAACCCCTGTGGTGCTGCAGGGCCGCCTTCTCCCGCGCATTCAGCACGCCCCAGCCGCGTCCATCCGATTGCAAACCATTTGCGCCACCGCCCGAGCTCTGGCTGCTGCTGTATGAAGTGATGCGGCCCACACCCTGCGCACCCCGTACAGACAGCACACGACGGCCGACAGGTGAGGTGTAATGCATTGAATATATCAACATGTGATCATTCAGTGTGCCAAGAACAGTTGCTGACTTGGCCGCTGCAGGTTCAGGCTGTCGGTACGCACCAAACACGTGAGCTGCGGTACCAATTCTCTGCCCGCAGCAACCTCTGTCAACAGGAACGACAGTGCATTGGCGATGACCACCCACCAGCTGCCATGAGCTCACCTCCTCCTCGAACAGCACTGTGCCAGTCAGCAGCTCGTACAGGGTGCAGCCCAGGCTCCACACATCATGTGCCGCATGCACACCCCTGTGCTTGCGCCTGTCGTGCTGTGCGTGCTGTGCGTGCTGGCGCCCCGCGTGCAGCAGCAGCATCTCTGGACTGCTGAATAGCTCTGTCCCCCGGTGGCGCTGGCTGGAGGCGTGAGCGTTCTCAAGCATCAACGCATCACCAAAGTCAGCCAGGACCACTGCGCTGCTGCCAAACCTGCTGCCGCTCAGCCTGCTGCTGCTCAGGTCCTGGCGGCTGCTGAGGGCTGCTGAGGTGCTGCTGTGACTGCAGCCACGGCCTGATTCGGCCGGGTTGAAGCCTTCCTCCAGCAAGACGTTGTCCCCCTTGATGTCAAAGTGCACAATGTTGGACGCGTGCAGCACAGCAACAGCCCGAGCAACCTGTGGAGGCAAGGCATGCAGTTGCAAACTCACAGTGTCACCAGTGTCCTGAGGAGGAGTACATGCGGGCGCATGCGCACCTACATGTGTGTGTCAGCCAGGCGCCGTGGGCATTTCAACAGGGCAGCAAGCTCAACTTCCCATTTGATCCCTATAGAGGTGTTCTACTGTGTAACAACCCAACACGTGGGCAGGCGTTCGATATGTGAGCAAAGCAGCATCACACATGCTTGACTTTAGCCCCTGCCTTTGCGAGCTTGAGTGCTCACTCTTATGAACAAGCGTAGGTATACGGGAGGTCCTGTGTGTTGAGACCCTTGCCCCGCCACTTTAGCCGCCACTCCCGCAGAGAGCCTGCATACTGTGGGAACACCAGCACCCACTGGCGTGCACCACTGACGCTGGATGTGACACCATACTCCAGCAGCGGCACTACGGAGGCCTGGCCGCGCAGGGCGTCAAGGCTGGCAACCTACAGGCCAGGCATGCAGCACAGGCGTGGTTCCTTGGTGAAATCATCTCAGGCCCCTGGATAGCAAGGCTTGCGAAGCACCTCCTATTTATAGCGTATCTGCACGTGTGCCCAGCAAAGACCTACCGCCCTTCCTGTTGTCCAGAGTGAAACAGCATGCAGCACAGCCTCAATGCACTCAGCCCACAGCGGCAACCTGACTGCCAATCGCAAGCTCGTTCCCACACATATATGTAGGCTGGTCCCATTCATGCACTTTGAGGATGAGGCTCGCTTGCCCTGCTGGGCATTCTCATGGCCTCCCTCCTTCAATGAATTGCCAGCAGGAAAGTGGAGGCAATGGTGCACGAAGGCTGAACCGCACAGCAGGTCGCCCATCCAGTGGCTCAAGCCTTTTAACTTGATCTGCCCACCTCATTGTACACCCGCTCAAAGCTGCATGCGTCATCTTCGCTGCAGTCCATCACTTTGAGGGCGACAGGCAAAGGGGCCTCGCCATCAGCCTGTCGCAGCTGTAGGCAAGAAAAGACCAGGCCAACAGGACACAAACGTTGGGTGGCACGAGATGACTAACATGTCTGCCATGCACAGCACGATGCTGCAACACCACATGCACTCGTGCAGCAAGCAGGTGAATGTCGACCTGAGCGCCAGTGTGACCAAGCAGCAAGCACCCAGCTGTGCTTCCCTCCCCAACCGCTGTCCCAGGTGTGTGAGTGGACCGGGTGGGTGCAAGCAAGGGTGTAAATAAATATGAGGTGTGCTGTGCTGCGCTGTGTTGCTGGCTGCCATCACACAGGATGCTAGGCCCCTGTAGCCAGCTGGCTGCGCTACTCACCGTGCCTGCGAAAACCTCGCTGAAGGCCCCCTTGTTGATCATGCTGCCGACTGTCAAGCTGCTCAAGTCCAGCACAGGCAGCGACAGGAGCTTCAGCAGCCGCAGCGTGCTGCCAGCCAGACCAATGGCGGCATCTGCAGCAGCTAGGGCGCTGCTGCCCATCTTGCCGCTGCTGCCACTCATGCTGCTGCTGCCTCCTGCGCTCCTGACTGGCCGGACAAAGGTGCTGGGCTCCCACACGGTCCAACAGGCGCTGCGGAGCTCGCGCTGTGCATCTCTGGTGCTGGCGAGGTTGGCGTGAGGTGCCAGGCTCCCCTCGGCCAGATCAGCAGCAGCACTGTGCGTGAGAACGCACGCTGCATCCACTTGATGCTGCAGCTGCTGGTGGTACTCAGGACTGCTGCAGCTGCTGCTGCTGCTGCCACACAATGGCAGCAGACCCTGCTGCTGCTGATCCTGCTGCTGGCGAAGGGTTTGACATGCCCGCTGCGCCAAGTGGCAGACTGTGTGGATGTTGTCACTGTGTGACAGGTGCTCCAGCAGCAACAGAACCTTGCGCTGCAAGGAGACGTCTGCAAGGAGGGGCACAGCACAATACACCACCACATCAGGGTGGGTATGCACACCAAGTGACACTGCGAATTGCAATGAACAGGCCTACTTGTGGAGGCAGCCGCATGCGCGCCTTCCTTTACAGCATGTAGTGAGAAACATACAACAGCCACTCACAAGAGAATGGGCGACCCTCTGTGAGGAGGGCGGCGAGGGGGGGGGGGCCCAATGGGTTCACGCACCTGACGGCTCATGCGGCAACTGCACACTGTCCAGCTGCCCAGTGGGCGTCACCATCAGATGCAGGGCAAGCTCCAGGCACAGCACATGCAGCTCCGGGTCCATGTACAGCCCACACTTGGCTCGGTGCACAGCGTACAGCCCCGCCGACACGTCGCTGCCACACACGCGTGACATTGTGCAGAGAGGGTCGCCCCCACTGGCACCTGCTGCAAGCATGGCCGCCACTGGCACAGCCTCGGTTGACCAGCCGGCAGGTGGCCGTTGGGCTAACGCTGCTGCTGCTGCCCCCAGATGCATGCTGTTGGGCTCAGCCCCTGCCAGATAGTGGCTGCAGCTGCGCCTGCTGCTGTCCGCCCCACCGCCACAGCTCAGGCGAGAGGTGGACAGCGGCATTACAGGGATGCTGGCTGCGTAGCGAGCTCTGCCGCTTGCTGTGGTGGTGCGGGTGCTGCTGCTGAAGCCTGCCTCGCTGCCGTCACTTGATGCAGGGGGCGCCTGCAGCATGGTTAGGTGTCCTGTCTGCTGGTGCACCTGGGTCATGTTGAGGAGGGGCACTGGGGTACCTTGAGCAGGGCCAGCAGCGCTTTGGTTGGGAAAAGCCCTGTGGGAGGCAGACAGGCAAGGTCGGGGCAAAATGGACACACGTTGGCAGCGTCTGCAGCAAGCAGGCCTGCCTCTTGCAGGCCCATACTGGCTTGCTGCGCTGCCAAGGTGTCATGTGAAACTATACCCTTCATTAATGGGTCCCTAGTTACGCACTCCATGCTGAGGAGCAGATGCATCAGATGCTGCACCTGAAGAGTGCAGTGTGGACACGATCAAGATCTAAACCAGGCAGATGGGATGTGTCATCTGTTCCATCAGGAAAGCCCCTCACCCCGGACAGCCAGTGCATGTGCGGGCACTGCTGGTGTCAGCCAGCTCCATGTCGCTGCTGCATGACTCGTCCTCGCCCTCCAAACTGCTGCTGCTGCAGCCGCCTTCGCAGTCCACCAGCGCATGAGCCCGCAGTCCCACTGTGACTGGCATGCCAGCTCTGCCCACAACCACCTGCTTGCTGGGTGACTTGCGCTTGGTAACCTGCACGTCTGCATGCGCCTGCGTGTCAGCTGAGCTTGGGACGGACTGCCGAGGAGAGTGGCAGTCTTGCTGCTGCTTCCACTGCCCAGTGATTGGCTGCTGGTGTGGCAAGTGCACCGCTGGCACCTGCCGCCACCCTTGCTGCGGCAGCGGCAGCTGCGGCACAAGGCTGGGCACCTGCTGCTGCCGCTGCCTGTCAGGGCTGGCACTGGCCTCACTGCAGAGCTCCCCGCAGTCGCTGTCTCCCCAGTGTCCTGTCACTTCGTACTGCTCCCAGTCGTGCTCCAGGTCCTCTTCTAGGTCGTACCCTTTCCTGTAGCTGCTTTGCAGCTGCATACGTGCAGGAGAGATGGTGCCACCACTGGCAGCTGGGCCTTGCAGCATGCTGATCTGCAGCTTTGGCATCTGAAGCTTAGCATCAGCACCTCCGCCAGCAGTTGCTGCAGGATAGCCGCTGTCACAGCTGGTGCTGACCTTCTGGGCGGCATCAGCACACAGCCGGGTACCTTCGTCGCTCGCAACGGCCGCGGGTGCTGCATACAGCAGCCCTGGGTGCTGCTCCCCCAGGATCTGCGCTAGACCCGCTGGTGCAGTGGCCTCCTCCACACTGTCACTGCTGCTAATCCACCTGCACGGCCTCCCTGCCGCATCCAGCCCAAGCTGAGGCATGCACCAGGTCGTGGCGGGAGCGGGAACCTCTTGCAGCTGCGGCGGGGCCGCTGCATCGGCGAGCTGTGACCACGGGAGGGCCCTGCCACCTGATCCCGCCTGGTCTGGTTCTGCTGGCTGGCAGGGGCTGCTGCTGCTGCTGCTGCTGCAGGGTACGGCCGTGCGTGGAGTGCTGCCACTGCTGCCACCTCCCCTGCTGCTGCCGCTGCAGCTGGCTGTGTCAGTTTCTGAGAGCCCGTCAAACTGGAACTCCAGGCCTGTTTCTCGCTCCCACGTGTCTATGATGATGTTGTCCCAGGAGGCGTCGCCAGTGAGCTCCGGCTGCTTGATGCGCCGCTGGCTGCGCACACTGGCAGGCACCTCCCAGCCCTCTATATCGCCCCTGGGCGATGCAACACCCTCACTGCTACCACCTGCACCCTCCGTGCTGCTGCTGCCACAGGGGCTGCTGAGTCCTGCTGCGGCTGGCAGTCCATATCCTGGTGCACCATCACCCTGGGGACTCCCCAGCGGCTGCCAGGCAAGCCTGCCTGAGTGTTCGAGGGGCTGGTTCCTGCAGCTGCTGCCTGCACTGTTCACACAGGCGCTGGTGGAGCTGTGCATAGGCAGTTTCAGCATCGGGATGGGGGGTGGTACGACAGCCTGCCTGATGCCCCGGCCTGCGAGCCGCTGCTCCCAGGGTGGCCCCTGCTGCTGTTGCACAGTGTTGTTGGCACTGAGCACATCCTGTTGGCCTACACAGAGGCAGGTGGGGTGGGCAGCTTTGCCAGCAGCAGCCCCTGGACCTACAGCAGCAGGTGCGGCCTCAGCACAGTCTACAGCACACACCAGCCGCATGTGCCCCGGCTGCCGGCGGCCGCCAGCAGCAGCAGGTGCTGCCAACTTGGGTGGCTGGGGGCGAGGCAGCATAGGAAGGACTGCAGCCGACTCTGACGCCTTTGCTTCAAAGGCCTGCACTGCTGCCTGCACACTGGAGCCCAACCTGGTGGGTACCTGCTGCTGCTGTTGGGCATCTGCCCCTCCACTGCTACCACGCCCTGCGCTGCCTGCAGAGAACTGGCCGGTTGCACCAGTAAGGAACCCGCTGCTCCCTGTCAGCACCGCACTGCTTCCTGTCAGCAGTCCACTGCTGCCGGTCAGCAGCAGGTCTGCCCCTGCAGCGCGGAACGTCTCCAGTTCGAAGGAGATGGGCTGCTGCGCTGCTGCCATGGGCCCCTGGCTCCCGCTCCTTTGCTGGGCATGCCGCCTTGCAGGGTCCTCAACCCCAGGGCACAGGGCCTTGGTGCTCCAGCTGCGTTGAGTGCTGAGTGCTGACCGGGCGCTGGCCTGGCAGCCGGGGCTGCTGGACCACAGCCTGCTGCTGGCGGGTCCCCGGGCGCTGTGCAGGCTGCCCTCCCAGCCAGCCCCACCAGCAAGCAGCGCGGCTGGAGCCAGGCCCGGGCTGCCCCCTGCCCCAGCAGGCGCCACCCCAGGGTCCGTGGGGCCCCGAGCGGAGGTGCGGCAGCTGTTGCCTGTCCTGCTGGTCGAGAGCGGCGTGCTGCAGGTGCTGCTGCCCGGGCTGATTGCTAGCTGGTTGTGGAGGCACATGTACTCCAGGCTTGCCTCCCGTGCCAGGAACTCCAGCACCTTGAGCTGCAGGAAGCGCCGCCGCACCTGATTGGCACCACTTGTCTGGTGGCACAGAGCAAGCAGTACCTGGTGGGCAGCACAGGCAGGGGCAGGTAGGCACTGGTGGCACTGGCAGCCGTGCTGGCCGTGGATGCAAGGTGTGCAGGCTGCAGGCAACACTGAAATAGTACATGCGTGCAATACGGTTGCATGTGGTGCGCTCCATTGGTGCAGATTATTAGGGGGGGGGGTGTCAAACGCACACACAGTCGCCACACATCAGTGACATTGCCTGCCAGTGATTATAATCGTGGAAGCAGTGCAGTTGCAGGTGGTGGGCCGGGTTCCCGTGTCGGACCATGCCAACACTGACCACAATCCTGTGCGGCCCCCCACCTACTCGGGTGGTTCCTGCAGTCAGCTGCTCAGCCCTTACCTGCAGGTGGCTCTTGCACAATGCGGCCACTACTGACCCAGAGGACGGCAGCTTGTGGTAGTGCTGGGTGAAGTACAAGAAGTGGTGGTGCACATAGAACTCTGCCAGCTGTGGCTTGCTGAAGGCATACGAGTCTGGCATACCCAGTGCGATGGACAGGAAGCCAACAACCTGTGCCAGCATGAAAGGTGCAGTCACACGCACGGCAGATGACAGAGTCCAGAAGGTGAGCACCAGTGGTGGATGTGTGCATATGGTAGTGGCGGTGGTGGCGGCGGCGGTGGTGGTTGTGGGTGAAAGGGAGGGGGAAGGCCGAAAACCTAGAGCAGCAAGTCTCATGCACGGTCCTTGTGCGCAACTTGTGCACGCAGACAGCTCAGTATCACATGAACGTCTGCACTCAGCCGCACATGGATGGATGCTGGACACACTCAGACCCAGAGCCACGTACCGCTTGCTGCAGGCACGGGTGCAGCTTGTGATTGTGTGTGGCATCGATGTGCTGCAGCACTGTCGCCTGCCCCACGCTGCTGTTCACCATCAGCTGCTCCACCAGCAGCTGCCAGATGCTGCAACGCCCTGAGACAGACCCGTCCGTGCTCCCAGTGGCATGTGCAGCCTGGCCAAGGACCCCCCCACAGCCCACCAGGCCCTCCTGCCTGCTGCTAGTGAGGGGCGTCAAGGTGGAGGCTGAGGGCGTCCTGCTGTAGGTGCCGCTGCCATCCAATGCCAACGGCGGCAATGCCGGCTTCTTGTTGGATGCAGGTGAGCAGAGCTCACTGGGCGCTGCTGACCGGGGCGTCGCCGTGCTGTAGCTGCCGCTGCCATCAATCAAGCGGCCTAGGCCCATGGGGCGTTTGGGGGAGGCCAGAGCACCTGGCGTGCGGCTGCCACCTGCTTCTGTGGGGTGCTGCAGGGAGCTGCTGCTGGGAGCCCTGGAGACCAAAGGAGACAATGGCGGCTCTGTGGCACAGCAGCACACCAGAAGTCATAAGGTCAGGCGCAGGATAACTACATGCAACATGAAAGTTGTGCTGTCCACTGCACTTTGCATGCCCCCAACACCCAAGGCATTGCTCATTGTTTGGCTTGACTCTCTGCTGGTTCAGATACTGGCTCACCTGGCAACCTGACGCTGCGCTGGTGGGAAGCCAGCTGCAGCAGCCGGCTCAACAGCACCCAGCAGTGTGCCTTGAACTCGCTCACACGTGCACCAGCGCCAGCACCACACTGCCGCAGAGCCGCTTCCACTGAAGCTGACACACCACTGCTGCTGCTAATGCCGCTGGCAGCAGTTTCAGAAACCACGGCTGAGGCTGCTGCTGGCCTGTTGCCCAGGCTTTCAGCTGCTGCTGTCAAGTGCGCGAGGTATGTCTGCATGAAGTCCAGCACCATCTGCAACGAATCTGCAGGCACAGGTGTGTGGGGGCCCGGGCTACTCATGCTGCCGCTGCTGTCTCCAGCCGGCGAAAAGAACGGGCCCGACCTGCTGCTTCTCAGCTTCGCTCCCAGCACTCCTAGCAGCCAACTGGCGCTGAGGGCACAGGTGACCTGCAGGGAGGCAGAGAGGGAGGACGATAACCACCTAAAACGGGCCACAGTTGATCCGGCACATTTGAAGTGGGCTGCCAGAATGATTTGGACTAGTCTGTGCCCCAGCTTCCGCTTGCTGTTGTTCCACATGCAGCCATTGGCGCAAACTGGACTGCCCTCACTGCAGGTGGAGCTGCGCATGCACATGCACAGGCCTCACCTGCTGCAGTAGCTGCGCATACAGTTGGACCAGTGCGTCCATGTGCTCCACAGCCTCCCAGGGCCAGTGCTCAACCCGGGTTGAGCGCAGCATGTGCTCCTGCTGTGCCAGCACACCGCCCAACATGAAGCACGCTATGTCTGCCAGCTTGGTGTGCTGCAGGATGCGCAGGTAGTCCACAAGCAGCAACAGCAGCTGTGCGCACACACCGTGCATGCATGCACCTGCAGGACAGCACACACAGTAAACAGGGTGCACTGGGTTCACTGAATGTCCTCCCTCAGGTGTCCACAGCCGCCGCTGCTGTCCAGCTGGTTCGTATAAGCCCAGTACCCCCACAAGCCAGCCATTAGCAGGCCACCAGACCCTCTTGCCAACCCTCACCTGACTTTGCCGCATCACTGGCGGCAACAAGCTGCAGCTTAAACTGCGCCAGCACAGGATGGTGGATGCTGACGCTGGACTGTGTTACCCCTTGTGCGCTGCTGCTGCTGCTGCTGCTGCTGCTGCCGGACAGACTCATGTGCCACAACGGGCCGTAGGCCTGTATGAGCTGCAGCGCACAGCAACAGGCACAGCTAGTCGCTCACTCATGGGCCGAGGAGGCTCTTGACAGTACAAGCAAGGCCAAGGCAAGTAGCTTGATGGTACAGATACTCCTGTCCCAAAGTTTGTAAGTTTGATGCTGCTGTCATGTAAGCTTTGTTGTATGCGTGACGCAGCACAGGACCACAGGAGCAGCCAACATACCTTCAGTGTCGACCTGCGCATCTGACCGTAGGCCTGCTCCGTCAGCGCCTTGCTGACGACAGCAGCATCAGCTTGGACCCAGGATGGTGCATGCCCCAAAAATGGGCTGAGCAGCAAGCACTCCCATGACCTGCAAGCAGTGACCAGAGCTGGGTCTTGCACGCACATGCTAGGCTCAGCGATGTCACCATGACCATTGCCAGCCAACCGCCAGTCTCATGCCATGAGGTCAGGCCTGTCTGGTGCATGCGAGGCAGCCGCACCTGGGCAATACCAGGTCGCAGGTGGGCGCCTCTGCCAACACTACCAACACCTCCAGCAGCTCAAATTGCAGCTGTGCAGTCAAGGGCAGTCTTGCCAACTGCTCAAAGCTTGGTTTGCCCTGACCTGAGAGCGAGCCAGCTCCACCACCTGCAGGGCAGCATACGGCACATGACAGCAAGCACAAAAGGCCACCAGGGGACTCAGGACAACAATGTCCATACCTTCGGCCTGCAGGATGCCCGATGACATGTGCACGCAGCGAGCAGACTGCATGCTGCCCAGTTGCACACCTTCACCACACACCTGATTGGTTGCTGTCACCAGCTGTCCTGTTGTGCAGAAGCGTCGCTTCCAACACCAGCACACCACCCAGCAGCTGCTTGTGCGTCACAAAGGCGGCAAGGTCCGTCGCCATGACACTCTGGCCACAGCTGTAGCTCAGCTGCTGCAGTGCCTTCACAAAGGAGGTGGCTGCAGCTTCACGCCCTGATGGTGCACCCTTGTCGTCACCTGTGAGGCTGCAGCACCCAAACAGAGCATGCAACACCTGGTCAGCTGCTTGCTCAGCAACATGTGCTGAGCAATGCATGCAATGCAAGGAAGTTGTTTGCAATGAATGCAGCTGTTTAGAGCACACTCTGCCTGATCTCAACACAGAACAGTACACAGTGTGCGGACAAAGCCTGTCACAGCAACCATTCCAGCTGCTACCGCTTTGCTCCATATTCTGCACATTTGATGTCAGCCACCCACACATGCATGTGATCGTCTGCCGAGATGCTGCCGCACCCCAGCCTGCCAGTGTGTTAGGCTGTCGTACCTACGACTGCTGCTTGCTGCTGTTTGTGCTGAGCCCTCCACATGGGATAGGCGGCTGGAGCTGTTGTGGGCAGACATGCTTGCAGCCGGCAGGTGCAGCCTGGGAATATAGGCCTGCCTGAACAGCAGGCCGGCAGGATAGTCTGGCTGCTGGGGTGAGTCAGGCCAGTTGCCTGGCTGGCCCATCGGCGGCTTCTGCTCAGCTGGCACAGCAACCACACTTTTATGTTGACCTGCAGGTGTACACAACACGACTCAGGTCGGCAGGCGCGCCTGCACAATACAGCTCATGCAACGCAATGGCTCTGCAACGCAGTTGACAGGCAATGCTGGCGGACCAAGTTGCGCAGCCAGCAGCATACATACCAAACGTTTAACAAAACCCAGGCATAACATAGACCTAACACAAACATCAAATAACGAGACATAGACATGAGCCCCGCCCGACCTGAAGGCGTGGACAGCCCTGACGCCCCATCATCTGCACTCAGCCCTTCCAGCTGAGAGCTCAGCGGCAGATGGGACAGAGTTGCACTGTAGCAACTCTGCAGCTGCTGCAAGAGCTTCGAGTTGCGGCAAGCCTAGCAGGGCAGGAACAACAAAGGTTTGGCATGTGAGCTGGGTAGCCGCCTGGACTTCCATGTGTCACAGTCACTAGGGGCCAGGAGCAGCAAGGCAAGAGCGTCGTGCAGAGTGGGCTTCAAAAGTAGAGCGTTGTGCAGATTGCCTGGCTGCGTCACCTGCCACCAATGTGCCAAGCCATGCAGGCACAGCATCCATTTGCAGGTCTGGTCGTCAACAGACCGACGCACCTGGTGCAGCTGTGCAGACACTGCTGCCCTGTTGGCAGCAACCTCATGCAGAGCACCCACTTGCCGCAGGAGCATGCGCAGGAGCTGCAGCACAGGCACAGCCTGCTCCGCACGCCCTGCAAGCGCTCTGCAGACACAGTCCATCATCAGCTTTGCCTGCTGTTCCTGGTCTGCTGCAAGGAGTAGAACCACACAGCAGCACTCTGACAGGGCCTGGATGGTTTGCAACTGCTCACTGCTGCTGCTTTGGCTTTGCTGGCTAGGTGGTGCTCCAGGCATGCTCCTGCTTCTGTGTTGCTGATGCTGGCAGAAGAGGTCAAAGCCTCCTGTTGACTGCCGCTGGGGGCGCTGGCTGCTGCTGTTGCCGCCAAGGCCCGCCGCACAGTCCACAAGCGCTGCCATGATGCCGCCACGGCACCATTGCGCCCTGCAGCAGCAACACAGGCATGCCCAGAGGAGTTGGTTCAGACGCATACCACTTTTCTGGACTCACTGCAGAACACAGACCAAGCCAGTCGTCACTTTCTGATCCCTTCAAGACTTTATGCACATTTTTCCATTGTGGTCGAGTACTTCCGTCGTGGGCAACCCCCTGTTCGAGCGGGCAACAGCAGCTCAGCTTGCGACCATCATCAGGTGTCACTGCAGACACAGGCCAGCGGCAACCCTCACATTGACGGCGCCCGCTTGAGCTGCTGGGCTGCCGCCTCCAGCTTGGCCAGCAGGTGCTCCACTGAAGATGTGCTGGGCCTCAGCTCCTTCAGCACCGTGTGCACCACCTTGTCCAGCCTCTGCTGTGGTCTGCTGTGCTTCCTGAGCAGCTTGCTAATCTCATCAAAGCAGCTGGCCATGTAGCGCCTGCACGATGGGGGGGGGGGGCGGCTGTCAGCTGCCAGGACGGATACTGGGTGAATACTTGCGCACGGTCCCTTGGCTGCGGCTGGCGCATGTTACAGCACAACTACCGCACACCCTGCGCGCCATTACATGCCAGCAAGCCAAACAATTACGCATATGCAGCAAGTGTCGATGGGATGTCATGAACGTCACATGGTTGTCTTTTTGCCTGTTGGCGTCCAAGGTGGTGTCAGGGTGTGCTGCCACTCAAGCATACTTCATAACTGCTTTTTCCCAGGGCATGAGGACACTCACTTGCATGTCTGCCCACCCTGCACAACCTCTGCCTGGATGCTGCCATGGCCAACATCCAACTGCAGAACAACACTGATGTGCCCATCAGGGTGCTGAAGCTTCAGAGCCTGCAAAAGGGAGCCAGTTCCGTAAGCCCGGTCACTGAGCCGATGCACTGCACTGAGTGCGCAAGCAAAGCAATGACATGCACTGCCACTGCTGCTGCAGGATGGCAACAGCGTGGGGCGCGACAGTGGTGTCAGCTGCCACAGAGCTACACGGCTGCTCTGCATGTGGCAGCAAAGCCAAGACGATCGAGTGTTCACACCTGCTGGTCTTCTGAAACCAGCCAGTGGTCTGCCAGGACCAGGAGGGACTTGCCAGCTGTGCCTGCAGGCAAAAGCAGGGCATCCACATTTGCCGGTTTATACACGACGAGGTAGGGGCCTGCTCTCTATCAGAAGCCCTTTGGGCTGCTGCAAGCTGCTTTGAATGTAGGCATCAACGAGGCCAACATAGACGTCCAGCAATCAAATGAGTGCAGTGTCAGTGGTCAAGGCAGGGCCAGAGCTCACATTGGCGCATGGACTGCCATTCAGGAATAATGCTGGTCACCAGGGTGCCAAACAGCTCAGCCCCACGCCGGTCCACGAATGTGATGGTGGCAATAGACACCTCCTGCAGGCACAGAGGGCAACACTACTCAGAGATTGCAGTGAGGGGGCTGGAGGGCGCAACACACCAAACATACAAGGCATCTCCTGCATCAGCAGTGTTGTTTAGGTCACTGGCAGCTGTGTTGGCATGTGATGGGCTCCTGTGAGGACAGCCAGCACATCAGAGGTTGGTGACACACACTCCTGGAGTTGCACACACGGCTGCCACGCTGCTTTCAGCAAGCCCTCACCTCGTCCACCTCACAGGTGTCTGGCGTATGTACGTTGACGGCGATGTTGGCTGGCAGCTGGTGATGGACTGGACCATCTTCCCAGCTGCAACGAGAAATGAAGTCCTATCAGATGCATGATCATAAGTGCATGATGCTCGTGGCATCAAGGTGTGCCTCATCAGTCGCAAGACTAAAGAAGGAGATGACTGGGGCAGCAGACACTCACTGTTCAGTCAGGCAAACGGCCGGTGCCTCCAGGTCCACCCATAGCAAGGTGTCAGCTGCCTCCTGTGTTACAAATGCTCTGGTGAGTTTCTATCCTGCAGCAGCTGACCAGCTGCAAGCGGCAACAGCTTGAATGCTCAAGGCTGTCGTACCTGTTGCACCCGCCATGCTGCAGAGGCAGTGCCATCCAAAACAACAAGCGCCAACTTCTGCCTGGGCCTGAACCCAAGGCGTCCTGTGTTGTATGCTACCTCTGCTACGCTCTGCATGGCTGGTCTGGCCCTCAGTGCTGCATGCTGCTGTATGCTCTCTTCAAGGACGAACCAAGCAACATCTTGCAGACAAGAGGGGGACCTGATGCAATGCGTGTTGCGTTTTGCAACATATTTTGCGCTTCGCAGCAGCGAAGCAGAGGCAGGCTGGAGTGGACAGACATGAGATGTGTTGTTGTGATTTGATTGTTGCGCTTCTGACAATCCCGAACCCAGGAACGTCTTCAACAACTAAAAGAAATATTGAGACCACCCGATTCCAACCGATAAAGTAGAGTCCAGGAGCTTGCGCTTTGGCAGCAAGTAGTCAGACCGTCACTGGGACCACAGGCTTGAAATGCAGGGACAGATGGGAGGGGTCTACACACAGCTGGCTAGGGCTAACAAGTACCTACCAGATCGTACAGGCAGCTGCAGTGCTTGCCTTGAGTGTCTGCACAGCAGCTGCATGTGAAAAATGGGGTCTGTCAGCTGAAAATGGCCAGGAGGGGACCAGCAGCTGCTGCCTCAACAACATGCTGTAACAGCAGCTGCATGGCTTGTGCACCCACCCACGCACCAGCAGGGAGCTGACTCTCAAGCAGCTTTTTGAACGCCAACAGCAGCAGCGAGGCCAGGCTGTCTCAGTCTCCAACAAACTGTCTCACAACAAGGCAACAGCAGCAGCTCACAACCCAGCGCTGATCAGGCAACACACAGGCACATATGCCCCTGGGATTCAAATCTTGATTGCTCTATCCAGCTGTAAGCTGCTCTGGAGCTTTGAACGCAAACCTCACTTTCTCATTCAACGGCCATAATGTCGTCCGAACTGCCATGGGGCAAAAGGGCCCAGTTGCGCCCTAGCAGGGCCCCATAGGGATTCTTTGTTACGGAAAAGCATTTCTCTGCACTTGTCGACCCAAGACAGCAGCGGTGACCTTCCACCTGGCTTACTTCTGCCGAACTGAAGGTCTCACATGTGTGACCACCCCCTGATTAAACCCCATTTGAACCCTAGCCCCAGCCCATTGGGCACTGCTGCTTCAGTGCTTTCAAATGCACCCTGTTGCTGTTTTCAACCACGCGCAGGGCACCAGCTAAGGAGGAGCCTGTGCACAGCGGTCACAACCGCCACACCCCGGCCACCAGGAAGTCATGCGTCGTGGCTTGCGCCCAGGCTCTCGTCGACGGCAAGGTCGATTATGGCCTTGCCGGCAGACTATATAAGAAGGTGCGCAAGCAGCTTGGTGGTGACAAGCTGGCAGAGGATCCCAAGCCTGTATTGAAGGGCAGATGGGACCACTTTGTGGAGTACGGTGACGTCGAGGACAACCTCCGCACAGGCCGCCCTGTCCTTATCAGCAGAGAAGATGCCCTAACAGCTAGTACAGCCATCAAGGCAGGAAGGCTGCACACAAAGACCCGCAAAGGACACACCATCACCCTGATATCCTACTTCACCACAGTGCGGCAGGCGACGGTGGAGTCTGATGCTGTCAAGGGTGTCATGCAGAAATACAACTGCACCCCCCACCAGCTGTACAACGCCATGATGAGGGAGGATCCCAACCTCGGGCGGCGCAGTTTTGCGTTGAAGTACCGGCTGACAGAAAAGGAGAAAGCTGCCCGGAAAAGCTTCTGCAAGCAGCTGCTGGCAGAGTGGAACGTCGCACAGGCGTTGCTGAATGCAATCCTAGCTAGGATTGTGCAGTGCGACGAGGGCCGCTGGACATACAACACCTACACCCATGCGCATGTCAGGGCATATGTGGACCTGCAGCACCTCCCCCTGCACGACTACGTGTCGCTGCCAACGATCAAGGGGGACAAGCAGCAGACAGTTCACTTCTTCATATGCGTGTCAGCACACCCCAGCTTCAGCGACAAGAACGGCTTGGTGTACTATGAACTCACCACAGGCACCACCCACATCCTCCGCTGGTTCAACAAGCTTGGGCAAGAAGGCAAAGAGCCCTTTGTCTACCAGGTGAGCACAGTTACAAATTGACCAGCTGGTTTCCAAAGGCATCAGCAGCAGTTGCTGCTGCTGCTCCCACCCCAGCACACAGCTTCTCAATGTGAGGCTTGCCAGAAAGCTCGTAGCTGGCAGTAAAAACAACACCCTTATGCTGCGATGCATATTCAACAGCTGCCATAACAATATCTGGTGCCGCGAGGTCTGCATGATGCGCGCGTACGAGCGCCAGGCGGCGCTCGCAGCATACCTTGTTGCACTTGAAATCACGCTCAAATGCCTTATTCTTGCAACCATCCCTGAAGTGATAAGAATCGTCAACTTGTAGATACACGTCGCGCTTCCAGTTGTAGAAATCAATGCGACCATGGCAATCGGTCAAGTGCACCTGCCAACACCACTCCTGTGACTGCTGCTGCTGCGCAACTAGCTGCATGAACTTCCACTCTGCAGGGGGGATAACAGGACGGCCAGCAGCCTCCCATGCCCCACTTTCATAAGTGCAGAAGCAGCACATGAGTGCGACAGGCTTGCGCACAGCGTCAGGGGTGCACAACTTGAAGTGTTGCACCTTGTCCCGACACTCCGTAGTGCACCACATGAACTGCTGCTTCTTCTCTGACTTGAGCAACTTATACTCATTGCCAGCACGGTCCACCCACGTCACTGCTCTGTTGTGTGGCTTCTTCACCCTGATCCCCCCCAGTTGATGTGCTGCCAAGGCCTTCCTCATCAATGCCTCCCTCCCTTTGCTGTTGCCGTGCTGTTGCTCCGCCATGCCGTGACCTGCAGAGGAAGGATGGAGCAGACGCAGCAAGCACTGTTACTGATGAGGTAGCTGACAACCTGTACAAGATGGTGGAGAAGTTTAGGAATGTGACTGGTGAGGACCCCATCATCATGATGGACAACGTCCGCATACAGGCCAACATCCCGGATAAGATCATCGAGTCCCGCTACGGCACCATCACCCTGCCTGAAGGCTGCCGCCTTCGCTTCCCCCCCCCACAGCTCAGACATTGATCAGCTGGTGGAGCACTCCATTGGTGCAGTCAAGGGAGCAGCAACAGACAAGGTGTTTGATGAATGCTGCCATGGGGTTGTGTTCTCGGGTGAGTCCCTGCGGCGCATCTTCAAGGGTGTGTTTAAGAGGTTTGAGAAGGGGGAGCTGTACCACCGGGGGGTGGAGCGCAACATGCGCAAGCTGCCCACTGTGTTGAGGATTATCGCATCCGGAGAGGATGAGTGGTTCACAGATCCAGATGGCAAGCAGCACCATGGCAGCAACGGCGACTGGCCGAATGCAGGCGACCGCTAAGGCGTCAGCGCATGCAGCAGATGCAGCAGCAGCATGGCAGCAGTTTGCTGTCCAAGCCTGCACATGGCTGCGCATGGGGTGTGTGTTCCCAGGGTATGCCACCTATAGGGTTTAGGGTTCAGCTGCAGCCACTGCTGTGGTGAGCATCAGTGTCTTCATGATCTGTGGCCAGTGCATCCGCTGAGCTAACAAGATGTAGTGCAGCCTGTGTTTATTCAAAGCACAGCCCTCAATGTAGTTGTTGCAAGTTTGATCAATGTAGTTATCAGGGTTGTGTGTGAGAGAGGGTGTTGGAAGTGCCACTGGCCCCCACCCAGGTGTACTGTTGGGCAGGCAGCACACACAGCAGCTGTCCAATCATTGATTCTGTCACATAAACTGGTATGTGTGTTGAGAGTTTGCAGCTTAGATGCCCCATCTTTACCTCATTGTGCTTGAGACAGGCACTACTGGGAGTTATGTCATGTCAACTGTGCCTGGTATTGCACTGTTAGCAGCTGTGCTTTCACAGCTGTGCAACCAGGCATGATCGAGGCCGAATGCTATAATATTGAGTACGAAACGAGTTCATTTGCTGCGCAAGGAAAGCAACCTGGAAGCATCCAAGCCAACTTCACCCCTGTTCAAAGGCCAATGGTCCGCGCTTACATCAACATCACCCTCTGTAGCAACGTCAGTTTGTAGTAAATCAAGCATTCAACGAACAGCAGGCGTCTGGAGAGCAGCCGGTGCCCACAGCAGGAACAGCAAGCAATCTGCAGAGACTGCCAGCTTTCCAGGTGTGGCGGGCTTGTCGCGATAAGGCCAGTGCCAGTGTGACGTGCTTGACAGGTCCTCTTAAAGCATTCATAAGTCATTCATTTTGCTTTCGAGAGCTGCACGCAAGCCCTTTGGAAGTTTCGCGCCAGACATCACTAGCATCTGCTCAAGTCTGAAGTCAGCTGAGGCGTCTATGGCCCCGCTGCACCAGATAGACTCTCACAATGCACAAAAAAACACCTTTTGGTACACGCACCGCTGCGGATTATGCAGGTCCGCGACACCAGCCTGCCTGGAACGCTGCAGCAAGATGGGCAAAAACAAGCGCAGCAGAGCGAGTGACAAGTGAGTGCGATCAGATCTGCCCAGGTAGCACTGCAGCCTGGCACAGCTTGCGGGCGAGCAGCTGCACCAACGGCGAAAGTCAACCAACCTTCTGAAGGTCTCACATGTGTGACCACCCCCCTGATTAAACCCCATTTGAACCCTAGCCCCAGCCCATTGGGCACTGCTGCTTCAGTGCTTTCAAATGCACCCTGTTGCTGTTTTCAACCACGCGCAGGGCACCAGCTAAGGAGGAGCCTGTGCACAGCGGTCACAACCGCCACACCCCGGCCACCAGGAAGTCATGCGTCGTGGCTTGCGCCCAGGCTCTCGTCGACGGCAAGGTCGATTATGGCCTTGCCGGCAGACTATATAAGAAGGTGCGCAAGCAGCTTGGTGGTGACAAGCTGGCAGAGGATCCCAAGCCTGTATTGAAGGGCAGATGGGACCACTTTGTGGAGTACGGTGACGTCGAGGACAACCTCCGCACAGGCCGCCCTGTCCTTATCAGCAGAGAAGATGCCCTAACAGCTAGTACAGCCATCAAGGCAGGAAGGCTGCACACAAAGACCCGAAAAGGACACACCATCACCCTGATATCCTACTTCACCACAGTGCGGCAGGCGACGGTGGAGTCTGATGCTGTCAAGGGTGTCATGCAGAAATACAACTGCACCCCCCACCAGCTGTACAACGCCATGATGAGGGAGGATCCCAACCTCGGGCGGCGCAGTTTTGCGTTGAAGTACCGGCTGACAGAAAAGGAGAAAGCTGCCCGGAAAAGCTTCTGCAAGCAGCTGCTGGCAGAGTGGAACGTCGCACAGGCGTTGCTGAATGCAATCCTAGCTAGGATTGTGCAGTGCGACGAGGGCCGCTGGACATACAACACCTACACCCATGCGCATGTCAGGGCATATGTGGACCTGCAGCACCTCCCCCTGCACGACTACGTGTCGCTGCCAACGATCAAGGGGACAAGCAGCAGACAGTTCACTTCTTCATATGCGTGTCAGCACACCCCAGCTTCAGCGACAAGAACGGCTTGGTGTACTATGAACTCACCACAGGCACCACCCACATCCTCCGCTGGTTCAACAAGCTTGGGCAAGAAGGCAAAGAGCCCTTTGTCTACCAGGTGAGCACAGTTACAAATTGACCAGCTGGTTTCCAAAGGCATCAGCAGCAGTTGCTGCTGCTGCTCCCACCCCAGCACACAGCTTCTCAATGTGAGGCTTGCCAGAAAGCTCGTAGCTGGCAGTAAAAACAACACCCTTATGCTGCGATGCATATTCAACAGCTGCCATAACAATATCTGGTGCCGCGAGGTCTGCATGATGCGCGCGTACGAGCGCCAGGCGGCGCTCGCAGCATACCTTGTTGCACTTGAAATCACGCTCAAATGCCTTATTCTTGCAACCATCCCTGAAGTGATAAGAATCGTCAACTTGTAGATACACGTCGCGCTTCCAGTTGTAGAAATCAATGCGACCATGGCAATCGGTCAAGTGCACCTGCCAACACCACTCCTGTGACTGCTGCTGCTGCGCAACTAGCTGCATGAACTTCCACTCTGCAGGGGGGATAACAGGACGGCCAGCAGCCTCCCATGCCCCACTTTCATAAGTGCAGAAGCAGCACATGAGTGCGACAGGCTTGCGCACAGCGTCAGGGGTGCACAACTTGAAGTGTTGCACCTTGTCCCGACACTCCGTAGTGCACCACATGAACTGCTGCTTCTTCTCTGACTTGAGCAACTTATACTCATTGCCAGCACGGTCCACCCACGTCACTGCTCTGT
This sequence comes from Desmodesmus armatus, assembly GCA_007449985.2. Taxonomy (NCBI): domain Eukaryota; kingdom Viridiplantae; phylum Chlorophyta; class Chlorophyceae; order Sphaeropleales; family Scenedesmaceae; genus Desmodesmus; species Desmodesmus armatus. The sequence goes on along the minus strand of VIIQ02000134.1, from coordinate 3,382 downwards.
TGTGTGGCTTCTTCACCCTGATCCCCCCCAGTTGATGTGCTGCCAAGGCCTTCCTCATCAATGCCTCCCTCCCTTTGCTGTTGCCGTGCTGTTGCTCCGCCATGCCGTGACCTGCAGAGGAAGGATGGAGCAGACGCAGCAAGCACTGTTACTGATGAGGTAGCTGACAACCTGTACAAGATGGTGGAGAAGTTTAGGAATGTGACTGGTGAGGACCCCATCATCATGATGGACAACGTCCGCATACAGGCCAACATCCCGGATAAGATCATCGAGTCCCGCTACGGCACCATCACCCTGCCTGAAGGCTGCCGCCTTCGCTTCCCCCCCACAGCTCAGACATTGATCAGCTGGTGGAGCACTCCATTGGTGCAGTCAAGGGAGCAGCAACAGACAAGGTGTTTGATGAATGCTGCCATGGGGTTGTGTTCTCGGGTGAGTCCCTGCGGCGCATCTTCAAGGGTGTGTTTAAGAGGTTTGAGAAGGGGGAGCTGTACCACCGGGGGGTGGAGCGCAACATGCGCAAGCTGCCCACTGTGTTGAGGATTATCGCATCCGGAGAGGATGAGTGGTTCACAGATCCAGATGGCAAGCAGCACCATGGCAGCAACGGCGACTGGCCGAATGCAGGCGACCGCTAAGGCGTCAGCGCATGCAGCAGATGCAGCAGCAGCATGGCAGCAGTTTGCTGTCCAAGCCTGCACATGGCTGCGCATGGGGTGTGTGTTCCCAGGGTATGCCACCTATAGGGTTTAGGGTTCAGCTGCAGCCACTGCTGTGTGGTGAGCATCAGTGTCTTCATGATCTGTGGCCAGTGCATCCGCTGAGCTAACAAGATGTAGTGCAGCCTGTGTTTATTCAAAGCACAGCCCTCAATGTAGTTGTTGCAAGTTTGATCAATGTAGTTATCAGGGTTGTGTGTGAGAGAGGGGTTGGAAGTGCCACTGGCCCCCACCCAGGTGTACTGTTGGGCAGGCAGCACACACAGCAGCTGTCCAATCATTGATTCTGTCACATAAACTGGTATGTGTGTTGAGAGTTTGCAGCTTAGATGCCCCATCTTTACCTCATTGTGCTTGAGACAGGCACTACGGGAGTTATGTCATGTCAACTGTGCCTGGTATTGCACTGTTAGCAGCTGTGCTTTCACAGCTGTGCAACCAGGCATGATCGAGGCCGAATGCTATAATATTGAGTACGAAACGAGTTCATTTGCTGCGCAAGGAAAGCAACCTGGAAGCATCCAAGCCAACTTCAACCCTGTTCAAAGGCCAATGGTCCGCGCTTACATCAACATCACCCTCTGTAGCAACGTCAGTTTGTAGTAAATCAAGCATTCAACGAACAGCAGGCGTTGGAGAGCAGCCGGTGCCCACAGCAGGAACAGCAAGCAATCTGCAGAGACTGCCAGCTTTCCAGGTGTGGCGGGCTTGTCGCGATAAGGCCAGTGCCAGTGTGACGTGCTTGACAGGTCTCTTAAAGCATTCAGAAGTCATTCATTTTGCTTTCGAGAGCTGCACGCAAGCCCTTTGGAAGTTTCGCGCCAGACATCACTAGCATCTGCTCAAGTCTGAAGTCAGCTGAGGCGTCTATGGCCCCGCTGCACCAGATAGACTCTCACAATGCACAAAAACACACATTTTGGTACACGCACCGCTGCGGATTATGCAGGTCCGCGACACCAGCCTGCCTGGAACGCTGCAGCAGATGGGCAAAAACAAGCGCAGCAGAGCGAGTGACAAGTGAGTGCGATCAGATCTGCCCAGGTAGCACTGCAGCCTGGCACAGCTTGCGGGCGAGCAGCTGCACCAACGGGCGAAAGTCAACAACCTTCTGAAGGTCTCACATGTGTGACCCACCCCCTGATTAAAACCCATTTGAACCCTAGCCCCAGCCCATTGGGCACTGCTGCTTCAGTGCTTTCAAATGCACCCTGTTGCTGTTTTCAACCACGCGCAGGGCACCAGCTAAGGAGGAGCCTGTGCACAGCGGTCACAACCGCCACACCCCGGCCACCAGGAAGTCATGCGTCGTGGCTTGCGCCCAGGCTCTCGTCGACGGCAGGTCGATTATGGCCTTGCGGCAGACTATATAAGAAGGTGCGCAAGCAGCTTGGTGGTGACAAGCTGGCAGAGGATCCCAAGCCTGTATTGAAGGGCAGATGGGACCACTTTGTGGAGTACGGTGAGTCGAGGACAACCTCCGCACAGGCCGCCCTGTCCTTATCAGCAGAGAAGATGCCCTAACAGCTAGTACAGCCATCAAGGCAGGAAGGCTGCACACAAAGACCCGCAAAGGACACACCATCACCCTGATATCCTACTTCACCACAGTGCGGCAGGCGACGGTGGAGTCTGATGCTGTCAAGGGTGTCATGCAGAAATACAACTGCACCCCCACCAGCTGTACAACGCCATGATGAGGGAGGATCCCAACCTCGGGCGGCGCAGTTTTGCGTTGAAGTACCGGCTGACAGAAAAGGAGAGAAAGCTGCCCGGAAAAGCTTCTGCAAGCAGCTGCTGGCAGAGTGGAACGTCGCACAGGCGTTGCTGAATGCAATCCTAGCTAGGATTGTGCAGTGCGACAGGGCCGCTGGAATACAACACCTACACCCATGCGCATGTCAGGGCATATGTGGACCTGCAGCACCTCCCCCTGCACGACTACGTGTCGCTGCCAACGATCAAGGGGGACAAGCAGCAGACAGTTCACTTCTTCATATGCGTGTCAGCACACCCCCAGCTTCAGCGACAAGAACGGCTTGGTGTACTATGAACTCACCACAGGCACCACCCACATCCTCCGCTGGTTCAACAGCTTGGGCAAGAAGGCAAAGAGCCCTTTGTTACCAGGTGAGCACAGTTACAAATTGACCAGCTGGTTTCCAAAGGCATCAGCAGCAGTTGCTGCTGCTGCTCCCACCCCAGCACCAGCTTCTCAATGTGAGGCTTGCCAGAAAGCTCGTAGCTGGCAGTAAAAACAACACCCTTATGCTGCGATGCATATTCAACAGCTGCCATAACAATATCTGGTGCCGCGAGGTCTGCATGTGCGCGCGTACGAGCGCCAGGCGGCGCTCGCAGCATACCTTGCCGCACTTGAAATCACGCTCAAATGCCTTATTCTTGCAACCATCCCTGAGTGATAAGAATCGTCAACTTGTAGATACAGTCGCGCTTCCAGTTGTAGAAATCAATGCGACCATGGCAATCGGCAAGTGCACCTGCCAACACCACTCTTGTGGCTGCTGCTGCTGCGCAACTAGCTGCATGAACTTCCACTCTGCAGGGGGGATAAACAGGACGGCCAGCAGCCTCCCATGCCCCACTTTCATAAGTGCAGAAGCAGCACATGAGTGCGACAGCTTGCGCACGCGTCAGGG
>VIIQ02000133.1:0-217907 GCA_007449985.2 Desmodesmus armatus | reverse complement strand
GTGCAAGGCTGCCAAACTGTGCTGCGTCCAGCACCACAGGTAACCCTAGGCACGCCTTGATTGATGAAGTCATGCTGACTGATGCTGCTCAGCCTGTGCTGCTGCAAGAGCACATTCTCCACCAGGTAGGCTGGGGCTGGTGTGGGAGTAGCTGTTGCAACGCTCCCACTACCTGACCAGGTCAAACAGCAGTTGAGCCCGATCACCCCGAAGCCCCTGTGACTTGCCTGCTGCAGAGAAGTCTTGACAGGGCCAGCCTCCTACTACCAGCCATTGCTTGACTGGTGCCTCGCTGACAGCCTTGCTGAGCTGTGTGTGGTGATGTGCCTCACATCCATGGGAAGAATGCTGAAACTGCCGCCAAAGCATCCTCCGGTAGCTGCTTGGGATACATGCTTTGCAGCACCCTGATCCTGTGTAACGCCGCCCGCTGTGCCATGGGGTTGATGTCGCTGTACAGGTACTGTTTGACTGTGATGCCACTCCTGAGCACCATCTCCAGCCCTGCGCAGATGCCACCAAACGGCTCATAAAGCACGATGCCCTGCTGCAGCGCTGCCGGGAAGAACGTGTCTGCCACAGTAGCCGTGCACAGCCCTTGGGTCTCCCTTACGCCCCAGGGGTCCAATGCACCTGTGTACACTCCTGGCTGGAAGCTGTCCGGTTGGGGCTGTTGTAGCCCTGCCAATGTGACCCACGCCGATGCTGCCTGCTGTAGGTCATGCTGCCGCCAAGCTACTGCTGGGTGTTGTGTGTCCACGCAGCAGCCATCGTCAGCAAAAAGTTGTCCTGCTGTCTCCCCCCCCAGCAATGAGTCGGCGGTTGGGGCGATGTGTCCACTGCAGACTCGTTGCTGCACAGTAGACAACACAACGCCTCGTGCTCCAGCTGTTCATGACTGTAGCTGTCTGCTGGTTCTGCCGCCAGCGCTGCTGCTGGGCTGTGAAGGATTGGGCAGTCACCAGGTGTTTCCTCATAAGCCATTGCTGCCACTCCAGCTGCTGCTGTTGATTTGCTGCCAATGCCCAGCTCCAGTGCCAGACTGTCATGTGTGTAGACCAGTGGGTCCGTTGTTTTGCAGTCTGGCAGAAGCACAGTGGGCACCCAGTCATGCAGCTCCGTGTCCAACCTGGCTCCAGTGGTGTCTGCACACAGCTACTGGCTTCCCTGCTAGGCACATCAGCTGGGTTTGACTTGCCTGCCCTGTGCACCAGTGAGAAGCGGTACTCCTGAAGTGCCAGAATCCAACGCATCTGCTGCCCCACTGGTGTCTTCTGTGTCAGCAGCCATAACAGCGCCCGGTGGTCGCTGTGGAGATAGAACTCCCTGGAGTGCAAGTACGGCCTGTACATTTTGACGCCCCACACTGCTGCCATCATCTCGCCTTTCCAGGCGGGATAGTTCTGCTCAGCTGCATTGAGGGACCTGCTGGCACAGGCCACCATGTACTCCGTCCCATCCTCCGCCTCCTGATTCAGCACAGCTGCAATGCCCGTGTTGCTCCAGTCGACATACAGATGAAAACTGCGCCCATCCACAGGCTGCCTGAGCCCCAAACCCTTCTTGCACAGCGCCGTTCGAAGCCCCTCATACGCCTGGTTACAGTCATCACTCCAGATGTACTGCGCACCCTTCTCCATAAGCTTGTAAAGCGGCCTGGCAATGATGGCAAAGTTGGGCACATAGCACCTGTAGTAATTAAACAGGCCAAGGTGGGCCTGCAGGCGCTTGAGGCTGGTGGGTGGCTGCAGTGCCTTGATGCCTGCAATCTTGGCTGGCTCCGGCTTGCACTCCTTGGCTGATACCAGGTGACCCAGGTAAGGCAAGCAGTCTGCACCCACGATTGTCTTGGCAGGGTGCAGGCGCAAGCCCACTGTCTTGAGATGCTGTAGAAGTGTTCTGAAGTTGGTCACCATGTCCTCCCAGGTGTCGCACCACATGATAACGTCATCGACGAACGGCGCCGCACAGTGAGACAAACCAGCTGCTGCCAGCTCCTTCTCCATAACCCGCTGGAAAATTGCCGTGGCGTTCACGTGACCAAAACACAGCCGCGTGTAGGTCAGTCGCTTGCCACTGTCGGGTGCGTGGAAGGCCACGTGCTGCTGCGCCTCTTCGCTCAGGTTGAGCTGCCAAAAGCCCGCTCTAAAGTCCGCCTTGACCAAGAATTTGTGCCCCCTAATTCGCCTAAACAGTTCTTCCGGTAGTGGCAGGCCGTAACTGTCCACCACTGTGTTGCCGTTGACGTTGCGCAGGTCGATGCAGAACCGCTTGTCGGTCCAGCTACCGTCGGGTGCTCGCTTCATAGGCAACGTGATAGCTGAAGCATGCGGACAGGTCGTTGGAATTTCTTTTACGATGCCCGCATCCAGCATCTCCTGCACCTTCTCCTTGGCAAACTTCACCTCCTCTTCTGTGTAGCGTCTGGGTGCGCTCCACATACGTTTGGAGGGATCGATCAGTTTGAAGTCAGCTACGTCCCCTGTGTAGCCAGGCAAGTCCTGCAGACTGTAAGCAAATGCCCCTCGCTCCTCCAACAGCATCTGCACCAGCTGGTCCATTTGTGCAGGCGATGCATCTGGGTGGTTGCCCAAGATCCATTTGCCCTCATCGTGCACTGTCCATCTGGCGTCATGCACATCTTCTGTTGCGCCATCGGGCCCAAGTTGGTCCAGAGCTGCTGGGTCGGCCTGGTACCACTTCACTTGGCCAGAATCATGCTCTGCTGTAGCAGCGAAACCTACTGCAATGCAGGTTGGCAAGCTCCTGCTGCAGCAAGTGCATGTTGAGGTGTGGTGGGACGCCATGTGGCAGGGGAAAGTAGCCAGCTTGCAGTGCTGATCCAGTGGCTGCTGCCCCAATGCTGTTGGTAACCTGCATTGCTGCTGTGGAGCACAGCACTGAGAAGAAACAGAGTAGGCACATCAGCACTGTGCGCGCAGTGATGACCTTGCCAGAGTGACGCACTGTGGCGACCACAGAGACCTTTGTTTGCGGTGCGTCCTGCTCTGCCGTCGGTTGCAAGCCAGGGCCTGGCCTGGGCCCTCTGTTGTGCCGACGCTTGCGTGCGCGCCGTGTGTCGCCAAGGTTGTTAGTGGGCACAGGTTCTGCCACATTATACTCCCTTGCGCGCATGGGGTTGCCTGGGCGCACTGCTGCTCCCGCCATGCTGACCAATCCACGCATGATCTTTGAGGGGTACTTCCTCAGCGGCAAGTCCACAAAGAAGTGGAACATGCCTAGCAGCAGCAGCACCATGTGTGTCGTGATCCAGCTGATGCCCGGCAGCAGCTGACCAGCAGCCTTGGACCAGTCAAAGCCCCATAGCTTGCCTGCTGGCTCCTCCAGTGGCTGCTGTGCTTCTGCCTGCTCCTGCTCCTGCTCCTGCTGTTGCTGCTGCTGCTGCCGCCCCCTGCCCTTGCGGCCGCGCCCACGCCGGCGCCTGCGCTTGTTGTGCTCACCCCCAGTTTGTTGTTGCAGCCAAGCATCTGCTGCACTGCCATGAGGGCTGAAATACTCGATGTCAGCAGTCACTGGGTTGTAAGCATCCACCAGCTCTGGGAGACTGTCGCTGTCACTGCCTGTGCACAGCTCAGGCATAGCGGTTGACCCAGTGGAGCTGCTGCTGTCCAAGTCCTCTTGCACCTGCTGTGGCACACCACCATTCAGGCCCAGGTGGTCCAAGTACCAGCGATCGTTCACTTCAAATGGCCCAGCATCCAGTTCTGTGATAACTCCTGCCTGAAGCAGCCGTTCGAGCTCTGCATTGGCTAGAGTGTTCTCCTCTGCAGTAAACGGCCTGTAGTTGATGCCCGGCACTGCTGCTGCTGAGCCCTCAAGCTCCTCTGTGTCCCTGCTGTCCTCCTCCCAGATGGTGGCAGCCGCCATGTTGCCACTGCTGATGCTGCTGTTGCCGTTCTTGACATAGCCACGCACGGGAATGCCGTGTATAATGTCAAGCCTGCCCTGTGCTGCCTTGGGACGGAAGCATAGCATGTTGAGGGCTGGATCCACATACCCAAACACCGGCAGCAGTGTCTTCTTGTCCAAGCACACCTTAAACATGCCACCCGCGTCTCCCTCCAGCACCCAAGCACACGGAACGGGCAGGACTGCTGCCAGTGGGTGTCCCTTGGCAAGTGTGAGAACCAGCGGTCCTGTCCTGCCGATAATCTTCTTGGACGGCAGCCCATCAATGCCCTTGACAGACGGCACCTGATTTGTTCTGAAGATGTAAGTACCCCACTCGCCACAAGCCACCTCAGTGAACAGCAGCAGTGTGGCACCTGAGTCCTGGAACGCCATATCTACTAGCACATCACGCCCATCCGGGGTTGTTAGTGTCAATCCTTCCTGTTTGTTCGTGCCCACCAGGAAGTCCAGCGTCACAGGCATTGACTGGCGTAGGGTGTAATCGATTGCCACTGGCTTGAAGCCATACTGCAGCATGACTGACTCCAGGAGGCTGCGGCTGCTTGCCGCCGCTGCTGCAACAGGGCCACAGCGCCCAGAACTGCTGCTGGACACCATGCTGGCAGTACCCTTTGCTGCTGTTGCCTCCTGCAGAGCCTGCTGCCCTCCCTGCTGTGCACTGCTGCTACCATGTGCTCCACCAGCCTCCTGCACACCCAGAAGGTCTCCAAAAGCAGATACCCTGCTCGCCACAAACCGCTGAATGTCAAGCAGCGTGTGCAGTAGCCCCCTGCTGGTGCCGTCCAGCTCTCCTAAGCCAGCAACCAGTGCATTGGTGATGCGTGGCATGGAACGCATGGCATTCAGGTCTGTAGGAAGAGCTGAGGGTGGTAGGAAGCCCTTGGGCACAGGCTGCCTGACAACCCTGCCCTGCTGCACTGCACCAGCTCCTGCCTGTGCACGTGTCCCAACCAGTGCATACTCATGTCCCGTTGAGTCAAAGAGCCCACCTGCCAGATCCTGCTGCCAGTCTGCTAAGCCCACATAACAGAAAGAGGGCCCAAAGTGCATTGTTTCCTGCTGCTGCTCCTCACTCACATACCCGCCTGCATCCGGCAGCACCATCATTGCTGCTTGTTCACCGGTGCTGTCGCCAACTGCACCAGTGATAGCCAGCGGTGTGTGAGAGGGTGGCAGCCCTGCCATTGGCTGCTGCATTGCCGAGCCGCCCATGGGCCAGTAGCTGGAACCAGCAGACCCCATGCCTGTCATGTAAGCTGCATAAGCCCCATACGGCTCTGCTGCTGCGCCATAAGCCATGTTCATGTACCGCTGCTGCTGTGTGTGCTGTCCAATGAACTGCTGCATAGCTGGCGGCAGCTTGTTGCTCTGCATCATCCTCCGCAGCAGCTCCTTGCAACGCCCCAGCCGTGGCTTCAGCTTCTGCTGCATGCAGCGGGAGATGTAGTGCACCATCCCCTGCTCAGGTGCACGCTCCGTGGGGCCCTCCCACTTCTCTGGAGCCAGCTCTGGCTTGTCCATATAGCAGACACCATCTGAGTGGCCCTTGGCAAAGCCACAGATGACACACGCCATAACTGCTGACCCAACACCCAAGCCAGGTGGCCCTGCGTACTGCTGCTGCCTGCCGTTGCTGCCACCATAGCCCCTGTTACCCCTGCTGTTTTCTGGCTTGTTGTAAGCCCTTGGCAGCCCTTGCCCCAGTCCTGCCGGTGCTGCGCCTGCTCCTGCTGCTGCCATAGCCACTGCCTGCTGCACCATGATTGCCAGCGTGTTGACGTCCAAGGTTCCAGCGCTGCTGCCAATGCTGCTGCTGCTTTTGTTGGCAGTGCTGCCCTCCTGCGCTGCTGCCATAGCCAGCCCCGCCATGCGCCTGCCCTTGCAGTCTTGGTTCAGGTGTGGCCGCTTTGTTGCAGGACAGTCCAGGCAGACAGCAGAGGGGTCCTTGGGGTCGATCTCCGCCATGTCAAAGCCCTTGGTGATGAGCAGCTTCTCACGCGCACCCATCTTGCTGAGGTACTGCTGTGTAGCCTCATTCTCCCGGCGAGAACGCAGCAGCGTCTGCACCAGTGTACTCTCCTCACCTGCGCGCCGGGCGTTCTTGCTGCTTCCAGCTCCCACACTGCTGTTGCCCACCATAATCAATGCCTGCTGCGCCAGCACGCCATCCTGGTGGAGGTTCTTCTCGAATTGCTGAACTTGGTCAGCTAGTGATTCCAGCGCAATGTGAGTTCTGTTGGACGCATAGTACTCCTCCTTGCGCTGCCGTGCAAACTGCCTGCTGCTGGCATTGCTGAGACCCTTGCAGAAGGTGGTAATGTCTGCACCTGCTGGCACAATGCCCAGTGTCTTGACACTCTCATACAGCACTGCCACGCGCTGCGCAAACTCCTGCACCTGCCTGCTGCCCTGGGAACCCTCACTCTGCAGCTGGTAGAACTCAGCCTGCTCCTTGCTGCTGGCCACTCCGTATGCTGCGTCCATCATACACCAGAAAAGCTCCATGACACAGCTGTGAGGGCTCCACTTCCTCATCCCCACAGTCATGAAGTATTTATTGTCCTGCGTGCTCTTGACCAGCCTGTCACTGAGCGTTTTGAAGAAGCCCAGCATAGCAGTTTGCATAGGATCTGTTGTTGCAGGAGGCAGGCCGCCGCCGCCACCGCCGCTGCTGTTGCCAGTTGAGTCCTGCTGCTGCACAAGTGGCGAAGAGTTTGCTGTCAGCGCCTGCTCCAGCCCAACACTGTCCTCAAGTGCCCAGCCCTTGGCAACCGCAGCAATGTGTACTTTCTCATACCTCTCCTTGATCAATGCTGCCAGCGTCTGCTCTGCCAAGTCACTGTTGGGGTGACGCTTGCGCACAAACTCCAGAGCAGCTGCTTCCAGCTCCTGTGGAGGATACCAGCCCTGGTCAGCAGCCCTGACATGTTTCTCCAAGACCTGCCCAGCCTGCTCCACTGCTTTGGCACCATCGGAGCGTATGACAGTCAACTGGGCAATCTCGGCAATCTCTTCACCAGAGTGCTTGTCCAGCTTCTTGTCCATGGCTGCATTGCGCTTTTGGCCCTGGTTCCACCTGACAGCACGCTGCCATTCTCCGAAGGAATCCACTCCAGGCTGTCCAGACCATAGCTTTGGTATCATGGAGTTGCTGCTGCTGCTTCCAGAGTCCAGCTTGCCCCCAAAAGACAGACTGCCAAGGCCAGCCATGCTGCTGGTGGCCTGCTCGAAGAGTGGATTGGTGAAAACAAGAGTGCTGTCCTCCTGCTGCTCGCCAATGTGCTGATCCTGGTCACCAGAGTAGCTGATCAGTCCAGAGCCCAAATTCTCCTGGTTGTCAGCGCCACCTGCTTCCTCCGACGCACGCACTTGACCAACAGCTTGCCGAACCACCGATTGGAACTGCTCCGAAAGCGATCCAGACGTTGGAAATGGCTGCTGTCCACGCCTGCCCGCTGAAGAAGCCAGCCTGGAAATGGGCCAGCTCTGAAATGCACCAGTGGATCTTCCCAAAAACCCACGCAAGTAAACTATAATAGTATTTAAAACACCTTAATGCTTACTAGACGCGCCGCGATGCCCCCAGTAGCCAGGCACGTGGCAGCGCCCACCACCCACTAGTGGCCCTTTCACTAGCGCCCGCAGTTGAGCACTAGCGAGCTACTACAAGTGTATAAATGCAAATGTGGCACTCGGCTTGTGGTTTGCTGCCTAAAGCTTGCAGCAATGATGCTTCGCAGCCAGCTGGCTGCTCTGAGGGTAGCAGATACTCACTTGTAGTCCTTTGCAAAGTGTTGATGCGCTGTATGAATGTATGAGTGATGTTCAGGCACCCGGTTCGACCACAGGTCGCTGCTGGGGCTGGTTGCTGCACCTGTGCGCTCTGAATTGGGGATTCAAATGAGCGAGTACTCGGGAAACACTGCCAGAAGTTTACACCAAGCACTGTCAAAGCCGAGTGCGACGCACAGAGCACCACAGCGGCACAAAGGAATCGGCACTGCAGGCGGTAAACCCTGAACCCGCCAGTGATCCTGTGCATCGCAGCACCAAACTCATCGCATACAACTCCCAAGCACTTAACCACCAATAATAGCACTGCCACGCAGCAGTATCTGGCATGATCTGATATCACCCAGAGTCCTTGTTGACTCAACATGATTAGTCAACTATCACACTGATTCTGCTAAGGCATGTGTTGTATAGCCTTGTACACAGCATAACCTTCCTGTGAGGATTACTGCTCACTCAGCAGGAATCGGTCAGTGTAGCTGCTGCTCGTGTCAGACCACCTGACACAGCCAACACCAACTGATGGTCGTGGTTCATCTGTTGCACGCAGATCAGTTCAAATCTACCAACCCCAGCAGCTAGCCTGGACTTGCTCAGTATACACATATGTCCCTGTGTGGCACTGGTGAAAGTCCCAATGTGCACCTTTCTGGCAAGTCACTGTCACTGATCATGGTCGTTCTTGCTGCTGCAGAGTGGGACCGTGAGGCTAGTGCAATGCAGGTCGGCAGGCCATCACCCAGGCGCCGCTGGAGTAAGTGTCATTTCATCAGCTTTGTTGACATGTAATATGTTACGGTCCCCTTGCGCATGCAGTTAGTTGCAGTCATGTGAACCTTCTGCAGCCGCAGACATGCCTGTCGTTTGCTGCATTGACTGGGCCATTTGCCAGGCTAGCCATGCCATCAATGCCTGCAAACATGCAACCAGCCCGTCCCTACAGCCGTGATGCGCTCGCTATGACTCCTGCTCAGCTGCTGCGGTGTGCTGCGCTGTGCTGTGCTGTCCCAGGTGAGTTTGTGCCTGGGGAGAACAACTGGCGCTTCTCTGGCTCCCAGGCACTCTCAGCTGAGCCCTGGCAAGAGCCAAGTGTGAGCAAGGATACAGGTGTGTGACCGCACCTTGTCATCAGGATGCCGGCTGTTGCCCCTGAACAAACGGCGGGAGGAAGCGCGATGGTCCTGCTGCTTACAGCGGGTTGGCAGCATCAGGCTGCGGACTAGGGAAAGCAGCAGTCGACCTAGTGTGGGTCTTACTGATGTGCGCTGCAGCATGGTAAAACTGTTGAAGCCTGGTGTGCTGCAGAAGCCACAACAATTTAGATCATGAGTATGTGTTGTCTAGCGCCAAGCTGATCTGCCCGCTGCTGCTGCCTCCCTGTTGCTGCAGAGCGTAACGTCAACACTGTGGTGCTTCCAGGCACACCAGGTCGGTATCTCAGCAGCCCCCAGGCAGTGTATCCCTGCTGCTGCTGCCTCCTTGCTGCTGACACTGACTGTTCTCAGCAAGTGCAAAGTGTTCTCGGCAAGCTCAGATTGTGTTCAGCAAGTGCAGAGTCACACAACCCAGCAGTATGTTGTTGCCCAAGCACTGCTGACACATGATTGTTCACAACAATACAGATCAAATCAAATCAAAGTTACCGCTGTAGCAGGTTCACTTCCTGCCTGGTGGCTGGAGTGGGCTAAGTTGATCCCACAGCGTCTGTACCCAATTATTTGAATACATGCAACGTCTACATCATCTTGATGTCTGCAGGTATTGATGGTCCCATCATCAACCGTAACTTTGGTGAGTGGCTGCACAGGCAAAGAGACAAGCAGCACTCTTGGATGCCTGGGGTTCAAAAGCACCAGCCACAGCCCCACGTTATGATCACAGATATGGCATCCCTGAACCCCAGCAGAAGCCCTAGCGCTTCTGCTGGATATCTGCCTAAACAAACCACAAAAGTGATGACAGTAGAGGAACCATGTTGAAGCTGTGGCTTGTCTTGTTTGTTTCTGCAGGTGCCGTGCCTGTTGCTGGTGCTCCTGGAGGCATGGGTCCCCGTGGTGAGTCAACAAACTGGCAGTGATTACGTAACTACCACTGAGCCTCAAGTAAAGCCCAACATGTCTTCAACCCGACTGTTTTGTGCGGTCACATTCCTTGCTGCGGCCGTCTCCTTTGTGGCCGTTACACCCGTTGCCATAACAAATGCATGTGCATCTTACGTGTATGCATGCTCTGCTACACTAGCCACCAGCAAGCAGCACTCTTGGCCTGACTGCCAGACTGATTAACTGTTACTAACAGTAGTGCTGCCCCTATGCTGCTGCAGGCGCTCCCGGAGACCGCGGCACCCAAGGCGAGCCCGGTATGGCAGGTGCACCAGGAGAGCGTGGAGAGCCCGGTATGGCAGGTGCACCAGGAGAGCGTGGAGAGCCCGGTATGGCAGGGGCCCCAGGAGAGCGTGGACCTGCTGGCGAACCTGGCATGGCAGGTGCACCAGGAGAGCGCGGACCTGCTGGCGAACCTGGCATGGCGGGGGCACCAGGAGAGCGTGGGGCACAAGGAGAGCCCGGTATGGCGGGAGCACCCGGGCCTGCAGGCGAGCGCGGTGCGCAGGGCGAGCCGGGCATGGCTGGACCCATTGGAGAGCGCGGCCCAGCTGGGGAGAAGGGTGCGCAGGGCGAGCCTGGTGTGGCCGGAGCGCCTGGTGTGGCCGGGGCGCCTGGTGCACAGGGTCCTGCCGGCGAGAGGGGCGCACCAGGCCCCCAGGGCGCAATCGGGGAGAAGGGTGTGCAGGGCAAGCCTGGCCTTGCAGGCGCAGCAGGCGAGCGCGGCCCACAGGGAGTGCCAGGCGCCCAGGGGCCTGCTGGGGAGAGGGGAGCTCAGGGCGCGCCTGGTCCCGCTGGCCCCACCGGCGAGCGCGGGGCGCAGGGGATGCCTGGTGTGGCAGGCGCTCCTGGGGCCACTGGGGAGAGGGGTGCTCAGGGAGCGCCTGGTGCTGCTGGTGCTGCTGGCAAGGAGGGCAAGGTTGGTGCACCTGGCCCTGTTGGCCCCGCTGGAGAGAAGGGAGCACAGGGAGAGCGCGGTAAGTGTGACCTCCAGCTTGCATTCGTCAAAGCTTAGCTACCATGAGAGTGGTACGTGCCATGAGGGTGGTGGTCAGCTGTCTTGACATGCAACCAGCCAGCTTCTTGCGATAGTGCTGTGTCAGAGCATGCCATGTCAGCAATTGAAAAGCCCCTGAGCAGCAAGCATGCAACCAACATTGCCAGCATCTACTGAAAGGAAGTCTGCGTGCTGGCCGGCGGTCTAGGTGTTGGTTGTGACTGAAACCTTCGATGAAGGCAGACCTGCTGGGTAGTGGTCAGGGCAATAAGTGCCCAGCTTTCACGAATGCACACCTGCTGGAGGGTTGGTCAAGGCAATCAGTGCCCAGACCACTACCCAGCAGGTGGGCATCCATCAAAGCTGGGCACTGAGTGTCCTGACCACCACCCAGCAGGAGGTGTCCAGGGGGGCCCGGGCCAGTGACTGGCACCTTCTGGGACAGGGGTGTGAGGCGTGATCCACTGATGAGGCTTTGCCTTCCCCACCCCCAACCATGGTTCACGTGCATCTTTGATGTCCAGGCACCGACGGCCACCTTTGCCTTTCGGGCACCAAGGCTTACAGCTACACCATGCCCGTCAGCACAGACATCACCTCCATCAAGGGCCCAGTGGCGCTGGGTGGCTCCTGCCCGAAGGGCACTACCATGGGAGGCTCCTGCAAGTACACCTGCAAGGACCCGGCCCATGCTGCACGCGTGACGACTACCGAAGCCCGCTTGGTAACAGCACCTGCACAGGACTGGGCGAAGGTCGCTATGAGTGATATGCCTGTGTTCTGCCAGTGGCAGGTGCGCGGTGCGGAACCCAGCACAGCAGCAAAGGACAAGGCTGAGAAGCTGGAGTGTGATTTCGTCCTGCGCGCGGTGTGCTGCACAGATGCTGTGAAGGATCTCGCACCTATGACTGCGGCTGAGTTTGAGCTGAACCCCGCTGTGCGTAACGCCGCGAAGATCGCCTCTGCTGTCGATGCTGGGAAGCAGATAGCAGGGGTGACGGAAGTTGTGATCAAGGCCAGTGGTTTTGATGCAGCTAAGAGTGTGTAGGCAGCAATTTTGACTTGGTTCTGTTGGTGTGTTGGCAGGCATTTACACTTGCGGATGCTGGTTTGAATTGTTCGACGTGTTGCACTGCCTATGGGCCATGCCTGATTTGCAGACAGCATGCACTCCCATGGATCAGTGCTGCTTGGCGCGAGGGCTGTTGTACTGTGCCCTTTCTGAGGAAAGTATGCTTTTGCTTGGGTGTTGGGGTTTACTTGCAGGCGGTACTTGCACACTGCCAGAGTGACTGTTAGCAGACTTCACAGTCGGCGTGCTGCTCCACAAGGATTTGCTGATGGGCATGACTGTGCATGTTGTTCCAGGATTACTACTTTGTGGCAATTGAAAACCCACTCAGCTGTGTGCAGCGAATAGAAGGGCTCTTGAAACCAACGGCTGGTTGGGGCCACTGATATGTTTTCCCAAATGCGATCACGAAGCTGCCAGCTGACTGCAGACGAGAGTATTGAACTCAGCATGTTGTGGTGAGGTTGGTGGTTCTGAGAGGGCTGAGATGAGGTGAAACCCCTGGTTGACCATACGGGCCACCCCTTGGTGGTCGATGTGTAGTTTGACTTTTGTATGCACTGCCTTCACTTGTGCTGTGTAAACTGACCTTGCAATTGCGATGCGTCACATGTGCACACCTGGCTGGATGCAATCCTTGGCTTTGAAAGTAGTGGTCAGCACAACTGAAAGAAAACATCAAAGTAACGGCTGACAGCTACCTAAAGGCTAGACAGCTACCTAAGGGTTGAGAAGGCAGCCAAAAACGTTGAAACCAACACCACAAGTGCAACAGGGCAGGACACCTGCTGCCTATAGGAACCCTGAAAGCAGTGGCCTGATCAGGTCATAAAATGCATAGGCAAACACGCCCTTGAAATTAAGTACCGAGTCTGGCATGCTTCATATGAGCCTGCAGCTATGAAAAAGGTTTTTAAGCGAGTGTTGCAAGGGTGCACTCCTGTGTGCAGTTGCACCACCCACATGGATGCATCCGTTCGGGCGCTGCTACACACAGCACTGGTCGAGGCGCCGACACCAGATCGCGTACACTGAGTATGATGTATGAACGCACTTGACCGCCAGGGACACTCTTGAAGCCATAATCACACGAGATCACAAGCCATTCACGTCAGCCAACATCACAATCTTACAATCGACAGCACGAATTTATATTTCAAGACCAGAAACCTTGTTATCTTCGGCTTGTCGCAGCAAACCAAACCTGTAAAACCTGGACTGAAAAACAGCAAGCAGCAGTACCCGGAGGCGGTACATGTAAGAAAAGCAAAAGAAGCACCCCTATTTTACTTTATTTCAGTGTAAGAAGTAGTTGCGCTGCGTTTAACCTTGCGAGCGCTGCCAGTGCCGGTGGAACCAGTGCAGGGGAGCAGGCAGCTCTCAACGCTGAAAAAACTTTAGAGGGTAACATTGTACAGTATCAATTGTCCAGTCTTGTCCAAACGAGGCGTGGTTGAGGGCCTGCTGACGATTCGCAAGTAAAACAGACAGCAGGGCTGCGGGCCTTCTGTCAAAATGGTTCGGGGACGTTGTCCAGCCTTCTTGCTGGTAGGATGCGTTCTGCTTGCAGCAGTGAGCGGTGAGTCCAGCCTGCGATGGCTCAAACGTCCACCTGTGTGCATTCCGCCCTCTTGTTGCGAAGCACCCTAAACGTCATCACGTTCAATCGCATGTACGTACAGATGATGTGAGGTACGCACATTGCATGTGCGCTTTGATGTTACATGCTGCGCTACCAGCAGCACAGTAGCAGTACAGGCAGTGACTATGCTCTGCTGAAGCCAGCAGCTCATGTAAAAAGCAACTCCTGGCCATCAGGGGCATGAAACCATTGTACCAGTTACACATTCTTGCCAAAGGATCATGCACCTGCAACAGCACCCATCTTGTCAGAGGCATGATCAACAACACACCACCAATGCTGCTTGCTGTGCGTTGTTTATGGTCTGATTTTTGGCAGGTATGGCCCAGGTCGTTCCTGCTGACACCGCCAAGCCTGCAGAGGCTGCAGCAGAGACAGTGACGGCAACCATTGCCAGCACAGTTGCTACTGATGCAACAATCCAAGGTATGTAGCCTTCGTATCACAAGGGCAGGGCAGGCTGGTAGCCTACAGGCTAGCTAGCTCTGACATTTTGAGGGGCATCAGGGAGGCAATCGCAGCTCCACATTCAGCGATGCACAAAGACAGTTCCATTGATGATTGCACAGTCAGCGATGCACAGAGCTTTTTCCTGTGTTGTTGGTTTTGATCAGATCTTCTTAATGAAAGACACATTGGCACGGCCGGTCCTCAACCTCAAGTCCCATGAAACCTGACCCATGTGTAGTCACCGGCCCAGCTTCTGGAGTGCAAGCAGCACCATGAAAACATGCATCCCATGCTGTGCCGCGCTGTGTCATCTGCAGGAAAGTCTGGCGACGGACCTTACGGCAACATTCGCTACAAGAAGAAGACATGTGAGTGTTCATTCCTCTGTGGCTCTGTGCAAGCACATAGCAAGCGCCCAAATCAGCTACAGGCACCCCTAAACTGTGTCAGACCCACCGGCCCCTGCACCTCAAGGTTGTTGGCTTGCATCCCAGGCTAGGACTGCTGTTTTTGAATCCGGACACCGAATAATGACATAGCCTGCCATCATCTAGGCGCCAGCAGCTGCCCTATGCTACATGTGTGCAACCGTGGGACCTCTTGCAACAAGGCATCCCCTCACCCCTAGCGCAGACAAGCTTTCAAGATCCCAGCAAGCCTCACAACAAACATCCACACGCAACATACACCTCACAATCAGCACACACATGCGCTTACCTTGCAGGAGGACAAAGGCAATCATCAATATTTCATGATGTGCTGTGCCCTGCTGTTCACAGCAACTCCCACAGTCCAAGCCCCAACATCAACAGTCCTGTTGTACTGTGCTGTGCTTTGATCCATGCTATGCAGATGACTCTGAGCCTACCAAGTCCCACAAGGACAAGGATTCATACAAGGAGAAGGAGCACAAGGACAAGGAGCACAAGGACAAGCCCAAGCCTCCTTCCTCAAGTACGTGTAACACTGCTCTTGCAGCTGTTCTTATCGTGCATCCCAAACCAGTACTATTCCTGGTCTAGTAGAGGGCCCTGTGAAGTAGTGACCTCACCAAGGGTGTGGTGCGTGTGTTGCAGCACTCTCGAGGGTTGCAACAGCTGCGGACACTGCAGGCATTGAGATGCCAGTCTTTTTTGCACCAGCTGCACAGTGCGCCGTTGCAATGCATGCTGGCCAGCTCAGTTTGCAGCCCTGTGATACCTAGTGTGGCTGCCTTTTCAGGCACTAAAGGCTCTCCTAGCTAATTCACAACTCCAGCCACTAGCACTTAGGCATGGGGCCTCAACCCTAGTGCTGTTGCTGTGCTGTGTCCTATAGGCTACAAGACTCCTTCTCCTCCCGCCAAGAAGTACCAACCTACCAAGGACTACGATGAGGAGACACCCAAGAAGTACAGTGAGTACATGCATGTACACATATGGAGCAGCTATTTCTCTTTGAGTGAATACATGCATGCATGCATGTACAGTGAGTACAAGTATGTACAGTGAAGTACAGTGAAGTACATGCATGTACACATAAGGATATGTTGAGCAGCTATCCTGTTTTTGAGTGAATGCATCCATGCATGTACATTTGCCAGCTAGCTCTCTTTGTATTTGATGCATATAGATATACAACCATCTGGGGTTATCAAGGCTCATTAACCTCTGCCTATGACCCATCGACCAGCTATAGTCAAGACAGCGCACCGTAGACATTCTGTATACCAAGCAGCACCCTGGGGGCTAAAATGCAACACACCAGGGACCTGCAGATGTCATGGAACCTTCACACATGCACTTTCCCTGTGCCGTCCCAACCCCGGCTCGTCACATATAGCGCCTCATTTTGAGGCTGACTGCTGCAACTGATGTTAACACTATTCCAACACTGCTGCTGTTGCTGCTGCTGTACAGGCAAGACCCCCAAGCGCAACGACCTGTACATCGACGGCAGCGACGTTCCCGATGAGGAAACCACCGGCCCCGCTCCCTCCGGCGACGAGGAAACCACTGGCAACGGCCTCTACCTCGGCGGCGGCAACGGCCCCAGCAAGCCTCCATCCTCATATGGCTCCAAGCCCCACACCAAGCCACCCAGCAAGCCCCCCAGCAGCCCCGATTATGACAGCGGCTATGGTGCTCCTGGCAGTCCCGACTACTACGGCTACAGCGGCGAGAACAATGGCCTGTACGTTGGTGGCGGCAACGGCCCTATCTACAAGGGTAACGGCGGCTATGGTGGCTATGGCGCCCCCGGTGGCAACCCCGGCATGGGTGGCAACCCCGGCATGGGTGGCAACCCCGGCATGGGTGGCAACCCTGGCATGGGTGGAAACCCCGGCATGGGTGGCAACCCCGGCCAGGGTGGCGGCAACTCAGGCATGGGCAGCTACGCTACAGATGATGGCTACGGTGTGCTGATCAAGCCCGGTGAGTGGGGATTGATTCTGCCTTGGGTCGGGTGTTGTAAGGCTGCTGAGAGAGTTGCAATAAACTTGCGTGTGTTTTTCCTTATGGGTTGTAAATTGATTTGACTCAGGCCTTAGGTTGGCTATTGCAAGACTGCTAGGCAGGACGAGTAGCCCAGGGGACAGTCCTTTTGGTCCATTTCTTGCTGCTGTGGGCCTGCAGGGGATCTGCACATCGTTTTTTTGGAGGGGCCCACGAAATGACGACACAGAGAGACACCTTGAAGCCACAGGCTCTTAGTAATCCTGCACTAATGACTTTGCTGTGCTGGCCCACAGAGTGTTCACCACCACGCTGTGCTATGCTGTTGTTGTGCTGTGGTGTGCTGTGCTGTGTGCAGGTGTTGCAGGTGTTGCTGGTCCCCCCGGCCCCCCAGGAGCCCCTGGCGCTACCGGCTATGGCCTGCAAGGTCAGTGTACAGCTTGTAGTGCTGGGTCGTGTGGGGTATGCCAGCAAATGGCATGGTGATTAGGTGGCCTCATGTTCCAATTCCCACCACGCTGTACTTGTTACAGCACCCCGTGCTGCATTCTGATTTGGGGTGGTATGGTCTTCTGTAGATCCTTGCCTGACTTTTCACGTAACAACCATCACTAAGGTAGTGAGTTCCTTAGCAGGCAACCACCACTAGTGGAAATGGAACAACCTGCCTATACCTCTGGTGACATTGCCACTCAGCACTTTCACTTTTCTGTTCCTTCATTCTCTCTTTTCTTCTCCAGGACCCAAGGGTGACAAGGGAGACAAGGGAGAGCCCGGTGTCGAGGGCAAGCAAGGTCCTCCCGGTGTTGAGGGCAAGCAAGGTCCTCCCGGTGTTGAGGGCAAGCAAGGTCCTCCCGGTGTCGAGGGCAAGCAAGGTCCTCCCGGCCCTGTTGCTGAGGCAAGGGAGGGAGCAGCCGGTCCTCCCGGCCCCCCCGGGCCCCCAGGCCCCCCTGGTCCTCCCGGCCCCCCTGCCGGTGCTGCACTTCCCGTTGATGGCGGCATTCCCAACGCCCTGAGCGCTGGCATCGAGCCTAATATCCTGTCGAAGAAGGGGCATGGCCATGGATATGGGTATGGGCCTGCCGGCCCCCCCGGCCCCCAAGGTCCTAAGGGTCCCAAGGGAGAGGATGGTGAAGATGGAGCACGTGGTAAAGACGGACAGGACGGTGATAAAGGTAAGGATGTGTGCTTGCTCAGTGTGTCGTAGCTTTTTGCAGCACTGAAACTTTAGATAAGCTTTGGTGATGATGTGCCGATGGTGTCTGCAGAGACGTGTCTGTGAGTGCTTGGTACTCTTGAACTGATGCAAGCTCCCCTAGTGTGATTGTCAGACATGTCAAGCTGTGCCTGCTGTTGCGGTCAAAACAACTTTCTTCAGTTGTAATAAGGCGAGATCACAAACTTATCAAAGAGCTGAAGCTGTTGCTGTGGCTTCCCCGTTTGTCTGCTGATGCCTGCAGGTCCCCAGGGACCCAAAGGCGAACAAGGCCCGCCCGGCCCCCAGGGACCCAAGGGTGGGTCGCAGTTGCAGTTGTGACGTCACTCCACCGCTCATTCTTATCGCATGCACATACAACTTGCTGTGTAACCTGCCATGCTGCTTTCTATCCACATCCCACTGCCTTCACACAAGTGTTGCGCACGAGCCAAATGGATGGTAGGCATCACGCTGAGTCTGTAACACCAAACCACAACATGCCCTATGCTCAGCTCCTGCTCTTTGGGCTTGCATGGGGTCGACTGGGCATGTTTGTCACGAACACCGACTGACTGACTGTGCTGGACTTGTCCTGCAGGAGAGCCTGGCCATGCTGACGGCTGCAGCGGTCATGCCATTATGGTGGAGGGTGCCAAGGCAAACGTGAACAACACTGACACCGAACCCATGACAGTATACACTCAGTGCACCCAGGGCCCTCACGGCACTGGAGACTTCAAGCCTAAGGATGGCTATGTCAAGCAGATCGGCGGCTACTGTGAGCTGAGGTGCACGGTAAGTACGATTGATCGAAACCCTGAAGATGCAGGTTTTGGTTTGGGTGATGTTGCTTGTTGGTTTGATCGCGGCAGAGTGGCACAGTTGACGTGGCTGGGTCAAGTGGCTGTCGACTTTCGTGGATAAGTGGACCCCCCTTGTGAAGTCAGAAGGGCGGTCTGGCGCCGTGCTATCCGTCTATAGGACAAATTCAGACACCATGCCTCAACTCTAAACCCTGAACCCTGGTCATTGCTCCAAACACTCAACCCTGTGTCTGCACTGCTGTCTGACAGGAGCGGGCGGACTATGGAAAGGTCACCATCATCCGCCAATTCATTGGCTTCGGCGAGGAAGGCATCGGCTCTGCCGTAAGTCCCTTCTTGCTACCCATGCTCACCAGGCCAACTTAGCCTGATGGTCTTTTCTGGCACCCTGCTAGCAGCAGCCTGTGCTGAGCCTCTGGCACTGTCGGACAGCACACAGTATGCCATGTTCATACTAGCAGGGCGCACCATGTCCCCGCTGTGCAATTGGGAAGACGCATGCCGCATCCAGAAACCTGCTGTCCTGTACAACGTCAGCTCCCACCAAGGCACTGACTGTGTTCTGTGTCGTACCAATTCTGCTGACCCTCGTTGTTGCAGACCTCTTGCGACTACATCAAGTGGAATGATGCTGATCTGGTGGGCGAATGCCATGTCACCCCCGTCGCTGTGTGCTGCAAGCCTTCCAGCTCCTATTATGAGGAAGACGAGTATTCCAGCGATGACAGCAAAGACGGCAAGGACGATGACGGTTATGGCAAGGGCAAGGGCAGCGATGACGGATACGGCAAGGGCAAGGGCAGCGATGATGGATACGGCAAGGGCAGCGATGATGGATACGGCAAGGGCAAGGGCAGCGATGATGGGTACGGCAAGGGCAGCGATGATGGATACGGCAAGGGCCGCGATGATGGTTATGGCAAGGGCAGCGACGATGGATACGGCAAGGGCAGCCACGATGGTTACGGCAAGGGCAGCGACGATGGATACGGCAAGGGCAGCGACGATGGATACGGCAAGGGCAGCGACGATGGTTACGGCAAGGGCAAGGACGGCTTTGATGGTTATGGCAGGGACGCATACGGTGAGGAAGGAAAGCTTCGCACAGGTGGCCATGAACAACACCGTCGTCCGTGTCTTGACGTGAAATCTTCCGTGCAATGTTCTTTAAGAATCTGAAGCTACTGGTGGGTCATAATTTGCATTTTGTAACGTATGTTGATTTGTCTGTTCGCAGGCGACGATGGGCCCCGCGACTTCAAGGGCGGACCCGACGGTGGCTACCGCGGCTACGGCGACGAGTACGCTTTCCTCAAGGCTCAGGCAGCAAAGGCCAACGCCAAGGTGGCAGAAGCCAAGGCTCTGAAGGCTAAGCCTACCGCAAACGCCAAGCCCGCCGCTCCCAAGGCTGCCCCCAAGTTCGCTTGGGTAGGCTAAAGATGAAACACACAGCTCTCGTCGCGCAACTGCCTGCAGTACAGCAGGCATGGAATCTACCCTGGGTGATCGTTGATTCGTGGGGCATCTTATGAAACAGCGCAAACAGGCTGGTGCCCAGCCCTTGTTTGAACCAAGAAATCTTGGTGCGCATGCTTGGAGCTGACGCTGGGCCGTCAGTTTACCATGCCAGCATGATGCTTTCGTGTGTGGTGCCGTTGTGGTGATGATCATGAGCAGTTTTGCAGGCCAGCACATGCGTGTGTTGCACTACTACCCTGATCATGATGGCTGTCAATGGCGCACCTGATTTAGCTGTCGCTTGATTTTGATCGTCGCCTGTGCGCTGTGGTGATTTTTTTGCGTGCCATCTGCTCGCATTGACTCAACGGATGACACTGTGACAGTGCATCAAGGCCGAAAAGTGGCAGAATCGCCCCAATGGGGTGTGTTGGTGTGACCGATCCAGAAAGAAGAGTGATCGTTGCTGATCAGCAGCTTGAACTGCAGCCCAACTTGGGCCTGCCAGGCTTGGTGGTTTGGGGGAGGTGTGTGATGTCACACATGTTGACGTGGGCCAGCAGGCAGCTGTGATCTAAGATCAGACCACATCGTGATCGGGTTGCATGAACTGCATGCTTCCGCATATGTCTGTGGGTGCTGGTGCGATAGGTTTGATAGTCAAGCTTCTGCAGACAGACCGGGCGCTTCAGGGCGCCACCAGCCGTGCTGCTGTTGCTGCTGGTAGTGCCCAGATAGTGTGTCAGGTGTTCTGGATGGGTTGGTATGGGGGCCCCAAACTTTGGGAGCAGGCCTGCGGGTATGTGGCGATGATGACAGGGTGGTTGGAGGGATGTTGTAATAAGATCGCAGAGGCTGAAGCTGCCGTGTCTGTCAACGAAAAGAAGTAGTAAGTGGTGCATATGCATGTGCAGCTGAAGCTAAACGAGCTTCGGGGCCCCCAAACCCTTGGCTCACTGGGACCTGAAGGTGCCTGGCCAGTTGCTGTCCTCCTGCTGGGCTGGATGTTGTTTCAAAGCTCCACTGTGATCATCGGTAAGGATGTGAGCAACCGTAGGTTTCACGGTCACCTACTGCGTAGTTCCGTAATTTCCGTAGGCGTAGTTCCGTAGGCCCGATTCCGAAGGCGCATACGCGCCTTGTATTTCGGGGTCAAAACCGCAACATACGCCGTATTTTACGCCGTAGTACCTACGGATACGCCCCCTTACATCCCTAATCATCGGTGCTGGGTCATGCTGGCTGTTCCTCCTGCTGAGCTGGGCTGGGCTGATGTCAACAACAGCAACACGGTTGGAAGGATGGTGGTGTGTAGCATCAGATCAGAAGCCCTTGCAGTATCGCCTACGTAATAATGTGAACCACGTCCAAGGATGGGGGGGTTGGAGTTTGTAACAAGCGTCAAAGAACAATGGCAGTCGGTACTTTTTGACAAGATTGCGTCTGACGCCTTGTTGATGCACCCTGCCAGCAAGGTCCCACATTTTGTAAGCTGGTCTGAGCTGCACGCTGCAAATTCCACTTCCAAGGTTACATGAGGTGCATCTGTGGTGGGGCCTGGCAAGGCAGGGCTGAAGCTCGTCTAGCTTCAGCTGCACATGCATCACTACCCACTTCTTTTCGTTGACAGACACGGCAGCTTGAGCCTCTGCGATCTTACTACAAAGGCAGGGCTGACAGGAAGCAGGCAGGACACACAGCTTGGGCCCCAAGAATAAGTTAGACGCGCCACGCTTCCATGTGGCCGACAGGCTTGTGTCCCTACGTCCCCTCAACATGCGCTAGTAACAGCACCAGGCAAAGGACCCCCCCGGACAAACTTTTGAGAAGTTGCACGCACTCCACCTTCCCCCGCCTGATGTGTAACAGCAGCAAACCCAGAATGTTACAGAAAGTACACATTACCACACACCAATAGCACTTCCTACAAGGATTCAGGCGGTAGGAGGGGACAAATCCCCACACCCCATCAGGGATTTGCGTGTCCCATGCCACAACTGCAACACGACGACCACGCCCCGCAACCCACAGCTGGACGCATGCGGCCCAAGCAAACACCACTGTGCAATGTATCAGCAGCTGCGTGTCAAGCCCAGGGACTATTGCCAAGGGCTGATTCAAGCACTGTGGGTCAAGTGAGAGTGCTCTAGACATCAAAGTGCGACACACACACGTACACGCACATGCAATGATGTTGGTGACAGCAGCAGGCTGCTTCAAGTTGCTCCGCAATGGCGGGGGCAATGACCGGTCAGGTTGCGTTGCTATCGCATCGCTGCACTGATAAGGTACCATCACTGGTGCAACATGCCACAATGGCTTCCCACCAAAGCTGCTGCCGCACGTCCCCATCAAATGCTGCCTGCACTTGCATCTCTGCTAGGTCCCTGCGCAATTTGCTCACCCTTGAGACCACAGCACAGCACAGCACGCACGGCACAGCACAGCACGGCACGGCATGCACGTGCTTACCAACTTCAAACAAGCGCAGCACCAAAGCAGCAGCAGCAGCAGAAGCAACCCCGACTATGTTACCTGCAAGAAGCCCAGCCACAGCTGATCACGGCCCCACACACCAACCCCTATGCCGCTGTGCTGCTGCAACACACACGCGCACGCACGCATACACACAAGCATGTGCTCAAAGCAATCACGGCTTGCTGTCCTACCGCCTCCCTGCTGCTTCACTACAGTTTGCAGGCTGCTGCAAAAACGCTGCACCAACAAGCATGAACGACCCCCTTCCATGCAAAAGCACAGCCTGCACACAGTGCAAGCTCAGCAGCAGCAGAAGCTCCTGAAAACCCCCTGCTGCAATGCAGATGCAGTAGTGCTAGCAGCGTCACAAGCACCCGAAAAACCCTACTGCGCTAGGCACTGATGGCAGCTCCTAGCATTGGCATAAGCTCCCACATCTGCCAAAGGCAAGTGTCAAGCAGACAAGATGCCAACAAGCCAACAAGCCATTTTCGTCACCTCAAAACAGCATTGCACACCCTACAAGCCAGCTGCAGGCTGTTGCAACCGCATATGACCAGCACAGCTACAAGCACGCCCCAGTACCTCATCCGTGCCAGAGCGATATGCCATGCCTTGCGCATGAATGCACATGAACACACATGAGTGAAATCATCACCCTGCCTGTCGCCGCCCTGTCAGCTGCCCCCTGCAATCCCACAAAAGCGCTCCTGCAACTGCTGGTTGTGCGTGTCGGCGCGGCCCTGGTTTGGGTTTAGGGTTTAGGGTTTGTGTGTGCCTAAAACCTGAACCCTAACCCCTAGGTGACATGTGTGGGTCCCTGACAGTCAGCTGACACAAGCAGCTGCTGAGTCCTGCCAATCACACACAGGTGCTCGCACTAGCACCATGCCACAGCGGCAAAATGCAACGCCCACACGAAACAATCAGGATCCAGCAAACAGCAATTGCTGTTCATTTTGTTGCAAGAGCTGCTCTCGCAAGAGCACTAGCAATAACTAGTGGCCTACAGAGGCAGCAACTGTCTCATGATTGAGCTCGCCAGGCGCCAAGGAAAACTTAGGGAAAGCAGTGCGCCAGTGCCGAATGGGACACATACAAAACACCCACACACCCACGCACATGACACATACAGCATTGGCCTCATAGCGGCTCAGGAAGCGCAGGCAATTCCCCCAATCTCCCTCAGACTGACACATACACACATGACAGCTGCTGCTGGCACCGCACACACCTGCTGCTGCTGCTGCTGCCCGGTCAAGCTGCCGCTGCTCATCAACCATGGGGGTCTAGGGTTCGGGGTTGCGCTCGCCAACTGCAACCTGCAGCCCTAGACACGCTCACCACACCACACACTCGAATGCACACACGCGGCGGCCCATCCACCCTGCTTCATCGCCCCTGGTCAACAGGTCATAGCTACTGGCCTGGCCAGGTGTACACTCTGGTAACACTGGTGTGCACCTGGTAGGTGCAGGGTATGAGACCTCAGGGCTCTGTGCATGCATGCACACGGCACAGCTGAAAACAAGAACCAGCACCTTTCCAAAGCACCGCGGTCTCAGTGTATGCCCCTGCTGCACACAGGCCGAACAGTCAGGCCAGACCTCTTATGCTGAGAGTCACCTTGCACACATGTAAACACCCAGTGTGTGCTGGACCCAAACCACAAGCAGGCCGCCAATCCAGTAAGGAGTAAGGGCCGTGTAGCCAGCCGCCCCTGCACTTGAGCACACTCATGAGCACGCACAACATTTGCAGTCCCTGCCCATACCCCCTGCTTGCGTTGCCTCACAAAAAAGGACAAGTGCATTCGTTGCGCAAAAGAAACCTCTGCCAAACACACACACCGCTCCTTGAAAACCCGCCGAAACCCCCAGACAGATATGATGGCTATGACGGATCAACACTGCTGCTAAGCAACAAGCCCGAAAGACATGTGTGCCAAATCTCAAAAAGGAAGCTCAATCCAAGCAAGCCCAATCAATTGGACAGATCCACTCGACGACCAAAAGATGACTCATCATTCACTCGATCACTCATTGACATCCGGGACCAGACGGATGGAGCTGGTGTAGCTGCTGCTGCTGCTGCTGCTGCTGCTGCTGTTCTAGCATCTGCTGCTGCTGTTGCTGCTGTTCCAGCATCTGTTGCAGCTGCTGCTCCTGATGGGAGCTTGCCTGTGCCAGTCGGCTAGGTGCGTGGGGCCGCAAACTGTACCTGCAGCACACAGTACATCACATAGCAGTACATCATGAGTTCATGTACGGTAGTGGAGTACAGTACAGTATGGTGTGCATTACTATACCGCACAGTGCAGTACACGGTAGTAGAGTACAGTACAGTATGGTGTGCATTACTATACCGCACAGTGCAGTACACGGTAGTGGAGTACAGTACAGTATGGTGTGCATTACTATACCGCACAGTGCAGTACAGAGTGACTCAGTGCGCGGTACATCACAGCGCAGTACATTGCGATACTTTCAAGTATGGTTTGAGTACAGTACAGGCGGGCTTACCTTGCCATATTTGCAGCACAGCCACCCCCAGGCACAGCGCACTGCACACTGCCACACACAGCACCTCCACACCCATACCCCTGCTGCTGATGCTGCTGCTGCATGAGCACCATCATCTGCTGCTGCTGCTGCTGCATCATTGCAGCTGCATGCTGCTGCTGATACGCCTCCTGCAACTGCTGCTGCTGCTGCCAATCGCCCACGCTCGCACCCGCAGACCCCTGCACCCCTGCCGCTGCTCCCGGTGAAGCGCTCTCCTCACAAAATGTCGCTGCTGCTGCTTCTGGCACTGTCTCTAACGGCCCCCGGAAGCTGGCACTCCTTGCCAGGCTGGCCTCTAGGCTGCCGCTGTGCTGCAAGGATACTCCGGGCCCAGCCGCCGCCGACACTGCTGCCGCTGCTGCGGCAGCAGTGGCAGCAATGGCGGC
The DNA here is from genome assembly GCA_007449985.2 of Desmodesmus armatus. Lineage (NCBI taxonomy): Eukaryota > Viridiplantae > Chlorophyta > Chlorophyceae > Sphaeropleales > Scenedesmaceae > Desmodesmus > Desmodesmus armatus. Next base: position 192,576 of record VIIQ02000133.1, on the reverse strand, counting down.
TACGTCGAGTGCTGTGGCAGCACTGTAACCCCCTGACAGCAGCGGCGGCTGCCCACTACCTAGGCTGTTGTTGATGCTGATACCACCAGCAGCATTGACCCCACTACCACCACCGCAGGCAGCGGCGGCGGCAGCGGCGGCAGCAGCAGCGGCGGCTGGGGGGCTTCTGCCCTGAGCCTGTGCCAGCAGCAGCTGAGACAGCGTCACCTGGCCCTGGAATGCAGAAGTGCCGCTGTCAAGGTCAGCACTGCAGCACTGCTGTGCGGCGTAGGTACCCCCTAACGGCTCTGCCAAACTGCCACTGTGCTGTAGCACGAGCTGCTGCAGCCCAAGGAAGCTACCACTGCCATACTGACTCACACCCACCCCACCTCCTAGTGCCATTGGGGTGCTGCAGCCGTCAGCAGCAGCAGCAGCAGCGGGGCTACCTGGCCCAGAGCAATCCATGCTGGCCCGTGCCGCAGCTGCGTCTGCTGCTGCAGCTGCAGCAGCAGCTACAGAGGACGCAAAGGGCGACAGCTTCTGCTGCTCTGCGTTCTGGTCAAAGTGCTGCTGCTGCTGCTGCCAATACAGCATCTCCTGCTGCTGCTGCTGCTGAGAGAGGCCGCCATGTTGGCCCCCGGCCCAACACCCTCCTCTCAACCCCCCAGACCCTGAACCAGAGCCCGCGAGGTTTAGCGCTGCCCCACCATAGCCATCTGACGTCACAGGGTTTAGGCCAAAGCCACCCGAGGCCTGAGGGTTTAGGGGGATCCCGCCAGAACCCTGCTGCAGCAACCCACTGCTGCCACACAGTGAGGATCCCACAGCACCATATGGGGATGAGATGCTGTCCTGCTGGGCTATGGGGCTGGGGGTAGGGTTTTGCTGACCCAGCTCGGTTGCAAAACCCTGCTGCAGCAGCTGCTGCAGGGCAGGGTGCAGCAGAGACGGTGCGCTGATCGCTCTCAGCACAGGACGCCTTAGCATGGCGAGGGTGCGATCCGGAGCCTGCTGCTGCTGCTGCATGTTGGCGGCAGCCGCCGCCAGCTGCTGCTGCACCTGCTGCTGCTGGAGCTGCTGCTGCAGGACAGCCGCCGCCTGCTGCTGCTGCTGCTGCTGCTGTTCGTGCAGTATGCTTGCAGCGGCGGCACTGGGACTGTTAGTGAGAAGCTCTGCTAGCTCGTGCATGTGCAAAGCAGCAGGGCTGCCACTGCCTAGTGCCTCACTCAACATACGGGCGTCACCAGCAGCAGCAGCAGCAGCAGCAGCAGCGGCGGCTGCGGCTGCGGCAGCTGAGTCAGCACCTACAGAAGAGCTTCGCTGGCTCTGCTGCATTATAATATCCATAGCACCGGGTGTGTTATGGCCGCTGCTGCTGCGCACTGCTGCTGCCGCTGCCGCAGCAGCATGTTGCATCCGATCCCAATCTGATGCAAGCATAACCCCTGCCACCTGCTGCTGATGCTGCTGCTGCAGGGGCGGCAGTGTGGCTGCCTGTGGTGGGGAGAGGCCAGTGGCCCCACTGCTGCTGCTGTTGCCGGATGGCCCTGCATGCATTGTACCCTGACTGTTGACCCTCTTCATAGGGGATTCAAACTGGTGCTGACTCAGCGACTTCAGCATGGGGGAGCAGGGTGCCAGCCGAATGCACGAGCTCCGACCGCCATTGCTGCCGCCGCCATTGCTGCCACTGCTGCCAGCAGCGGCAGCTGCTCCTGAGGGAGACATGCAGCTGCCGTGTATGCTTGCGCCCGCTGCTGCTGCTGCTGCTGCCGCTGCTGCCGCTGGGGCTCCAGACATGAGTGCTGACACCCCGCTAAGTCCCAGAGCAGCAGCAGCAGCAGTATAGGCGGCGGTACTAGCACCATTGGAACCCCCTGCTGTCCCTAGCCGGGAGGGGGGCTTGGGACTAGCAGTGGGAGAGGCAAAGTGACCAAATGACGACTGCAGCTGATGTGCCGCGGCAGCAGCCGCAGCAGCAGAGGATGCCGCAGGGGTTGTGCCAGCAGAAGACAGTAGCGTCAGTTGCTGCTGCTGCCGCAGGTACTGCTGCATCTGCTGCTGCTGCTGCTGGAGCAGCATCGCCTGCGCCCCTGCTGCTGCTGACGCATCCCCAGAAGAGCTTCCTGGGCTACTGCTGTTAGCCGCATACTGCTGCTGCTGCTGCTGCTGCCCGAGTGCTGATATCGCTGCTGCTAGCTCCGTATCGGGCTCCGGAGTGCACCGTTTGCTGCTCCCGCTGAGCTTGGCACTCCCGCTGCCGCCGCTGCTGTTGTTGAGACGGGTCAAACCCAGTGTTTGCCTCGACGGCGATCCTGGGAACACCAGCCCTTGCTGTGCTGCCTGCTGCTGCTGTAGGTTCACCGCTCCGGCGGCTGCGACAGCTGCAGCCGCCGCCCCTGCGCTGCTGCTGCGCTGCTGCCCTCCCCTGAACGCATCCATCCCCGCTGCTGCTGCTGCTGCTGAAACTCCGTCCATCCCCATTGCATTGGACGGATAGAACCCCTGCTGCTGTTGCGACTGGTGACGGCGTAGGTGCAGGGGGGACATGAGGGCGAGGTTTGCAGTGGCTGCTGCCGTTGCTGCCGCGGCGGCTGCGGCAGCAGCAGTACGCGGCGACCCTGCTGCTCCGTTAGGGGAGCTGCAGCGGGGACTGTCACCGGCCAATTCACCCAGAAGGCCAGGGACGTGGAGGGAGAGTGTCTCTCCGTTTGCGTGCCAGTGGATGTGTCCGTGGGTTGCAGGTGGCCGCCTGCGAGGTGGTGCAGCGGCTGCTGCACCCCGCCTGCCATCGCTGCCAAAGAGAATCCTGTGATTGTGTGAGGGAACAGATTGGGGAAAGTGTGAGGAATGGAATCAGGTGCCAGTGGATGTGAGAAACCTGCGAAATCGGGTGTGGGGAATGGGGGTGTGGGGAATGGAGGTGTGCGAAATGGGGTGTGCGAAAGGGGTGTGTGGGAAATGGGGGTGTGGGAGATGCGATTGTGTGAAGCAAAGAAAGGGCAGGGGATAGGCAACCAAAAGGGAACCCTGCCCCCATCACAGGATGCCCTAATCATACCATGTATGCTGACACAAAGCACACCAGACATTTTGGAACACATTCAAGCTTAGCACAATCACCCAGCCCCACATACCTCCTGCAATGTTCTTGCTGGAGAAGCAGCGAGGCATGCCGGTCCTCTTGGCAGTCCGCTTCACCCTCGGCGGCCCACTCGACAGCCCAGCCGCCGCAGCCGCAGCCGCCGCCGCATCCGGAGCCATTGCCATCAGCCGCTCCGGTGACACCAACCCAGCCGCCGGCGGCTGCGGCGGCGGCAGCAGCTGCTGCTGCTGCTGGCCGGCGGCTGCAGCCGCCGCAGCTGCCGCGGCGGCTGGCAGCAGTCCGGAGGCTGCGGGCGATAGTGTGACGGCTGGGATGCCGCCCACTGGGGCTGACAGGGCGGGAGCCAAGTGCAGCTGAGCCGCCAAGTGCGCAGCCGCCGGCGGCAGGTGTCCAGCCGCCGCAGCCGCCGCAGCCGCCGCGGCGGCTGCATTCATCTCTGCTTGCACCAGCAGTGCCGCGCTAGCTGCAACATCATTCGAGCTGGCCACACCTGCCGCTTGCTGCAAAGCGATCAACTGCTGCTGCTGCTGCTGCTGCTGGAGGCTTGCTGCCTCAGCTGCTGCTTGCTGCTGCTGCTGTTCCTGCTGCTGGCGCTGGATGGTGCTGGTGCTTCCTGCTGCTGCTGCGAGCAGCAGCTGCCTCTCTGGCTCTGCATGCACCTGTAGGTACGCCAACACCTGAGCCTCCATCCCAGCACGCCTGCACAGCACACAGCACACAGCACACGGCTTATCTTATCAGGTCGCTGATGCTGCTACCATCACCATGGACACACCCCCCCCCCCCCCACACACACATCGCACCCTCCCTGCGTCTGCACACATCGCATAACATGTGCCGGTTCCCATTACCCAGCCTCCTCTACACACATTGCCAGCACCGCTCAAACCCCCTCCTCACAACACACATGTCTGGTTGCCTGCACAAGGAAAGAAAGACCACCCACCTTGCGTGCCCCAGTATCCATGGGTGTCTCATGAGGTCGCTGAGGCTGCTGCGTTGGTCAGCAGGCTTCACCAGAGCCCTGCTGATGTACTGGACCAACCCGGGACTCATGAACTCAGGGAAGCTGGGGGGCAGCTGGCGAATCGCACGGATGGTCTCATCACGTGTCGACTGCAGGGCGGAAATTTCAGCAAGAGTGCACGGGAGGGTGGGGAGAAGGGTGAGCATGGGCAGGTGTAGTCTCCAACGTTGAGGAAGGGAAGATGGGACACAAGTCAGGGACGCTGGGCGGCAGCTGGTGGATGGCACGTAAGGGTCTCGTTACGCGTCGACTGTAGGGTGGGGGCAGGGGAAAGGGGGGGGGGGGGGGCAGAGGAATGGTGGGGGGACAGTGAGGCATACGCAAAAAAACATCCATGTCATGGCGACACCACACAGCAAAGTCAAACCACGAACTCTACTCGCAGACGGTGTCAGCACTAGTCACTCACCATGCCAAAGGGTGGTCGCCCCACCGCCAGCTCGTACGCCAGCACCCCGAGTGCCCAGCTGTCCACTGCGGGAGTGTACCACAGGTCACTGCGCTCCTTGTTGTCAGACGGGAGGTGCTTGTCGGGACACACCAACACCTGTGTGTGTGTGGGGGGGGGGGGGCAGGATGTGAGCGTAAACAGTCAATGGTCTGCAAGCGACATGTGTGTGTGTATGTAGGCTAAGAAAGGACGGCAGCACACATGGTCAATGTGGTGTGGGAACGACTCTGCATTTTGCTGATGCTCAAGAACAGCTCAGCAGACCACACACATATGCACGCTGGCCACCTTACCAGGGCAAACAACAGTCACATGAAGTATATTCACGCAATCACAGACAACGCCCGCCCCCCTTCTACAAGCCCCCATCCCTCTGCACCCTTCCTACCGCCTCAAAATGCCTACAATCCTCATTGAAGCACTTTCAAAGCCATGAAGGCCCCCTTCTGCATCCCTCCCCATTCACCTCTGGTGCCATGTAGTCCAGTGTGCCCAGTCGTGTGACTGGACGCTCCAGCAGATGGTTGACAGCAAGACCAAAGTCTGGGGGCAGCACAGCACAGCGGGGCGTGTCAGCTTGATGCAACACGCATGCTGGACTGCAACACAGAGAGCACAGCCACACACACTCTAAACAACAATTGACGCACTGGCAGCTGGGGGTTGGTGCCTCTCCCTGGTCATGCTGCCACCGATGCTGCTACCACCTTTAGAACCACCACGCTGCTGCTGCTGCTGCAGCAGCAGCAGCAGCAGCAGCGCACCTGCGAGCTTGAGCACCCTGTTTGTTGCGAACAGCGTATTCTCTGGTTGGATGTCTCTGTGTATGAAGCCTGCCGCATGCATCGCCAGCACTGCCATTACACAACATTTACACCTTTCGATCAACCCAGCACACCAAGACACCCCCCCCCCCCCGCAAAGAACCCCACCTGCAAGCTTGAGCACCCTGTTTGCCGCAAACAGGGTATTCTCAGGTTTGATGTCTCTGTGAATGAATCCTGCCGCGTGCATGGCCAGCAGAGCGCTCATCATGGGCAGCAGCACTGACGTCACCAGCTGACTCTCAGGCATGCGGCCCATGCTGCGCTTCATCTCGTCAAACAGATCACCCTGCAGATAAAATAAACATGAAAATAACATGTGAGTGACATGTGAGTAACATATGAGTGACATGTGTGAGTAAGACAGGGGCGAAGGGAATTCGACCCATGCTGCGCTTCGTGTCGTCAAACAGGTCACCCTGCGAGCGTTACATAACATGTAAAGGTACATGTGAGTAACATGTTTGACCAATGCAGTAACGCTGAGACAGAGGAAATATTTGGGGGAGGTAGTTACAAGTGGATGCTTTCACCGCTGAGCGGTACTCTCCACACGGGATGAACTGGGAAGACACACCTGCAAGAAGGACCTGCAGCAAGACCGGCAAACAAGACCAGCCCCCCCAAAAACACCACCAATGGCAACTGCCACACACACCAGGTATAGGATCGTGCATTCATGACTCAGCTGCAAGCTGGTAGTCTCCACACACCGTGCACGCACACACATGGGTATATATGTACTAGTCCGAAGTGATGGTGGTAGCGTGGGGCATGCGGCCCAAGCTGTATCCATTGATGGCTCTTCATCTTCACTGAAGATCGGACTTTGACAGCATCAACAGCTGACAAGTGACTGCACAACTTCATGGCAGTCTGCTGTTCACTCACCCCCTCTGCATACTCCTGCAGCAGGTACACCTTGTCATTGTCTTCAAACGCAGCATACTGCAGCAGCAGCAGCGGCAGCAGCAGCGGCAGCAGCAGTAGCAGCAGCAGTGGCAGCAGCAGCAGGTTTGTCAGTATGGTAACAAGGAAAAAGACACAGGCATAGTGCATGCTAGTACTAGCACTGCAGAGAATTGGTGACTCGAGCCCACGGCTCCTCCCTCACAAACCAGTGCAATGCCTTGGGTGGGCCAGCTGCGCATGTATCATGCACACCTGCCCCTCAGGCAAGCTGTACTCCCACACCCGACCACACACCCACCACAGAACCAGATAAAGGCACCCATCCACTCCGAACCCCCACCCTCCTCCCTCACCAGTGCGATGATGTTTGGTGGTTGAGCTGTGCGTGAATGTGTATCTCTCGTGCCACCTGGCACCTGTTGAGGGGACTCAGCTTGCGCTTCTTGTACGTCTTGATGGCAAGCGGTTGAGACGTTTTCTTGCAGAATGCATACCTGAGAGAGGGGGGGTGCACAGCACAGCACAGCACAGCATGTCATGACTGTGCCACTCAGCAGCAAATCACAATGGCTGGGACGTTGCTGTGCTGCTGGACCTCTCCAGTCACCCATAGGCCTCTAAACCCTTTGCTTTGCCGTGCCACACACAATAATTGCAACTGTGCTTGCCTTGTCCCGTCTGTGCTGTGTGAATGCAGCCCATGCATCCGCCCTGCTGCATCAGCTGCTGCTCCTAAACCCCAGCTGTTGTGCCTCAGACCACAATCTACTGCTGCTGCTGCTGCTGCTGGTGTTCCCGTGCCTCTCACCAGACGGTAGAGGCATTGCCAGTGCCGATCTCCTTGACAAACACAAAGTCACGCACAGCCCTGCACAGCACAGCACAGCACAGCACACGTTCAACCACTGAAACAGATCATGTCCCAACATCAACACTGCTCATGTTGAGCGCTGCTGCTGGTGCAAATGGATTCAAGCAGCACTTGGTGCTGCTGGCACAGACCCTGCTGCTGTTCCCTGCTGCTGCTGCTTTGGTTGCGGCTTTGGTCCCGTGCTGCTGACTGTGTGAGGGCGCTGCTGCTGCTTGCTGCTGTCTGCAGCAACTGCTGCTGCTGTTTACGGCCACTGCTGCTGCTGCTGCTGCTGCTGTACACTGCTGTTTGCGGCCATTGCTGCTGCTGCTGCTGCTCACCATTCTGTCCGCAGGCGCATGTTGAAGGGACACCTGTCTGTGACAGCCAGCACACGAGTGACACCCCTGCAGGCCACACAGCACAGCACAGCACAGCACAGCAGCAACACAAGCACAGCACAGCAGCAGCACAACGATGTAAGCTAAGAGCAAGCCAACAGACTGGTTAGCTGGCAGCTGCTGCCAATTGACGACTTTCCTGCTGCTGCCGCACGAATGCTGCCATACGCATACGACAGCAGCTGCTTTGGCGGTCTCCTGATCCCCCTAGCAGTTCGTGCACAGCGTGCAACACTCCATCTGCGTGTCGCTACCACTATTCTGCTACTGCTGTTACTGCTCCTGGCACTGCTGCTGTGCTACTGCTGGCACAGCTGGCTCAGCAAAATGTGACGTTGCTTACTGGGGCAGGAAGTCACACTTGAGTGACTCAGGTGTCCATATGCCTGTGGGGTAAGGCTCAAGGCCTGCAACAGCAGCACAAGCCAAGGGGTCAGATACAGTGACTACAGATGGTGCCGGCTCAACATTGTGAACATCAGCGGCTACCACCAGGTCATGGCCCTGTCATGGAAAAGACAAAAGGACCTTGCACCCCCCTCCCAGGGGTCTGTGACAAAGGTCACCATGCAGCTGGTTGCGGTGGTGACGTCGACTAGTCGACTGTAGTTACACTGACTGCCGCCACACAGTGCTTGGAGCAGTAAGCGGCTTGGACAAGTCCCGATTCAACCCATGCTGCAAACAACCGTTGGGGAGGCTCTTTCAACAAAGCTCCAATTGCCCAGCCTGTCTTCAGAACACTGACGGGCAAAGCAGCCCCCCCCCCCCCCCACATACGCCCCCCCCCCCCCCCCCCCCCGAGGCTGACACTTGCTGGATGGAGTGCATCCCACCTTCTATGCATGGTAAGTGCAAGGCAACATTGAGCCACAGCAGCCACAGCCTATACCAAGGGACGGGTACACGGGGTGTCCTAGACGCTGAATACACATAGGATTACAACCATCAATCATCTGAATATTCTCTGATAATTGTCAGGTCTCACTGATCAGGGGATCAGCCTGATTCAAGCTGCGAGCACGAAAAGCTTTGCTGCTGCATCAGATAATGACAGCCTGACGGGGGCCCTGACTGCAAGCCGCTGCTGCATGTGTTTTGAGACTTCCACGTGCAACAGCTGCCACTGCGGCTTTTGTTATTGCTGCTACTGCAACTACACACCCTGTACAATGTACTGATGAGATGAGCGTTCCAAGAAAACGCACAGAAACAGACCCCCTGCCCCGCAAGGCAATGTTGCCCTTACCTGCTGCCTGCTGGTATGCACCATCGCTGCTGCGTGACTGCCAGTTGTTGTTGAGGCTTCTGTGAGCAAAGACGGCAGCGCAAGCAGCAGCAGCAACCTTAAAGTACTGCACAATCAGCTGAGGGTGTTACTGCTGCCGCTGCAGAGGGGCCACTTCAGCACCCTGAGGCAGCTGCACGCCTCCCAGCAGCTGCTGACGATACAGTATGACTGATAAGGTCAAGACGCACCCGCAGACGCTGGGCAGGGGGTGAAAGGCCACGCTGGCAGCCATGGTCAGTACCCCTCAGCGCTTTGGCGTGGGAGTGGCCGTAGCCCTCGTGGCAACTCCCGAAACGAAACCTTACGCCATTCTGAGGACAATTGCAGCACTGTGAGTGCAAGACCGCTGAAACTGCTGCAATCCCTGAATCGGACGCTTCTGGGCAGTTTGTTAACCTGAGGCTGTTCTGAACAACAGGACGATAGGGGAGAAAATTGGTGTGCAACGACAAGAAGCAAATGTGCCACTCTACAGGGTGTATCCTGTCCAGATGGCTACGTCAATTGCTTCCGGAGAGAGGGCGCGCTGTGACTGAGATCTGACTTTGTTTCCTTTGTTTTAGGGCCCCCATTTTTTGTCAGCACAGAACCGGGCGTTACTGCACTGCCACCGCGCCGGTCAAACAAACACTGCTCGTTGAACACGTTGTGCCCAGCTTATCATGTGCTTGTATGCTCCTTCTCGGCCCCAGTAACCATTACGGCTGCCATACGGTCCCTTAAACCATCTTGGTATATGCCTATCAAGCAATCTGCTTGCTTTTGTGCACCAGATGGGTTGGCTAGTGCTGCTGAGCATGGTGAGCAGCAATGACAGTGTTTGTGGCTACTTGAGTGCCCAATACCCAAGGTAATCATTGTCTGGCTTGATCTGGTTGCGGATCTCCACCATTCTGCACTGATCACTGATCACAACATGCCGGGGTGGTTTATTTTTGAACACAGTTGTAACATGAATGGTGTCACTTGCTTGCATTGATGGAGCAGGTAGTAAACCTTACTAACCCTGGCAATTATCGACCTGGTTGATGTTTCTGACACAACTTCTTCTGACAACTGCCAAGAGCTTGAACGGTGCAACCAACACCTCAATGACTGCTGTGTGCAAGTAAAATGCTATTCGCAAGAGTCAGCAGCAGTAAAACCAGAAACCTTGCTTGTTTTCTCGTGCTCATCTGCTGGGCCGTCCTCCATCATTCAGTGTGCAGCAGCAGCACCCCAGCAGCAGTCACCAGCAGTGACAACAGTGACACTCCCTCACAACAGCAGTTGCCTCCCGCCGTACTCGATGCAATTCTCAAAGGAACGATAAAGGAAAGCAGTGCTCTCAGTCTACTCAAAGATGTAGCAGTCCTGCGCGAGTCTCTGAGCAGCGGTGCTGCTGCCAAGCGGGCACTGTTGTCAAGTGCACCTGGTAGTCCCCAGCAGCAGCAGCAGCAGCAGCAGCAGCAGCAGCAGCAGGAGCGGGAGCCCAGTCGTGGTGTACTGATAGTTGCTGGGGGCTCCAATCAGTTCCGCAATGCCTACATCCTGCTCAAACTCCTGGCACACCCAGACATACGCTGCACCCTGCCGGTGCGTTGTGTGTAAACACAGGGAGTGCATATAGCCAATGCATCATCCATCCAAAATTGGGGTGTGTTTGGGGGGGGGGGGGAGAGACTGTGTGGCGGCGCTACATAGTGTGTGTCACTGCTGATAGTACTAGTACTTGAGTCGCAAGTACATGGTGAAGCTTGTGTGTCGTGCTTGCAGTCACCAACCGCGTGCAACCAATACCTGCCCTGCAGCCATAGAGGCAAGCACTGGCTAGTCATCAACATCAACAGTGCATGTGTTGGGGTGCACACACTACCTCAGACCCCTAAACCTCTCCGCCATGATGTGACATGGCAGCTGACAGTACATGCATGCACCACGCTATGTACACCACATGCCGGTACGCACACGTGACAAGACAGAGAACGTGCAGCCAACCGTGTCACAAGGAGTGGAAAGGGGAAGTCAGCGCACTGACAATGTACTGTATGTATGCATGCCGTAGGTAGAGTTGACAGGTAACTAGTAGTTGGTATGCTAGCACCTCTGCTCTCACACCACATGCAAGTACATCTGACACATATGACATATGCTACGTGTGTGCATGTACGTACGTAGGTAGAGGTAGTGTACTATGGTCCCCAGGAGTATGATGCCCCAACAGCAGCAACAATCATATACCACCTGGCAGATGGCACAGGCATCTCAGTGAAGTTCCTTGATGGACAGGCAGTGGCACCCTCGGGTGCCAAAGGTCTTGAGCCCCACAAGGCCCCTGGGCGTATCACTGGGTTTAAGGCCAAGGTGCATGCCCTCGTATGGGTGACCTCATTCGACCAAGTGAGTCTGGCAGTGAGTTTGTGAGAGACGATTGAGAGTTTCTGGCAGTAAGTTTGTCTGAAACGGGTGTGTTTGAGCAAGGCATGTACAGTCCCCAACTTGATTGGCAGAGCGTGAACTTGCATCCTTGCCCAACGTGCAGTCAATACTCTTGTTTCCTTACATGCGGCTGCATGTCTGTGCCAAGCCTGCAAATGCAGCACAATTCAAGGGGTCAGATGAGGTACACACTTGGTGTTCCGCTTGACAGGTTTCCTTACATGCGGCTGCATGTCTGTGCTGCCCAACCAACTGCTCTACTTGTTGTGTCAGGTGATTATGCTGGACAGTGACAACACCCCCCTGACTGACCCCACACCCCTGCTGGACTCTGAGGCATTCCGCACCCATGGCAGCATCTTCTGGCCTGACTTCTGGACAAACCAATGGATGAAGCCAGCCATATACAGGTATGTGAGGGGGGGGGGGGGAGAACGGCACCCTACGCGGCCCCCTATATAAACATAGTGTGCCTTGCTAGGCAATCAACTTGCTGAGAGGCTAGTAGCACCCAGACAGGCTGGGTTGCAGGTTGGCCCCACACACGCCACCCTGCACAGTGCAGCGCAACGTCACTGCTGCTTCCTTCGTCTTCCCTGCTTGCCTGCCGCCAACATGTGATGGTACCGTGCCAGCCTGCTAGGGCTTGATCCCCCCTGGGAGGTGGACCCAGCTAGTGAGGGTGATGGAAAGTTGCGACACCTTGATTTTCGAACACCCACTGCTGCCACCCCTGCCTGCACTCTTGCCATGTTACCATATCAGCCTGCTAGGGCTTGATACGCCTGGTGGGAGAGACCCACTGGGCCTTTTGGGGCGGCCTTTTTAGCTCGGCAGGGTGGAATGAAGCCCCTGGAACCCTCAGCAAATCATGATCACCCACTGCTGCTTTATCCGTCTGCTCTGATTGCTTGCCGCAACCTTGTCCCACTGCTGCCACACCAGCCTGCTAGGGCTTGATACGCCCTGGGAGGTGGACCCAAGCTTCAGGGCCTGTGAGGCGGGGCAGGTTGTGCTGGACCGTGTGCGCCATAGGGACGTGCTGGAGTACTTGTGGCTGCTCAACACACACTCCAACAGCGGCATTGCAGGGGCAGAGCTGGGCGCGGTGGGACAATGCCTGTGGGGGGACAAGGTGAGGAAACCTGCATGCATGGGGTACGCACTAACCACAGCACACTCAGTGCGGTTTGTGGGGTGGACTGGACTTGAGGTGGTAGCAACATAACGCAAGGGCAGGTTGTGCTGGACCGTGTGCGCCACCGGGACGTACTTGAGTACTTGTGGCTGCTCAACACCCACTCCAACAGCGGCATCGCAGGGGCAGAGCTGGGCGTGGTGGGACAATGCCTGTGGGGCGACAAGGCGAGGAAACCTGCATGCTTGGGGGACGCCCTCACCACAGCACACTCAATGCGGTTTGTGGGGTGGGCTGGACTTGTTGCGGGTGCACTATCATGCAAGAGCAAGTGCTGGACCGTGTGCGCCACCGGGACGTGCTTGAATACCTGTGGCTGCTCAACACCCACTCCAACGACGGCATTGCATGGGCAGAGCTAGGTGTGGTGGGGCAGTGCCTGTGGGGGGACAAGGTGAGGAGTTCAGTTCAAAGTGCGTGCATGTAGATTGCGCTAGCACTCAATGCGGTTCGTGGGGTTGACTGGGCGTGAGTTGGTGGCGACGTCATGCAAGAGCAGGTTGTTCAGATGCAATTTGTACTCGAACCTCACTGGCTGCTGCGCATTCAGTTGTCTTTGTGCCTGCCCAGCTGTGCACATCAGGTCACCTGTGTGTCCTGCATCCGCAGTGAACCAGCCTCTGTGACAAACCTATGACATACGCTGTGCTGTGTGCTGTGCATGCTGTGCCCTGCAGGACACCTACCCCATAGCCTTCAGCCTAGCAGGCAAGGCATCTGACTTCTACAGTGTGCCTCACATGCCTCTACAGGCACTGGCCAGGCCTGGAGGGGACAAGTCCACACGCCTAACCCATGCAGGTGATGCCATGTGACATGCTGGGTTGACAGCATTCAGACTGTTTTCAAATTTGGGGAATAGCACCAGCAGCAGCTATGCTGTACCAGTCAACGCGTCACCTCAAGCCCAGCTTTGCGCCCTTCGTTGCTTGTAAGCTCTCTTGCCGCGGCCATTTCTGCCACAAAACGTCGGCTGCCTGACTTGTATCACGCCTGTCTCTTAGTGTACTACTGCGGTATGTCCTCACCACCATCTCTCTCTTTCTCTTTGGGTTTGCAGTTAACGTCATAACGCTTCTCTTTGTGTGATACACCGCAGGCATGGTGCATCGTGCCCCGTGGGGTTCTGGGCCCCTGTTGTGGCTGCACCGGACTGCTGCAGGAAAGTTCTGGCCACATTGCATGTCACATGGCAGCAAGCCCTGCAGGTAAGGGCCTGCCCAGACAGATGCAGGTAACAAGCCAGATGTCCACTGTATTATTATTGGTATTGGTATTGGTAAAGCTGGTACCCCATAAGCCGTGTGGGTTTCCCAAAGGGTGTGCAGGCGCGTACTGAGCCATGTTGAAGCAGCATACATACAGTGTACAGCGTATAAGGAGGGAACCCTGCAAAATCATGTGTAAATGGCACTTCATCATGGCCTACTTGTTCGACACACAGCCTACATTGTTAGTTACGTTTTCATGCACATATTTGCTTTCCCGCCCTGCAGGATTTGGGCTCTCAGCACGCCGGTGGACCAGACACAGCTGCTGGCAACTGTGAGGGACCCCTCCGCAATGGAGTTTGACATTGGGCAGGTTAACTTGCAATGGGCTGAGACACAATGTGGCACTGCAAGTGACAGTTCTGACAGTGACACCAGTGGCAGTGAGAGTGACAGCAGGGATAGTGCAGGAGAGGAGGCAGGGTCTGACCTGGGTCAATGTTCTGTTGGGGAGGATGGACAGCAGCAGTGCAGAGAAGAGATGCACGCTGTGAAGTACAGCAACGCGACAGCGCTGCCGTGTGATCTTGGAAGGGCAGCTGGATTGTTGCCAATTCCTGTGATCCGTACCAGCAAACTTCCTGTACAGGTGAAACGGCTGCTGCAGGCGGCACAGACCGCCTTTCAGTTGTCCAAGAAGATCAGTGCACATTTTCAGGGGTGATGGGTGGGGTCAGGCTGACCCTGCGCGAGTCGCATTGGTTGTGAGTTGCACTGTTGTATGGATGGTAGTGATTGTGATCACTTATTGTGAAGGCAAGTTGGTTACTGCGTGAGGCATGGATGCATTGCATACCCCCCGCCCCTGCTGATGATTGCCAGGCTGGCGCTGGTGCTGACAAGCTATAAGGATCGTGATGAGACTCCTGTAAGAGGACAACACCAGTACTGTTGACATCCGTTGCTTGATGCTTGCTGCTTCCAGTCGTCGCGTCTGCTGAACAAAGCAGCAGTAGAAGGGTCCTGCCCAACAAGAACAGGAGTGTGTTCTGACAGTCACAGGGCCCGATGCATTCAAGGGCAGGGACACTTCAAAAAATGCATGGTGTTGATAGCAACTTCCACTCAGGAGCAGTCTTATGGCTTCAAGCACTCTGAGCTTTCAAGCCAAAACCCTTCGCGGTTCGAAGACTCACAGTAAGCAGCCCAAGGCTGTGGCACGATCCCTGGACTCCCTCTTTTGACGCTTCACGGTCACTGAACGAGAGCCAGCCAACATGGCGACCGCAGTTCAGGTCAGCAGCGGTGCTTCTTTGCTGCAGCTGTGTGCTAGAGCTCTTGGCACCTACTGACCGCGTTTCCTTTCTGATATTGCAGTCTGTCCAGACCTTTGGTCGCAAGGTGAGAGCGCGCAGCCAGCGGCCACTCCTTTCACACAGGCTGGACGCCACCATCTGCTTTCAGCGGTGTTGCTTGTGCTGGGGTGGAGATGTTGTTGCTGGACGTTTAAGCTCGACTTTTGATGCGGATCCATCAGCAGCTGATCCATGGTGCTGGAGGGCAGGCAGAACAGACAGTCAGAACAGAACTGCTGCTGCCGGGGGGATGCAGTGGTGGCTTGCTGAGTGCCTCACACGCCTTCTGCTGTTGTTGCTTGTTTGCGACCGCAGAAGACAGCAGTGGCCATTGCCTATGCCAAGCCTGGAAAGGGCCTGCTGAAGCTCAATGGTGAGAACCCGATCAGAAACGGCTTAGGGCACAGCAGCAGCGGGTGTGTTTCCTGCAACACCCGTGCCAGCACCAGCAGCTGGGTGACAGTTGCTGGGTCAGCAGTGGAGTCATAGCGGCTGATGTAGCCGCAAGTGCAGTAGCAGCGGACCAGCAGTCATGAAGCAGCGCCCAAAGCTTCTCACAGTAGCGTGCAGGTGCTTCCGTTCTGTCTCTGCTTCACAGCCAGTGCGGCTGGCAGGCTGCTAGTATTTCCAGCAGACGGCTTGCTTTGCTATGAAATAATGTATTTGCCTCTTCTGGGGGCGTAAAGCCTTGCGTTGATGGTCTTCCCCCCCCCCCCCCCCCCGCCCTCAAAAACACACGCTCACCCCATCTCGCACAACAGCATCCAATCAAGCGGCACCGTAATGCAGCATGCAGTCTTCAAGCCACCTGTCGAAGCCTGTGGGCGTGCTAGAGCCTTCATGCATGTTCAGCTGCGCCCACAGGCCATCAGCAGTTGGTTTGCACACTGGCTCGCTGAGGCTGAGGCCAGCACGGTCTGTCATAGGAAAGCAGCCCAGCACGGCATGTTAGGGGAAGCAGTGAGGGTAGCAGGGGCTTGGGCAGCTGATGACAGGCACTATAGACAGACAGGGGAATGGGGATTCTGGTGACTGGGCGTGCCGGGAGTGCGGAGGGGGTATCATGGGGTTGGGTTGAGGGGATTTGGGACAGGCGCAGGACAGCAAGGTTGGCTCAGCTGATGGCAGGCAGTCCAGACAGGCAGGGCGATGGGGGCGCTGTTGACTGGGATGTGCTGGGAGGCCTCGAGGGGGTTGGGAGGGGTGGACGGGACCGGGGAGAGGCGGAGGGCAGCAGCAGGAAATTGCGTGCTAGGTTCTTGTCCTGCCACGTACGTGGGATCAATGCCTCAGCAAGCTGTGCCTACTGCTGCTCTCTGCCTTCAACCCGGTACTCATGCTGGGAGGGCAGCAGGGGCTTTTGTATAACTGATGGCAGGCACTCTAGACAGACAGGGTGGTGGGGGCCTGGTGCCCATGACGTCCTAGGAGGCCTGGAGGGGGTCGGGAGGGGTGGAAGGGATTGGGGAGAGGCGGAGGGCAGCAGCGGGAACTTGCGTGCTGAGAACCACTGCTGCCGTACTGGCGGGAGTGATGCCTCAGCAAGCTGTCCTGTGCCTTTCACCCTCCACAGTCATGCTGGGAGGGCAGCAGGGGCTTTTTATAGCTTATGGCAGGTACTCTAGACAGGCAGGCTAGTGGGGCGCTGGTGACTGGGACGTGCTGGTTGGGGCTGGGATAGGCAGTGGGGAGAGGCTGAGGGGAGCAGCAGGACACGGCTTGCTGTGAACTTGTATGTCAGCTTAGCTTTTGTCCACAAAGTTCACAGCAAGTTGTAACTCCTGCTGCCTTCTGGCTCCCTCCCTGATCCCATGCTGGCAAGGTGTGCGGCAAGGGCGGTATGTTTAAAAGTTTGTGTTTGTCAGACTTTTGTACTTGAGGTGGGGGGAGGGGGGAGGAGAGGGTGGGTAGGGGAGGGGGGGGGAGCATGTGGCCTTTGTCAGAAGTTCTTCGTGTTCAGATGATGTTCATGGTGGGGAGTGAGGGTGCTGGGGACCTTGATGGCTGTGAAGTAGCATTGACAAGGCAGGGGGCAGCAGCAGGCTCGGCTTGCGGCGCGCAGTTGGTTTTGTACTCGACATCACCATCTTATGGTGACGTCATGGCCAAGACCTGGCATTGCAGTGTGCTGGACCTGCTGCTCCAGTTTGCCTTGCACCCTGAGCATGTGCTGGGTGCCAGGGAGCAGGGGACATGTCTAGTTCCAGTTGAGTGTTGTTGGGATGCGACAAGGCACAGGTGTTGGGTATGTGAAACTGGTATATGGGTCTGGGCGCCTGGTAGCGTGGTGGCGCCAGAGGGGGCGGAGGGCACAGCTTTTTGGGTGCAGCGCCAGTAGGCTGACACACACCCGGGAAGCAGTGATCTCTGCTCCTTCGGTACTGCTGCAGTGTCCCCAACGCATTAATGTGGTGTAAAGATAGCAGCACTAGAACATAGGGGGGCGACCCCTTTGCAGGCATGATGATTGACTCACGTCACCAGGGCTGCTGCAATGCAAGAGCCCCCCCTCGCCCCCCCCCCCCCTTTCGTTTCCCTCTTCCCCCTTATGATGTGCTGCAGGATGCATATGATATGTGGGCAGTGGGATCGTTGGGTTGACTTGCATTTGCGGCAAGCCTGGTGATGAGAGCAAGCAAACCCATCACTGGTTGCCTCTTGTCACCAGGCCTGCTGCAATGCAGAGCACCCTCACCCCACCCCCACCCCCTTGTATGTGCTGCTTGATGCATCTGGGGGTTAGTGGGGCTGCTGGGTTGACTTGCGTTTGCGGCAAGCGAGGTGGCAGATGCTGACCAGGATATCACTGGTTGCACCGTTGTCACCAGGCCTGCTGCAATGCACGAGCACCTCGTCCCCCTGTCCCCCTTCTCCACCCCCCTTCCCCTCAGCATGTGCGACAGGACGTGATTGTGGGGCTACTGGGTTGACTTGCGCTTGCGGCAGGTCTGGTGACTTTTGGCGACTAGCGCCACAGTGGTTGCCATTAGTCACCAGGCCTGCTGCAATGCACGAGCACCCCCTTGCCCCCCCCCCCCCTCCCTTTCTTGTTTCCCCCCAGGATGTGCTGCAGGATGCATGTGTTGGTGGTGGGAGCGTTGGGTTGACTTGCGTTTGCGGCAGGCCAGGTGACTTCAGCAATGACCTCTTCAGTGGTTGCCTGTTGTCACCAGGCCTGCTGCAGTGCAAGCCCCCCCCCCCCCCCCTCTTGCCCTCCTTTCACTCCCCTTCCCCTCAGCATGTGCGACAGGACTCGGTGTTGGTTGCGTTCGCGGCAGGTCTGGTGGCGGCTGGCGATAAGCTGAACTCTTTGTACCTGTCGTCACCAGGCCTTCTGCAATGCAGGAGCCCCTCCCCCACCCTACCCCCTCTCTTCCCCCCTTTTCCCCTCTAGATTTGCTGCAGAATGCTGTGGTACTGGGGCTGCTGGGTTGACTTGCTTCTGCGGCAGGTTTGGTCACTGATGCCACCATGAAAGTGGTTGCTTGTAGTTACCCGGCTTGCTGCAATGCAGACCACCCCCTCTCCCTCTCCCAGCATGTGCACCACGTGGCAGCACCGTCGTTGGCTGTCAGCACCAGCAGCAGCATCAGTGTGGCAAGCAGCCAACAGAGTGTACCAGCACGACAGTCAGCCGGCGGCCCATGATGCAGCAGCAGCAGCAGCAGCAGTGGAGTGATTGCTGCACGCCAGCAGAGCAGCAGCAGGAGGGGGAGGGGGTGGCTTAGTCAGGCCTCACAGGCATTAACCACCAGCAGCAGCAGCAGCAACCCTTGCAGCAGCTGCTGCTGTACAGGACGAACATGCCCTAAGTGTGGTGGTTGATGTTACTGTTCTGCTTGACATCCCGGGCAGAAAGATATCAACCAGCATGGTTCGGGTGTGTCGGTCCTTCCAGCAGCAGCGGCAGAACCAGCAGCTTTTAAATCGAATCAGCGGCAGCAGTCAAATGCACTGTCAGGCACCAACAACAGAGGTGCAGCAGCGTTCACCAAGCCCTGGTCTCCCCACTCCCCTCACCTAGTCACACCCCTTCGCACCTGCATCTACCCCTGCACAACTTGCCCTGCAATTTTGTGTGCCCCCCCCCCCCCATCCAGCACTGGCATCCCCCTTAAGCTGGTCAAACCCGACCAGCACCTGAGCTCACACCCTCCTCATGGTTCCCCCCCCCCTCCTGCTCTACAGGCATCTCCGTTGAGCTGATCAGCCCAACTTGCACCTGTGCTCACAGTTTTCCCATACTGCTTCTGCCCCCCCCCCCCCCCCACGGCACGCTGCCTGCAGGCATTCCCCTTGAGCTGATCAAGCCCGAGATCCTTGGCTCCAAGGTGTTTGAGCCCCTGCTGCTGCTGGGCAAGCAGCGCTGGGGCTTCCTGGACATCAGGCTGCGCGTGAGGGGAGGAGGACACGTCAGCCAGGTCTACGGTGAGTCGCGCCTCATGCAATGCCATCCTTGTGCAGCTCCTCCACCCCCCCCCCCCACCACCACCACACACGCACTGCTCGGTACTGAGGGATTACGTCACTGTTGCTTGCCTATGTAGTAGGACAGTCTAGTGAGGTTGCATGTATCCAAGTACTCCATCTGTCGACACACCCACACACCCACACACACCCGCTCTGGAGCCAGGTCATTGCCAAGTCTATCGAACCCCAGGCGTCACGGCCTCATGCATCGTCCCCTTACAACAGTTCTGTGCTGGGCCATTGCCAAAGCCATTGTCTCACGCCCTTTTGTTGCCATACTTCTGCTTTGTTCACCTCCTTTTCTCCCCACAGCTCTGCGCCAGGCCATTGCCAAGGCCATCATTGCTTACTACCAGAAGTATGTTGATGAGCAGAGCAAGTGCCAGATCAAGGAGACTCTGCTGCAGTACGACCGCACACTGCTGGTGGCAGACCCACGCCGCTGCGAGCCAAAGAAGTGAGTCAAGGGGGGGACACCCGGGGGGGGGGGGGGATGTAGACAGAGAGAGTGAGATCGACCGCCAGACGAGCCAGTCAAGAGCGCTAGTCAAAGTACTGGTGTGTGGAAGGGGGGCAGTGTGGGATACAGGGGGTTGTGATAGGTGCCATGTGCGTGTATGCTGTCACGCTGTGCTCCATGAATGGTGACCTGGTTGCATTACCCCTTGAGCCCCGTTGCCTCACAACAAGGTTGTCAAGGCGAAACATGCCACACCAGGTGTACTTTGACACTTACCACCACTGTTTACACTGCTGCTGCCTCCATCGTGCAGGTTCGGTGGTCGCGGTGCCCGCGCACGTTTCCAGAAGTCTTACCGTTAAGCAGTTGGCGCTGCAGGCAGTTGCAGCTGCTGCTGCTGCTGTCGTGGGGCTGGGGTGGTTGGTGCCGCTGCTGGCACTGCTGCTGTGTCTACCTCTCCCAGCACACAGCCCTGCTGTGCTGTGGTGTGCTGTGGCGTGGCTGGTCAGCTTGTCAGCATGCCACCGCTGGCAGCAGGCAGCCCCCTGTTTAAGCAGCTCGCAGCTTTTCAAGAGTGCATGCGCACTGTCCTGAGCTTGTAACAGCTGCACAGATCAAATGCACAGTGGATCCAAGGTTTTGTTCTTGGATATGACTGTTTGTGGTGATGCCTGGGGAGCTGCATGGGTTCAGGCTGGTTGGGGTTCAGGCTGGTAGGGGACTGCGTCTCTCAACAAAGATTCAACTGCAGACGTTTGTGCTGAGCAACATCAAGTAAACAATGAGCAAATGCGTCCTTCATGTAGGGTCCCATAGTGGCACTAGTGTTTCTGTTCACAGCGCTGTAGTGCTTCGGTCTTTTGGACGACTTCACTCGAGCTCATCCTGGCACACATGACGCTCCAGTACCTCAAGCTCAGTGTGTCTTACACGCCCAGGGGACTGAGTACTGCACTCAGTGCAAGCCGACGTGACCGATAGGATATCTTTAGGGATGTAAGGGGGCGTATCCGTAGGTACTACGCCGTAGGTGACTACGGCGTAGAATACGGCGTAGGTTGCGGTTTCGACCCCGAAAAACAAGGCGCGTATACGCTTGCAGAATCGGGACTACGGAACTACGCCTACGGAAAATACGGAACTACGCAGTAGGTGACCGTGAAACCTACGGTTGCTCACATCCCTAGATATCTTGTGGGTCCTTCTCAGGTACCTGACACCTGCTGCAAAACCTGTACACATGTGGCAAGGCTCGTGTGCACTGCACACCCTTGCACTACAGTGCAGAAACCTGCTTGCCCGCCTGCTGACAACATGCGACTGCGCATCACATCAATCCAAAGCACTGAAGCCAGTGCCTACAGCAACAGGCGCAAGGGGAATGAGGCCTCCAAGGCTTCCCTTATAGCCTGCGGCCCCCTGCAGTCAAGGGTTTCTTGCCTGAGTTGCATGGCCAACTTATGGGGGCTGCCCCACCCCACCCTCCCCTGAACACTATCAAAGCAAAAAAAACACAGGCGCACACGCATCAGGCCTGCACACAGCAAACACGTGCACAGGCTGATCTCAGCATCTGCACTCAGCACAGCCTGGGAACAGGCTCAAGCACCACAGTCCCTCTTACCATCTGATACAGGGCAGCAGGCCTGTGCTGTTCAGGGAACCCAGGACAAAGCAAACCCTCCAGCCCTCAGGGTCAGCCCAACTTTTTACCGCCCAGAAGCCCATGTATAGGCTCAGACGGAAGACGACGCTCTCCGCATAATTATCGACAAAAGAGCCACAGTACCACACACATGCGCCTGCACGCCCTGCAAGGCGTGGGCGAGGTCCTGACAGCAACTTTGTCAGCGACCAACAGCAATCACTTGCGGCAAACCCCAGCGCACTCAGAACAGATCAACATGTGTCAGGAAAAGAAGACAATAAAAGCTTGCACTGTACTGACAGAAGGACAGCATGCTGTGGCGCACATGTACAAATGAAACCTGCCCATATGTACATGCATGTACACATGCACACGTGCGCAGCAGAACAAGGGCACGGCAACCGCTCAACCCTGCATGCAGGTTACTTTGTCGACGCACGGCCAGCACCTGTCTTCCCCAGTTTGCTCAACATCCCCTTCTTCCCCTGCTCGTGCGCTTTCCGCTGCTGCTCCTGCCGCTGCCGCAAGATCGGCTGCAACCGCAGCACCTCCGCCGCTACTGTCCGCGCAACAACCTGCGGTGTAAAGTGCCGCTCTATATGCTGCCGTGCAGCTTTCCCCTTGGCAGCTGCCTCCGCAGGGTTGTTATAAACGTGCTGCATCAGTTGCACCATGTGCTTCACGGACGGCTGGGCCCACTTCTGACCAATAAAAGCCTTGAAAAAGTTGGGGTCGCCGTCAGACTTGACCACCGAAAGGCCGTCGATCGCCAGTGGGTAGGCGATGCGTTCGTTCAAGAACACGGTGGGTCCGCTCCAGTTAGTTGTGATAACCGGTAATCCCATGCTCATCGCTTCAATTTGTGGACGGCCCCAGCCCTCGCCGTGCGTGGGGATGACCAGAGCGTCCGCCAGCTTGTAGACAGCGATGAAGTCGTTTTCGGACAGCTGCTCTTTCGACGTGTAAATGCGCGGGAGCCGCGATTCGACTTGTTCGGGCTCGAATTTGTAGTGCTTTGCCGCGTAGTCTCGCACCTTCTCGTCAAAGTCCTGTCAGCAATGAGCGATAACGGCAGCAGTAACGGCAGCGGCGGCAGTGCAGTGCACACGTGTGACACCATGTGTGTTGGTCTGCGAGCAACTATTCGCCCACCAGACTCCAGTATGATGTTACTGACATCTACTAACAGCCTGGCAGGTACCCTTGGCCTGCGCTTTGCCAAATGCCACACCGTCGACGCCTCTGCACAGCTGCTGGAAGTAGTATAGTCCAGGCAAGGGTTTAGGGTTAAGGCTTTTTAGGTTTTTTGTTGTTTTCCCTGACCCAGCAACAGCCGATCTCCCTTAGTCAATCCTGGCAGCTGCAGCAGATGACACAACCCCCAGCCAGATGCACTCACCTCCCCGCTTTCCAAGAAGGGCTTGGTGAGTATCCACAGCACTACGTTGTCTGTAGGTTTGAACGCATCGCAAAACCCTCTGACCAGATCCTTCCATCCCTTTCGCGCCTCCCACTTGAACACAGACAGGAATATGTACGGCTTGTTGCTCGCTGGCTGGGTCCCATCCAATGAGGAGGGCCCCTTGCTGTTTGGTAGCCGCGCATTGGGGCGCGCAGTGGGGCCGGTAGCTTGAAGCAGGTCAAGCTTAGATATATTTATGGGTTTGTGCTTGGCAGGGTCCCAGAAAGTGGTGTCAATGCCTTCAGGAACGATCCGGATCTTGTCCGGATCCACACCTGCAGCAGTAAAACACACACTATCCTCTCAGGAAGCAAAGGGGGCCGCTGCACCATGGTAGCATCTGCATCTACCTGCAGCACTGCCCAGTCCCATGCATTAGATCACACATCCTGATTTGTGTAGCATTACGGGAAAGGGGGTTGGTTACGTGGTTGCTCTCGCCGCTAGGGACTACTCTGCGGCACTCTGCCCATTTGGGGTTGACCGTATTTGCATGCGCGGCTGACACAGGCCAGACTGCCCCATCCTATGATGTTAGAGACTGCCACAGTGCGCTTACAGCCTGCATTGGTGCCAGAGATCAGAACGTTGGGCAACCGTATGAATGCATTGTCCCTCTAAAGGACGATGTGCGAGCTGCTGCTGCAGAGAGGCTGCGTAAATACACACCCAGGACCACATCCATGTACAGGTGCTCAAACACTGGCAAGTTACCCGGCCCACGTACCTGCTGCTGCAAAAGAGTCCTTGTTGAACTGAGTTGGTACCCACACCTCATCCATAGCCTGCAGCAAGCACACAGCGCAGCAGCAGCTGGAGCACTCCCTGCCTCGCTCTCTCACTCGCTCTCTCACTCGCTCACTCACTCACTGTCACGCACACTCACTCACTCCCACGCTCACACCCTCACCAACACCAAACCTCACGCGCACTGCGCGGCACAACATGTACACACCCTGTCTCACCTTGACATGCTCCGCCAGATGGGCCGGCAAGCCTGCAGTCTCAAACATAGTCCGGGCAATACTGTAGGCCGTCTGCAAAGCATCCACAATCCCACATGACAGCACAGCAATGTCAAATACAACAAGGCCAGGGCCCAGTGATCAGACAAAAGCTAGCTGCACAATCCAAAGACCGCGTAATCCTCGGAGGCAGCAAATTTATAAAGCTTGGGTGCCAAGGAACGGCTGGATGCTGCTGCAGACTAGGCATCCCCTGTTACCTTGTCTAGCCCCAGGGGGCAGGGACAGCCAGGTATGTTGGATGGGATCTCCCCAGGCTTACGCCAGCAGTCAAACCTGGTGACAGGAGGCAAAGGGGAGAGAGGGTGGGTCGGGCAGCGGGGTGGGTGAGCTCAAAACCATCAGCAAAGTCGCTGCCTGGTGCCTTCTGGACACTAACAAGAAGAGTGCTGCAGCAGAGTGGTGCTGGGTAAGCCTCATCATAGCCATTTGACTAGTTCATGATTTGCACAAGCCCTCAGTGGCAGCTCACCCCCTTGCCCGAGCTTCCCTGTCAGTCCCTACTGCTGCTGCACGTCCTTGTGTCCTCAAAAGCTGCCCCTTGAAACCAACACCATACGTTGCCATTCACTGGCCCACTCACCAGTTGTGGCATACTGCAATGGCCTTGCGTGTGTCCTTCCAGTCTGCCAGGCGCTGCAGCTGGACCTTCTTCTGACTGGGAAACAGCTGGTCTATCCATTCATCAGCAACCTGGTGGGCGGGTGCAGGTGCAGCAGCAGTGGTTGTTGCAGCAGTTGTTGTTGCAGCAGAATTAGCAGCAGCTACATTGGCTGGGTGAAGTGAAGCTTTCCACGGGTCAGCACGGGCATGATTGGCAGAGAAACCTTGGGCTGTAGCAACACGACAGCTGCAAGACCACTGCAGCTCTACCAACACCCCAACATCCATTGAGGATAGCAAGTGAGCTTGGGAAACTGTGCATGCCCACTATGCAAGTCACCCCCTTTGCAAAAATGGCTGTCTGCATGGACCCAATACTGCGCCCAGCGACGTGCAGCATTGCCAGCGAACACAAACAGATGCAGGCATGGACCCTCTCTGCACACCTGCTGCGGGTGCTGCCTGCCAAATTCAATCATATGTGCAGACTCAGCACTGCCCACAGGCAACCAAACTGCATTTGCTAGGACAAGCGCTGGGTGTACGCCTACAAGACCCCTGCACACCTGCTGCGGGTGCTGCCTGCGTGCCAGTAAGTTACGAGATGAGGGGCTCAGGGACTTCAGGATAGCGTGGTCGAACGTGTCACCCGAGTGTGTGATGTAGATATCTGTGGTGCACAGCACGGCATGGCACGGCATGGCACGGCACAGCACAGCACAAGACAGCAGGGCGTCCCTTTGAGCTGCAAGTCCCCCCTCAAGGCCAGCCCCCTCAGGATGAGTTGTTTCTCCACCTCAGCAGCCGTTCTTGATCAACAGGCTACTACTGCTGCTGCTGCTGCTGCTGCTGCTGCTGCTGCTGCTGCTGCTGCTGCTGCAAAGAGCGCCGTAATGCTAGCACTGCTTTGGACCAACCACTGGGCCGCACCTTCAGCGGCCAACTGTTTGCTTGAGATGAGTGCCTCGATGATTGACAATGCCTCCGTGCCCAAACCTGTGCACAGCAGGAAGCACGAAAGTAACAGCAGCGTCCATGGTGCTTACAACTGCTGCTAACGCATCAAAGAGCCCTGAGGGATTGTGTAGGCAATGCACATTTTGTGCAGCCACCTTAGTGGGATTGAGCTGCATGCAACCCGCTGCACCTGAAGATACCTGAAGATACAACAATGAATGCTTGCAGTTGGGCAACTGCTTTGCTGGTCAGTGTACAGGGACGCTCACTGACAATCACATTCATTATCACTGAATGACTACCTCATCCACGCATACCTGACTGCGCAATGAAGGGTGCATGCCACCAAATGGGAAACTCCAAATCGCCAGTGAACTTTCGAAGGGTCTGCGGCTGCTTGGCTGTGCTACTTGCTGCTGGTGCTGCATGGTGCGGCATGAGGCTGCCATGCGGCACATGAATGGCTTGCAAACTTGGCCAGGCATGCCCGCTGCCATGAACAATGAAGACCACTGTCGCCACCGTCAGCAGCAGCAGCACAACCAGCAGCTGCTGAATTCGGGAATGGGAGAGCCTGGGGGTGCCCGATTTGGATGCACGGGATCTGAATAACCCACTGGGTGCAATGGATGCAAAAGATCGCCGCATGCTGATGATCAGCACATACAAGTGTCAAGTGCTGTGCAGACTGCTGTCAAGATCCATCCAGGCGAGTGACACAACGCAGCACCGATGTTGAGTGCATCGAACACGGAGTCGATGAGCAACAAACGTTTTTGCTTCATGGTTCTGGCCCTGTGCTGTTGAAAAGGGGGTGTTGACTAAACTAACAACATTGGACTGATCCAGTCCCAACGGGAGATGAACTTTGTGCACTGTTCACTATTACAACGTCTTCATCTTCCTACTATCAAGGTCGTTCCCTGCCGTCCTGAGCAGTAGTATTGTGATGTGCTTGGTATTGCCAGCCTGGCAGACAATGTCAACTACAGGGTAATATTCCAAGCGAAACCTGAACAGCTGGCTCATCCAGTGCCATGGCCTGACAAGAACGCTTGAAGCATGGGACTTGTCCCAACAGTACTGTTGTGCTGACCCTGATGTTCCACAAGTTTCTGCCAAGGCGACAAGGATGCTTCGCGCCGCTGATACAAGTTGCCTTCGGCAGCCTTCTGCTCGTTCTAAGCCCACAGCACCCTCCACTGTTTCATGCCAGTTACTACTGCAGCTCGTTCTGCTACTGCAGCTCGTTCAAGGTCACTGCTAGCCCAATCAGCTGCTACTGTCAGACACTGCAACCGTGAGCCTTGCTAAGGCATTTGAGGGGAGTCTAACCACAGACGTAGCTGCCTGTGTTTGTATTGCATCCATCGTGACCGTGATGCATGGTCTTACACGAGGGGCACACACAGGACGCTAACCGCGCCTGCTACCATGCTTGGTGAGCCCACAGCAGCACCCGCCCCACTGCACACAGCAACCAAGCTGAAGACAGTCCCAGGCAGGCCCAGCTGCAACCACACGAGTGCTGCTGTCCCGGCGCTCCAGCGTCTGCTGCAGCAGCAACACCCGGTGGCACCTGAGGGCAGCTGCTTTACTCGTCATCCTCATCGCCTCCGCCCTTGTTGCTGCAGGAAAGAAGGCGGGAAAGGCGTGCAGGACAGGACACAACACACATGCGGTCAGCACACATCAGCACAGGCGCGTAAACAGGCAGGCCCGAGGGCAAGCTTGCAGCCCTCCAGACAGGACATTGAGGTCGGGCTGTGCTGACTGGACTGCCTGCTGTTCGCAAGTCCAGCATGCCTTCTCGGCTGCAGCACCCGCATGCATAAGCCTCTTGTGCTCTGTGGTCTGCAGCTGCCTGTGTGTCAAGCTGCTGCTCACTGAACAACACCAACAGGTCATGCCAGTCAAACCCAACCAAGCCAAGCCAGCGAAACAAGCCCAAGCCGTGCCCAGCCCCAGCCAAGGTGCACTCACGCAGCGCTCTTCCTCTTCACGCGGCCGGGGCGGCCACCACCGAAGGGAGATGTGAGGGCAAAGTCGATGTGCTTCTGGCTGTCCACACGCACCATGAAGCTGGGGATGTTCACCACCTGCTTGCCACCCTGAAGGACAACACCGCACAGCACAGCACAGCACAGCACAGCAAGGCACGTTGATATCTTCTGCTCATATGTGATGGAATGTCATGACGTCAGCGTGTTGAAAATGGCAACGTGAGGGCCAGATATTGCTGTCAAGATCACACCATCATGATAAAATGACCTTGCAACCCATTGACCTGTGTGTTAGTGGGGTCACTGCTGGTATGCTGCTGTGCCTAGTTGCCAACATGGCATGCCTGCCAGCCTGTCCACGCAGCAGGCTGCCTACCTGATGTGGCGCTGGCGGATCAGCACACGGGCGTGGTGGATGCTCTTGGCCAGACCCTGCAGCAGACAGCACAACACATACACACATCTTGCTCTCTGACCTGTGCAGTCAGCCTCCTACAGCCCGCCTACATGCTGTGCCGTGTGCATTGCTCGTCCTACACTGCTGCTTGCTGCTGGTGGTTGTGACCACGTGCTGCCCTGCTCCCATGTCTTGCTTGCCACCCTGCATGGCTACGGCGCGCAACTCCACTGCAGAGGGGCAGGGTTGGGGAGCACTGGAGCATGCTGGCTTCAGGTATGCTCAAAGTTGGATCGACTTTGAGTCACCAGAAGCCAGCATGCGCCAGCGCTCCAAACCATGCCCTAATTCCAGCGGCAAATACCGCAACATGTCGCCATGCTGTATTGTGCTGGACGATGCTACGTGCTGCCAACCTTTGCCCGTGCTTGCTTGCAAGCCCTGTCCTGCATGCTGTGCCATGCTGTGCTGTGCTGTGTCCTGCGCACCTGCTTGAACACCAGTGTCTGCAGGCGGCGCTCCAGGAAGTCCTGGGGGGACAGGGCCAGCACGTAATCGAGCTTGTCCTGGGTCTCGTTCAGCAGGCCGTACCTGAGCAGCAGCAGCAGCAGCAGCCACACCACACACACCCTTCGCGTCAGCAGCGATCAACAGCCAGGGGATCTCGAGGTTTCACGTACACAGGGGGTGTACATGCTTGCACGCGGCAGCGCCCAGCATTTATGACACGCAAACCGGTGCTCCACAAGACTGCTGCCGTCGCTTCTGGTCAAACACCACCTCCCACCGTACCCCGCTGCGCCCTCCTCCCTCCCTCCCCCATCCCGGTCTCTCACGCTACCACTACCCTCTCCCATTCCCTGCCTTCCTCCTGCTGCTCCCCTCACTTCACATGTACATGCGGTGCTGTTCCCTCAAAGATGCGCCCTCCTCCCTCCCTCCCACCTCCTGCCTCTCCCTCTTGCTCCCGCAGCCACTCCCTCCCCCCTTCGCCCCCCCCCCCCTGCTGCTCTTCGAGCAGCATGAAATGCACCCACAGCATCTACTCACTTGTACATGCGGCGCATGAGGGCTGTTCCCTCAAAGATGCGCTTGGGGTCCTTGTCCTCCATGGTCAGCAGGGTACGCGCAGCGTTACGGATCTTGGACAGAACCATCTGGTGAAACAGCAGCAGCAGCAGCAGCAGCAGCGATACAAGCAGCAGTGGAAGCAGTGGCAACGGGTGTCAGGACACATAGGGGTGGCAACGTGTGTCAGGACACATAGGGGTGGTGCTGAAGATGATGGTGGGGAGGAAGTGACAAGACGAGGGAGGTGACCGTGGAAGGGGGTGGTGATGGTGGGGCGATTACGACAGGCGCATAAACAGCAGCCTGTGCTGGCAGGGTGCTGGTACAAATATGATAGTGTTCCTGGTGCCTGCAGCGTGCAACCAGACACATCGATGCTAAAAGAAAAACTGCCAACCCCCAGCATCCGCATCCCTCCAGCAGCCCAGTGCATTGACGTTCAAGAGTGTACCAGTGCTGGTGAAGACGGCGATCAACAGTCGACCGTGCCTTTGCCAGCACCAATGCAGTCTTGCATGGTCAGTGCCCTTGGCTGCTGCTGGTCCCATTGCACACATTGCCCCAGGACCCCACCATCTATGCAAGCTGCTCCAACCACAAAGCAGCCACAAAGCAGCCAACTGAGTTGGACCAACTTGCTACTAGCCGTTCACGTGCCACCACTGCTAGGCACTTGCTGTGCTGTCCCACAGGCACATGTGCAATTGGACCACAGCACACGTGAACTGTGTCCCACTGTCCGACCATTGTTGATCCGCCAATTGCCACATGCACAGCCCCCAATACTGCTTTGCTACTGCTGGCAGCCCCAGTGCATGAAAACCCACTGTGGGAAGCCGACCATTTGCTGCTGCTGCTGAACAGCTGCCGCTGGTGATGCAATCACGGTCAGCGAAGCTCACAGTGATAGCCAACACCAGCACGCAGTGCCCGACAGCAGTGCGGCAATGATGTCTTGGAGCCTCAAAAGCAACTCACAGCATTGCTGACACAACTCCCTGCGTCTGGTTGGCTGCTGGGGACCCAAGCGCCACGTTGCTGCTGAGCTCCTGGAAACACAGGTGCCGCAGCTCAGTGCCTGCATCGCTGCCCCACCATGCCTGGCTCTCACTCCTCCACTCCCTCCCTCCCTCCCCCCATCCCTGTGATTGACCCCCCCCCCCCAAAGAGCAACACCATCCACTAAACCCCCAGCCTTGAGGCGGTGCGTTGGTGGACTGGAATTGTTCCCCGCATGGGCCACCATCAAAGGACCACACTGCCAGGCGACATAGGGACCAATGTGTGCCATGTGCCCGCTGCCTCCACTTGCGCTGCTTAGGTAACTGACTGCCGCACTGCTGCGTGGAACCACAATAGCAGCGCGTCCTCACTGTCGCTGCACACCACGCCAGCACCGCCAGCCTGCCTGCTGGATGCTGCGCCATGTTGCTTGGTCACAGTGGTAGCTGCCTGCCAGCGACCGCTTGCCGCCTGACGATCCTGCGACTGCAGAGGCTGCTCCAGTTGCTTGCTGCTGCTGTTCCTGCTACTGCTGCCGGTCCATGCGCAGGCCTGCAACCATGCCTGCCGTGCGCAGCCCCACCACCCAGACCCAACCAATCCCAACCCCATGTCACCTCCCCACACAGCCCCAGCACAGGCCCAGCACAGGCTCAAGTTTCCTGCGCACCTGCACGCGCCACAGCTCACGCTTGTTGCGCAGGCCATACTCGCCCACCAGCTTCAGCTCAGCATCCAGACGCTCCTTCTCGAAGGGACGCCTGGGCTTCTTGAAGGTCTTGCCATCTGCGAGACACGCAGGCAGTCGCACGCAGCTGCAGTTATTGCAGGCCCTGTTGGGTACAGACACACCGCAACAGCAGCTGCTGCTGTTCCCTTTGTGGCACTGTTGCCCAAGATGCCAGCCATGCAGCACTGCTCTGACGCATCTGCAACTGCTTTACGTCATCATTCTTCCCCTGCAGACACCCAGCCATCTGCTTGCAGCCCACTGACTGCTGGCTGCTGATTTCGATCACAAGCCCACTGCTCAGATGGGGCGGCTTCGCTGGAGGCGTGGCGTCACAGCTCGTTTACTCTGACTCACAGGAATGGTAGAAGGATATCTTAGGCATCCTTCCGAGCTCTTAGAAAAGTGCCCCCGGGATGGCCACTCTCAACTTGCCACAACGATTACCAGGCCAAGACAGCCGGTTAGAACGCACCAGACCTATTTTGCCCGGCTAAAGAGGGTGATGGAGAGCCACGCACCGGCCTATGGTTTCGCCGCCCGCGGTGTAAGACGCGAGGGTTTGGCTGCTGTTGCAGCACATTTGCTGGAGCAGAAGAATGCGTCTGCATTTGCAAGTAGTTCAAGCTATATGGGCCTCTGACCAGACACAGTGGACACCCACTAGCTGTATTGCTGACTTGAAAGCAAGCATCTTGGTGCCCTGTTTTTGTGCCTGCTACTTGTGTGGCACAGGGCTTGCAAGCAGGGCTTGAAACAACTCAAGGCTACTTTCACCTCCATCTGCACTTCTGCTCCATCTGCTTGTGCTAGTCTGCAAAGTTGTGCGTTCTCCTTGCCAGGACAGGCTGGCAATTGCTTGCAAGCACCAGCTAGCAACTACACACAAACAGCGTCTTGTTGCTGCTGTGTGAGGCCTGTGTGTTGACTAGATAGTCACAGGATTACTTGAAGCTGCAGCTGGTGTCCGCATCTTGATGTCATTGCCAGTAAAATGTCATGCACCGTGTGTGCCAGCCTGGCCGCTTTCAGACCCAAGGGCGATCCTGCACTTTGTTTCACTTGTTGACTGCCAAGTTTGCGGCTTTATGAATGATGTAGCAGTGTTGAAGCAGCAGGTGGATGAGGCTCCCTGCCACCCCACTAGGTCCAATTGCTTCACAACACTCTCAGAGTCTGGCCTCTGGGTTTATGCTGTGTTTTCCACAGTGAGCAGGTGCATCCCTCGGGATTGTACCGCACTGTCACCACTCCCACGTTGGCACTTGCAATTGTTCTGCCCTCAACAAGCTTTGCAGTCAGCTTTGTCACTGATTAGTCATCAGGGTGACAACTCCTCGAACAGCAGGGGGGACGGTCCACAGCGTCCTGTTGTGACAGTAACAGTGCAATGCACTTGATCAAAGAGCAGCGCCGGATTCAGGCGAACTGAGCGTCTTTGGACAACAGATCACATTCCAAATTTCAGCTCACTTCAATCAGTTCGACTGCATTGCACAAGCAATTCTCAAAATTGTTGTGTGACACAACATTCCGTCACAAAAGGCTTGTACACTGATGGCCTCCTGCAGTGCAGAGGCACCCAACAAAGCAGCTGTGCTGCATGGCATAAATGACCTGCGAGTGGAGGACTTCCCCATAGCAAAGCAGGTCGCGCCGGGACATGTGAGTGCCATCTGTGGTTCGCTAGAGGCGCCGTGCCAATAAACTGGCACGGCGCCTCTCATCACACATCACACGCCCAAATGCTGGGCCCTGCATGTTCATTGCGACACCTCAATCACCTGACTCAGTGTGCCAGGGCGCTGCAACATGGTTAGACACTACGCTGGCCCAGCTGATTATGCCTGCGTCCCAGGTCAGCCGCGCATGCATTATGCTGAGAATGGGCCACAGCTGTGTACCACACCCCACTGGGTTGCCAGCAGCGTGGTATGTCGCTACCCCCCGTGTCATTTCAGCAGCAGCATGGACGCAAGCAGCATGCGAACCACCGCCAATGTGTGCTGTGTGTAGACACAGGAAGTGCATCCAGCCAATGCATCAACCATGCATAGTTCCAAAGTGTGTGGGGTTGTGTGATGTGCGCATGTGTGCCACCCCAGGTGCGTGTGGCGATGAAGGCTGTGGGCATCTGCGGCTCTGATGTGCACTACCTCAAGCAAGGCCGCATCGGCGACTTTGTGGTCAACGCCCCCATGGTCATCGGCCATGAGTCAGCAGGGGTGGTGGCAGAGGTGAGGGGGGGGGGGGAGGGGGACCTGGGCAGGGGGGGGGGGGGCGGAGGGGAGAGGCAGGGGCTTGGCAGGCAGCGCGGGCCATCGTGCTCATTGTTATTGCATGGTAATTGTCGCCAGCATCAGCAGTACATGCGCTGGTCTGCATGTTGGAGTTGTTGACATGGACTTTGGAAGGGGTGTGCCGGCTTTCGGGCAGCAGCACTCATGCACACTGTGCAGGAGAGCTGCAGCTGCTTTGCGAATCAGGTGTTTGCATTCACATGAAAGGGCATGCTGGAATGCAGGCTGCATATGGTGGCTTGTTTGCTCCTGCTCGTGCTGCTGCATGCATTCGCCACCGCCTGCTTCCCACTGTTGTCCCTCGCTCACACCCTGGCCCCTGCTTGCTGCCCTGTGTCCATCGCTCACCCCCCTGTCCCTTGTATCTTGCGCTCTGTCTCCAGCTTGGTAAAGGTGTACAGGGCCTCAGCTTGCTTGCCCTTGCCTCTGCTGCTGCATGTCACACATTGCCTGCCGTTCCCTCCCGTGTCCTGTTTTGCAGGTTGGTGAAGGTGTACAGGGCCTGCGCCCAGGTGATGCAGTTGCCCTGGAGCCAGGAGTCCACTGCTGGCACTGCAGCGCAGCACGTGAGGGCCGCTACAACCTAGACCCTGACATACAATTTTTTTTGCAACACTCCCAATGTTGCGCACCCCTGCCCCCCCCCCCCACCACACACACACACACACACACACATGTGTGTGTCGGAACGCACTGTTTAAGCCTGTCGTCATGACATGCACTTCATGGTTGTAACTCATGTGTTTAACACACACTGCTGTTTGCCCTGCACCCGTCATGCATCTTCCTTCCCCTCTCGCTCGTGTCCCCTCTCCAGGTTGGTGAAGGTGTACAGGGCCTGCGCCCAGGTGATGCAGTTGCCCTGGAGCCAGGAGTCCCCTGCTGGCATTGCAGTGCAGCACGTGAGGGGCGCTACAATCTAGACCCTGACATTCAGTTCTTTGCAACACCGCCGGTGCACGGCTCCCTGGCGACGTATGTGGACCACCCTGCGGAGATGTGCTACAAGTTGCCAGAGGGGGTCACTCTTGAGGAGGGAGCAATGTGCGAGCCATTGTCTGTGGGCATACATGCATGCAGGTGGGGGGCTCCGTATGTTGGGCATGAGGACACATGTGTAGCTAGCATATCCATGCGAGTCACTCTTTTGACGAGCTCGCTCAGCTGGCCATCTGTGTTGAGCACAAAAAACCTGTGATTGTTTGCCATCAGAATTCTGATAGCGCCTGCTCTCAATGCTACTAGCCATCATGGCGGCCCTGCTGTCTTGATCTACTGTCCCGCCTGCTGTCCCGCCCACTATCCCGCCTCCTGTCCAGCCTCCTGTCCCACTCAATATCCCGCCCACCGTCCCGCCACTGTCGCACTCACTATCCCACACACTATCCCACCTACTGTCCTGTTCACTCAATATCCTGCCCACTGTCCCGCTTACTGTCCCGCCTACTGTCCCGCCTGCCTCCTGCAGGCGTGCTGGGGTGCAGCCTGGCAAGAAGGTCGCCATCCTAGGTGCAGGCCCTATCGGCCTCATCACAGCCATCGTAGCAGCAGCCTTCGGCGCCGACTGCATCGCCCTAACAGACATCAGCAGTACCAAGCTAGGGTTTGCCTCCCAGCACTGCCCTAGGGTTCAGCCACTGCTCATAAGCCCTACTGCCGGTCCTGCAGAAGTAGCCGCAAGCCTGCGGCAGCAGTGCTTCGGGGGAGCGGAGCCGGAGGTTGTTATTGACTGTGCTGGGTTTCAGCAGACGCTGGAGACAGGGCTTAAGGTTGTGGCTCCAGGGGGTAGGGTTGTGCTTGTGGGTATGGGTCAGGAGCAGATGGCTATACCAGCCACCCTGCTTACGGTCAAGGAGGTGGATCTGCTGGGGAGCTTTAGGTAAGGGTTGGAGAGGGTTTGGGGGTGAGCAGGAAGGGTTTTAGTGCGTGTGTATCCTTTATGTTTTGTGCTGATGGACCGGGAGGGAGGCATGGGTCAGGAGCAGATGGTCATACCAGCCACGCTGCTTACGGTCAAGGAGGTGGATTTGCTGGGGAGCTTTAGGTGAGGGAGGAATTGGGTTTGGGGGCGATGGGAGGGTTTCAGTGGGTGATGCTTTGTGTTTTGTGCTGATGGAAGGGGGTGGTGAGCTGGGGGGAAGGAAGGGGAAGGAGGGGAGGGGCTGAAGCTGCATCTTTTCCGGGTTGCAACAATTGTAGTGAGGGGAGGCTTGGAGGGTCCACGTGCAGTCTACAGCACGGGTGCACTATGGTAAGGCAGCGTCCGTAGCGGGGGGTGTGGTATAGAGGTGGAACGCAGGACATTTGGAGGACATCCTTACCTGGCTGCCTGATGCGCTAACCAGCATCACTGTGACTTGCTGCTGTACCCAGAGATGCTCAGGCCATTGGCCAGCAAGCTTCAAACACATACGCTCTAGCAGACGCGCGTTGTGATGCGCAGCATCAGTAAGTAGTGCGTGCCATCAGGCTACGCAGCAGTATACTGCCCTTCACACAAGGAAATTGAGCATTCCTACGCATGCGTACCTTGGCCTGTGCTGCTGCCTGTCTGCAGGTACTGCAATACGTACCTCCTGTGCCTCAGCCTGCTGTCCAGCAAGCGTGTGGACGTCCAGCCCCTCATCACACACAGATACGCATTTGACGGCCCAGGGGTGGCGGATGGCTTTGCAATGGCCTCACAGCCCCATGCAGTGAAGGTCATGTTCAACCTGTAGGGCGTGCTGAAGAGGCAACAGCAACAACATAAATCCGCTAGAGGTGCCTGGTTTCTTTCTTGGTCCCCTTTGAGCCTCTGGCTCCCTTGTTGGCTGGTCAGCTTTTGCTGAGCCAATTACTGTCACTGTCACTGTGACTGTTTTTGAGGGCCATGTATGCTGGCAAGGACTAGCTGTTGCGATTCCTGTTTGTGTTGAGAGGTCACGCGATATACAGCACCGTGGCAGGCGTGTGTCTGTCAGCATCTGGCCCTGCACCTGTTGTGAAGCGTTTTGGGAGACCTTCATGTTTGAGGGCGTTCATGAGGCAGCTCAACGCGTGGTGACAAGGTCGTACAAGGTCATCCTTGTATGCATAGGAGGACCAACAAAAGGTTTATTCTCTACCCAGGATGAACTACATCCACAATACAACAGCACTACCAAGCACTGCCAAGCCAGCGCAGGCACTACAAACTTCGGAAGGCACTACAAAGGTCACCTTTGTGTCAACTTTGTAGGCTATAAAGGTTGCAGTTGACGTACACAACGCTATCAGCCAGGCACAATCACGTGCCACATCATTCAGGCTGTCAAAGCAACTGCACAGTGCAAGGGCAGGACCCCGCAGCTCAGCTTGCCCCTGCATCACCACCGCGAGCAGCAGCAGCCGAGCTGAGCGCCCCACACACGGGCTTGTGCCGCTTCCAAGCTGCCCTCTGACACGCGCGCCCACAATAGCGGGCTACAAGGCAGCCCGCGCAAATGCAGCTGCGCCCCGACACTGCGGCAATTTCTGATAGCCCCAACATGCTTGTGCAGCAAGGGTTGTTGCACATGCAAGGAGCAGCAAAGGAGCACAGAGCCAGCCCTATGTTTTGCAGCTGCTGGGCAGTCTCCATGCCTGCCGTTGGGTTGGATGGGCCGCCAATTTGGGTCAGGTAAGTGTCTGAATAATGATCTAACAGCTGCACTACAGGCTCAACTGCATAGCCAGCAGCTGCTAGCTGTTTGCCTGTGCTGCTTGCAGCCAGCCACTCGTTCATGACTCCCAAATTATATCCAAGCCGCCTCCATTCAAACTGCAGCAGACCCTGCTGCTGCTGCTGCTGCTGCTGCTGACTGCCGTAAAGCTGCTGCTGCTGCCCTCGAGACAGGGTGGGGTCCGTCTGCAGATAGTCTGCCCAATGCATGCAAGTACGGCCCAGGATGACCACACTTGGCAGCATGGCAAGTGCAACTCCACTGCTGCTGCTGCTGCTGCAACCTGCCTCTCTCCCCTCGGCTGGGGGCTGCCGTGGATGCAAACCCAAAGCAGTCTGCAACACTGATACAGCTGCAGAAGCAGCAGCAGCGTGGTACTGCAGTCGTGCATGGTCCCCAAGCCTGCCCTTGCCCCACCCGCTAAGCTTGACCATGGTGGTGAACAAACTGTACAGCTGCTGTTGCACCTGGGAGCCCGGCCCTGCTGCAGCGGCCAACAAGGCCAAGGGAGATGCATGGTGTGGGTACACTCCTGCCACCTTGTGGCTGCAAGCCCCAAATATAACCGTGGCATAGCCAACCAGGGGGCTTCCTGCGCCAGCTGCTCCTGCTGCCGCTGCTGCTGCTGCCGCACCGCCAGCTACTGTTGCTGTGGCAGCTGCTGCGTCGCAGCGTGCTGCTTCACACCGTAGCGCCATTTCAAAAGTGCTGATGATGGCGCAGGCATGTGCCATGAGGACATCTTGGGCATGCAGCACACAGCTGTAGGAGACTTGACCAGACGCACCAACAGCTGCTGGTTCCACTTCTGCTTCTGCGTCTGCTGCTGTCGTGTCTGTAGCTGCTGCTGCTGGCAGCCCCTGCGCTGCTGCAGCCGGGGCTGGCACCACGGAGCACGCCAGCAGGGTGGCCAGACACGACAAGCAGCATCGGACTGACTGTGTCAACACAGCAAATGGATGCCCAATGCGCATGTTGACCGACCGCTCCTGCCCCTGCTGCTGCTGCTGCTGCTGCAGCTGTGTGAGGCAGGTGCGGGTCAGCAGCGGCAGCAGCTCTGACAGCAGAGGTGGCGTGGGCGCCAGGGTACACCACTCCTGCTGCTGCTGCTGCTGCTGGTGCGGCAGCTGCTGCTGCTGCTGCTGCTGCTGTTGGTGCTGCAGTACTGGAGAGGCTGGCTGCTGAGCTTCAAGCGGAGATGGCAGCAGCTGCAATGCTACCTGTGGGCCTGTGTAGGCTGCTGGCCGGGGCAGCTTGTGCAGCCCATGCACACGCCACAGATCATGTAAAGAAGAGCACATGCAGAGCTGGCAGGCTCTATCACGTGCTGCTTGGGCCCCAGGGGAGTTGCCTGGTATGGTTGCTGCCAGCTGCAACACCGCCAAGCACAGCAGCATGTCTGTCTCCAACTGCTGAAGCAGCTGTGCAGTGAACACTCCTTGGGCTTGGTCCACCTGCACCCACAAGATGCACACACAAGATGCAGCAGGAACACAAAGCACCAGGAATTCAGGGTTACAGGTTGTTAATCAGTTGGGAAGAGTGTGTCACTAACGACCTGCGATCCTTGCAGCTACCTACCAGCCATGAGCATGCGTGAGATCTCAAGGGTGTCTGTGAGCTGCGTGACTTGTGGCGGAACATGCTGCAGAAGGTGACCCAACCCAATGCAGTTGGTGTGCCGTTCCGGAGGTCCTCTGCTGCAATTCAGCGTGGCTACAGCAGCATGCGGCAGCGCACTGGTGGCTGCACTGGTCATGATCACTTGCTACTTGCTGCTGCTGCTCAGCAGCTCAGCAGCTGCTCAGCAGGCTGCTGCTGCTGCTGCTGCTGCTGCTGCTGCTGCTGCTGACTCATGCACTACAGCCGCGTGCCTCACCTGGTGCTTCATGATGCTCCTGCAGCGCTCCGTGTACATGCCCAGAGTGCGCAAACATGCATCCTCTTCAGCCTTCTGCTGCACCGCTAGTTGCATCACTGTCTCCTTGCTGACACCTAGCAAGTCAAACAAGGTGAGTGACAGGGGCGTCAAGCTGTCCATCCGCACCCCTATGCCAACATCACTGCCACCGCCGTCACCACCACTGCTCGGCTGCTGCTGCTGCTGTTGGCTCCTAGTGGGGGCGCGGCGGCGGCTGCCTGTGCTGCGGTGGACCCCACTGCTGCTGCTGCTTGCTGCATCCATTGCCCCGCCGCCGCTGCTGCTGGTGTCCACAGCCAAGAGCTCCACAATGGACATGATGGCGAGGCAAGCCGCAAACTCGGGCATCAGCAGCAGCGTATCTGCGGCGGGGCAGGACTGCAGTACGCTGGGGACATTGCCCTTGAGCGCGTCTGCAAGCACGAGCACAACCCCTGACACCGCAGTCAGAGCTTTGTACGGTTTGCTGCAGTAGTCCCGTACAGGCTGTGGCAGCAGCTGCTGCTGGCTGAGCTGTGACAGCTTGCCGTGGGCTCTGAGGATGCAATGAATCAGGTGTACAGCTGCGGGTGCAGCTGGCTGAATGATCTGCATGTTGATGTCTAATCCTGTTGGCAGGACTGGGGAGAGCACAAGGCTAGCCCGCTTGAAGGTTGACAGCAACAGGGCACAATATGTGTCTGCGCTCCTGGTAGGTAACAGCCAGAGAATGTCTTCGACTGGTGTGAATGCGGCCACAGCAGTGTCACCGCCGCCACCTCTGCTGCAGTGGTTAGCCGCTACTGCTTCAAGTGCTGCTACTGCTGCTGTGAGCTGGTCTGATGCAGCTTCCATCGCAGGACCCAGGTGCTGCAGCAGCGCCGAATCCTGCAGCTGCTGTCGCACAACGGCGGCAGCACGGGACCCGGGGGAAGCTCGGATCGTGTGCGATGCTTTTGACAGCCATGAAGTGAGCGCATTGAAGGCCACGGCAGGCACATCACTTGCTGATGCTCTGTGATGCTGCAAAGCATGCAGGCATAGTGCTGCCAGCTTGGCTGTGACCTGCATGTAGCAGCACGCAGGGTGAACAAGAACATCACGCAGGGAAAAGGAGGTATACAAAGCAGCTCAAAGGAAGCTTTGTCACACTGTGTGGTCACATTACAAGCTGCTGCTGAAGTGGTTTTGGTGTGTACAGCGGTACTCTGCGACACCTGAAACATGGCCAACCCTCCCGTCGATTGGCCCTGGGATATTTTGCTGCAGTCCCGCGTGACAGCTGTAAATGTAAAACTATCTTCCGATAAGAACCTGCTGGCATCCATGTTGCATAACAGTACAGTAGTTGTGGGAGGGGATCCCACAATTGTGGGAGGGGATCGCTCAGCACTAGCCAGGGAGCCAACGACTTGTGCATTCACCAGGGCATTTTAGGGGGGTGGGGGGTGGCTGGGTGGCTGAGGGGTCCCACTTTCAACTTCTTAACCTAATGTCTGACAACAACCTTAGCGCCCCCCCCCCCCCCCCCCCTGCATTCACCTTCAAATCCTGCGCAAGCTTCTTCCAGGCTGTGTGTGGCAGGGGTGCACGTGGCTGAGCCTCCAGCTTGTGTAAGTGCTGAATCATGCCATATGTAGCATCGATTTGTGCTTGTGTCACAGCACCTGTAGCGTCCACCAGCTGCTGCAGCTCCTTTATGCATGCTGTCCAGGCAGCGACTACAGCATTGGCCATCACAGTGTGCTGGTGCGGGGCGGCTGGGCAGGCAGAGTGCGTCTTCCTGCAAGTGCACACGCATGTATCTCATATACACGCTATTCAGCAACGTTCTCGTAATTATTATGGTGACTTGTTCATATTGGTACAGTATGCGTTGCTGCCAGCTGCAGCAACTTGCTGGCAGCAGCAGCAGTACCTTCAGCAGCAGTACCCTGATGCGCTGTTTGCTCTACACCTTGCGACGATGAGCTGTATAAGACACGTTGAAACTTGACTCGAAGCTCTCTGAGAAGAAACCCAATTCAGCAGAAGGAAAAGTTGGCGCGCCCCCGGTTTGCAAGCCTACGAGCGCATCCCATTCATGTTGCAGTATAGGACTGAAATCATTGTGAGTCCAAGTAATTAAGTAATTGAAGCGAAGACTCCTTGATTATGCCCTGAGCCTGATTGCGTCGGCCACGATGAGTCAACTGCAGCTGCTTGGGGCATTGTCAGGGCTTGAGCGGGAGGTGCTGGTGATGTGTTGGCCCGCCTACTCCGTAGCACCCCTGTGCCTCAGCCTGCTGTCCAGCAAAGCGTATTGACGTGCAGCCCCTCATCACACACAGATACGCATTTCATGGCTGGGCCCAGGGGTGGCGGATGGCTTTGCTGTGGCCTCACAGCCCAACGCGGTGAAGGCCATGTTCAATCTGTAGGTTGTGCGCGCAGGGGGTTTGCACACCTCTGCTGTTGACGGCTCCATATCACAGGTGCTGCGCATGCAGGGCGGGTAAGCGGCACCTCAGCGTACATGACGCGACAGCCCCTTCGCCCACTGGCCGACCTGCTGGAGTGGACCAGGGTGCCAGAACGGGCTCAGCAGATCTGCAACTCACTTCTGCCACCATCTTGCTGCTGCTGTTGTGTCCACTCTGCTTCCTGTCAGAGGAAGCCCTCAGCGCAGCAGCCGGGTGCCTGAGGAGGGGGCCAGCACACCCCCGTTGCTTGCTGTGTGTTGTGCTGTACTACACATGCTGTACATGCATGTCAGCACTATGGAGGTTGCCTGCAGTGTGCTGGCTATTGTTGTTGCCCGGGGCGCACCATGCACGCATCGGTTTGCAAGGCCCTCCTTGGTCAGTGGTGCTGGTGCCCTGTGTTGTGGTAAGCCCAACAAATGGTGTGTGGTGTTGTTTGTGTGGTCCCATTGCTGCTGGGGGGGGGGGTGCAGGCCTAGGGTTTGGCCCAGGCCAGGGACACAAGTATCGGGCAGGGTAGATCCCAAAGATTCCTCTTCTACAACTACACACCTGCTGCCACACCCTCTTGCTTTCTGGGTGGTAGTTGGAGCCAGTCTGAGCCATTTCTGTTGAGTTGAGTTGAGTTGCGGGTTGTGTGCAGCACAGCCGACTGTCATCTATTATAGAAGCTCAGTGTTGAGGAGGGGACCGCCTACAGAGAAGATTAGCATGGCCCCTGCGCAAGGATGACACGCACAAATCGAGAAAAGGTTCCAACATTTTTTCCTTTTTTTCTGAGCAGGGGAACTGGTGAGGTAGGGTGGTGGACAGGCTGTAGCGGGGCAGCCTCTCCCTCCAGCTGAGAGTTGACCCCTCCTGGCACATCCCTGGTTCAGACATGGCTGACATGTGTGTTTCTTCCTGCCCACACCCACACACACTGCACACCCAGCGCCTGTTATGTGACACACCAGTGGCTCACTGACTCGGTAACAACGGTCAGTTACAAGGACACAGCAACCACCTCAAGAGGGGGGGAGAGGCACCAGCTGCAGGTCCGCGCATCCTGGAGGGCCGTTCACACCCCCAATGCATGCCGTGCTGTTGCATCTGGCATCAACAGCCTGCACGTACACCCCACAGTGCTGACAGCATTGACAGCAAAGGTCATGTGTTGCAAGGGGGTGCACTGGCCCCGCTGCTGCGCTGCGCTGACTGCTGCCTCTGCCGGTGAATGCAACAGGAAGGAGGGTGAACCCAACAGCAGCAGCAGAGTGCTGGTGGGGGTGAGCTGCAGGTCCGCGCAGCCTGGCCCAACACCCCAGTAGTAGTGCTTCACTCCGACAGGTTGTCAGCTGGGCAGACCGATCCGGGCCCCCCACACCTTGTGGACTAAGAAGCTGCTGAATGATGGTGATGTGACAACTTTCAGGGACCCCGCCAATGAATGACTGGTACATGTGTGACACATGTCACATTCACCACCACCACCACCACCACTCAGTGACTGCTGAAAGGTTCCAACCATTTTTTCATGTGTTGTAGTGTTTGGTCACCAAGTGCAGGCTGTAGTATATCTTTTGCCTGGGTGATGTATACAGGGCATGCACTGCTGACATAGTGACAGGCAAGCTCCTGCATCAGAAGCAGCCGTTGATGCCTTCAAAAAGCAACAGCACGAGCGGCAAAGCAGGTGCCAGGGTGGTCTGGCTTG
Organism: Desmodesmus armatus; assembly: GCA_007449985.2. Classification (NCBI taxonomy): domain Eukaryota; kingdom Viridiplantae; phylum Chlorophyta; class Chlorophyceae; order Sphaeropleales; family Scenedesmaceae; genus Desmodesmus; species Desmodesmus armatus. The sequence continues at coordinate 149,681 of VIIQ02000133.1, read as the reverse complement.
AACTTTCGCTAATTCTTTGGCTGCAACCAACAAATGTTTTCTCCCTGTAAAGAAATGTCCCCATCCCCGATCCGGGACTAGAGGGGGAAGAGAGGGAAGGGGGTGTTGACTCCCCTAACTCCCTGTCACACCCCATGTAGCGGAGGGGTAATTGGTGGGAGTTAGTGATTCTGCTTGCACAGCTGTGATGTACGTGGTCTGAAAGGGCCAAAGCGACGTAGTGGAAATTTTACCTCCCGCAAGCTCCCAACTTCCATGATTATTGGCCCCTCAAGCCATTTTTAGCTCCCAACTCCCCCCGAAAAGACCCTGTTCAGGGAGTTAGTGGGAGTTAGGCACCCAATCAAGGGAGTTAGCATTGGCATGTCACAAGGGTTATTTCCCACCATTTTTTTTTGGGCCCAGTTTCAATTAGCCATCGTCCAAACCAATGCCAAGTCCCCACACACCAAGGCAAGGCATGGGACGCAGCAGGGGGTGGGCAGCGGCTGACCAGCAGGCAGCGGCATGCACACCAGCAGACGGCACAGCAGGGCGGGAGGCACCCACAGAGCGGGCGGCAGCAGCAGGGCAGGGGGCAACAGCAGCAGCCAGTCATGAGCACCAGTGGGCGCCAGATCAGGCCATCAGGTTGGCAGACTAGCGAAGGTGTGTTTGCGTGAGCGTGTTTTGGGGCGGGTGGGGGTGGGGGAGGCCTGCAGTTCTGCTGCAGTTTGAGGCCAGGCATGCACATCCTGTGCAGGTGCAACAGCCCACGGCGGAGCCTGGGGGCCCCTGGGCCCTTACAGGTGCACATCCTGTGTTCTGAGCAGCCAACTCCCCTGACTCCCTGGCCAAACCCCCTAACTCCCTATTCATGCCTTGCTCCTAACTCCCACTAGCTCCCAACTTCCTTGATTTTTGGTATTCAAGCCATTTTAAGCTCCCAACTCCCACCAAAATCCTCATTTTTTAAAATATTTGGGAGTTAGTGGGAGTTAGTGTGCACATGGCCCTGTGAGGCTTAGTACAACCTATCTGTCATTTTACTTTTACTAACTCCCACCATTTACCCCTCTGCTACATGGGGTGTGACAGGGAGTTAGGGGAGTCAACACCCCCTAAGGGGGTCTTGACTACACTGAGTACATGTCACAAGTACTTTAGCGCAGGGGTTGCCCTGTGTACTCAAGTGTACTCGAGGCACCATTAGAAAAATATTTTCATGCTGTGTCTGATTACCTGGAGTGAGTACAACTGAGTACATTGGAGTACGCAAGAGTACAAAGTACAGGCATAGAGGCCAGGTCAGGCCAAACATGAGTACAGACTGCGCGCAGCGGCCTTGTGGCTTGTGCGCATGTGTACTACAGTGTACTCAAGAGCCTCGCGGGTCAAGGGTGCCGCATATTGTTCAAGCACATTGTGCACGGTTGCTACATACAGTCAAAGTGTGCCTTTACTTGGACAATACGCCCTTGATGTGTGCATGTGCTATAGCTACACCCAAAATCTGCCTTGAACCCTTGAGTACGTGCAGGTGGAGTGCCCTTTGTACCCAAGCCAAGGCCTTGGGTGCACAGGAGTACAAAGTGCAGCTACTTTGCGGCATTCAACACAAGTCAAAGTACAGAGTGCAGCTCCAAAAGGGCAGGAACGCCAGGCGTAAAGTACTCAGCTGTACCCATGGTGTGATAATAGTTGTTGTTCACCAACAAACATTTCTGCCGAGCCAGATTCCTTGAGTACACAGGGCTACCCCTCTGCTAAAGTACTTGTGACATGTACTCAGTGTAGTCAAGACCCCCTTCACCCCCTTAGAGAGGGTGGTGGTTGTTGGCACAGTTGTTGATACCCAGTGATGTGTTGGCCAGCAGCACAGGACACCACAGAGCCATTTCAAGACCACAGCAAGTCGTCACTGCAATTCAATACGAGTCCAGGCCTCAGTCAAGCGCTTGGTCACTTCTTAGTCACTTTCATGGCCCCAGTACCCCCGCACATAACCGTCACACCACACTAAAAACAAAAAGGGACACTATGGAGGGGTATAAACCTTTCCTCCAGCAACCATGCCTGTTGGAACACTGTGTGTTCTTGGCTGGACGAGCCCGCCAGAACTTTCTTGCTCCTGCAGCACACCCATCACTCGCTATGGTCACCAAGTTCGTTATCTGAATGATCCAGTAGCTACTTTCTGTATCTGACTGCAACACAGCAGGTAACAGTGCCGATCCTGCTGTTGTGCTGCTGCTGTGTGGGCTGTACTGCTTCTCTCGCCAGGCCTGGCCCCCAGCACAGGGCACGACACCATATGTATAGAGGAAATCTAGACTGTTTTTCAGTGATGATATCGCTGCTAGCATCCCATGCAGCTGCTCATGTGTTGTTCTGCTGCTGCACAGGATGGCAAGTGAGCTGCCAGCACAGTCTCTGCTGTTGGCACTGCCAGACCCCTGCCTATTGGCAGTGCTGCAGTATTGCGCAGCCAACGACCAGAAAAGCTTGTTCAATGCCGCTAGGGCGCACAGCAGGCTTCACCAGGCAGCTGTGCTGGCCCTGCACAACATCACAGCTGTCGTGCCCCGGCAACAGCAGGTGGACAGTGTGCTGTTGTTTCTTGACAAGCACAGCCATCACATCGACAGCCTTGAACTCGCCGGTGACGTCGGCCGCTCAGAGTCTTACAGACAAATGCAGCCTGATCAGCGCAGCCGCTGCTGGGCCAGTTTCAGCACTCGCCGGCGGCCGGTGTGCCTAGGGGTGGCCCTTTGGTCAGCCAGGCTACGTAGGTTGCCCCCAAGCCTGCAGCCCAGCAGCATGCGTCTGGACTGGTTTTCGCTGCAGCTCCATGTGGGCGATGGCTTTCCGGGCGTGCTGGGGTCTGCAGGTGCCCGGTTGGAAGCCCTCAAGCACCTCAGCCTCAGCAACTGCGAGTTGGAAGATGATGCATCAGGCCTGGCAGCGGCACTTTCACAGCTGCCTGCAGGGCTGGAGCACCTCAGCATCAATAGTCTTTGGGCCCTTGGAGAGTTTGTCAGCTTCCCAACAACTAGCTTGCATCAGCTGCATCAGCTCACCTTCTTGGAGCTTGATGATGTTCGGCTGCAGCCCCCCAATCAAGCAACCCCTGTCCTGCAGCCGCTGTGTGTCACATAACAGGCGCTGGGTGTGCAGTGTGTGTGGGTGTGGGCAGGAAGGAACACACATGTCAGCCATGTCTGAACCAGGGATGTGCCAGGAGGGGTCAACTCTCAGCTGGAGGGAGAGGCTGCCCCGCTACAGCCTGTCCACCACCCTACCTCACCAGTTCCCCTGCTCAGAAAAAAAGAAAAAAAATGTTGGAACCTTTTCTCGATTTGTGCGTGTCATCCTTGCGCAGGGGCCATGCTAATCTTCTCTGTATAAATTCCAATTTAACAGATGTCCCGAAGGACAAACCTAAAGCTGCCTGTCAGCATACATGTACCCCTGAAAAGCAGTGCTTGCCACCCACGCCAGCTGCCACGTAGGACTGTGTGGCCCAAAGCCGCCGAGCCACGCGCGTGCTTAAATAACCTTTTTGTTATACTCCGTTATCTGTGGATTGCGGTTTGGGCTCCTGCGCACTTCATACCGATTACTGCTGTGGCCATCAGTTGGTGCTGCTGCTGACACTGTGACTAAGGGTGCACCCATTGAACTGCCTGCGATCCGCTCATGCATGCCACTGGATCAGTCAAATTGACAGCCTGCAGGCCCGACAGCTCGAAGCAAGGATATGCACAGGGCATAGGGCACGTTGCTGCTGCAGCAGCCCGCAGCAGTGTGCAGGTGACCCCAACCTGTACTGCGATGCACCGAGGCAAAACGAAACGACGTAAGAACAGCAGGACCATAAAACGAAAGCAAGCACAGTTAGCAGGCGCAATGATGCAGTTTGGCTTGGTGACGTCGACAGGAATTGAAGGGGGGGGGGTGCACGGCGATGCACGTGCATTGTGGCTTGGTGGCGCGTCAGACAAACCTTCAATGGCGGCTTTTTGTCGCCTGGTGGAGCTCATCGACAACTCGAGTGCAGGTACACACAGCTGTACGTAACAGGTGACACACCTCATGCACTGCCCACACTGTAGTACTGGTGCCAAATTCTCAGGAGTCGTCTACCACAGCAGCTCCGCATGCCACCCACCACAGCACTGACAATCTCCTGTTACACAGATGCACCCACACTGCTGCACAGCGGCTGTGCACCGGTGTTGACTCAGCACTGCCCCTCCTTGCCGCACGGGAGAGTCCATCCACGCCTTGCCCCCCTCCCCTTGTGCTGCCATCGTCCACTGGGGTGGCACCACCCATGTTCAGCTGTCTCAACAGCCCCGTCTGTAGTGTCAGAACAAGTCCTTAAGCCCTGTTCACAGTCGCAATCGGACGGTCCAGGACCACCTTCCGCGGCATGTCCAGTCAAGCAGAGAAATGTTGTCGGCCCATGAACCGCCACCACAGTGCATAAGGTAAGCCCCACAAGCGCACGGAGGTGCATATGGGTGCTGCACAGGTCTTGCCGCCGGTGTAGGCTACAGCAAGTACTAGGAGCTGCCTGGTGCCTAGGTCAGCCAGCCAGTTGCACGAAACCACGCTTTGGTGAATGCTGCCTCATGGAGCTCCATGTGCCTCGAGGCTGCAGGTGACATGAGAGCAATCAGCCAAACTGGTGTCCTGGGTGTCTTCCACTGTCAGTGTCGGGCATGGCCAGGCAGCGCATCAATGGCTAGGCAGCGCATCATGGCTACAACGGCTCCCTGTTGCAGAGAAGGTGAGGATGCAAGTGTAGCCACCACAGCCTGTCAGCGTCAAGAGATAACGCTGTCCGGATGACTGGATGGCTGCTGGCTGAACAGAGCAGTGTGATGCTGAGGCCACCTGACCAGGTCAACAAGCTCAGGCAGATTGCAGCCCTTGCATAAGCCTATGTTGATTGGTTGACAGCTGCCCTTTTTGCAAGATTTAACTTTCACGTCTTGTACCAAACGGTTGAACATGGTTTTATTTTTTCGGCCTCGGCAGGGCCGACGGTGCACACCAGTAAATACCGCAGCACAATAGCTGCTGTTTGATGCCAGTTTGCCTGCGAACAGGCCGGGTTGGCGCTCGGACCGGCAGTTGGCGCCGGGGGGCAGGTGGACCTCCGTCGATCGCCGGTGCCATGGCACATGCTGCCAAGGGTGCTTGGCTGTCAAGCCAGAACGGCTGTAGTGATGCATAAGTGTTACAATATCTAATGTTGGACACCCGTTTGCTCGCGGTTAGGCACGTTCACGCCGCGTGACAGCAGCCCATCGCCGTCGATGGCAGGTGCCTGCCGTGCCCCATGCTGGTGGGCTGCTGAGGTTGCTTGGCTGTAGTTATTGCATACGTATTTTACATGTATACATCAGCCGCGGAAGCTGCCTGCTCTTTGACGTCGGTTGATGCAATTCACGACGGTGAAGGTCGTCAGGTCTGTGAGCAGCAAATCCTGCTCAGCTGCTTTGACAGTTCTTGTGCATGGCAGCATAGCTTGGTGGCCAGTCACCTAGTCATCTCACCACAGCAACAACTGAGGGCGAACACCTGACAGTGGCGCCAGCATGACATGTTTGCAGATCACTTAGAACTCTGGGCACACAACATCAACTGGGGTGCTGCAGGTGTAACCCTTACTGTGTAAAATATGCAGTGCAGTGTGACCTGCTGCAATCCCTTGTCAGGCCCACCTCAACCTCTCAGCCTGCATCAGTACGCAAGCCTGGTGGCAGTCATGCATGCAGGTGCAGCTGCACACATGTCGCTGACAGAGTGCATGCTGGCTGTCCTGGGCAGCATGCAAACAACTAATGAACATTCATGCTGATGTTGCAGGCTGCCAGGTCACGGCTGGCACATATTTTGGGTTGCAGAGGTGACACCTCTTGAACATTCATGCCTCGTTGCCGTTTCACACAAACCCTGAAGGCAGAGTCCTGGCCTTAGCCACACTGAATGCAGGGAAAACACAGAATCGAATCTTGCCCCTCCCACTAATTGACTGAGCTGGCCTCGGCATGCATACAAGTATTTCGTCCTCGGACACAACCCTGCTGCATCTCTCGACTACTTTTCAACTCACGCTCAAATACGCAAAAATTTGCATGCAGAAAACGAGATGTATCAGATACTTGCACTACCATATGTATTTGATCCGCCTTGCTGCCAACCACTACTTGTGTGAATGATCAAGTGCAGGGAGTTTCGCAAGCTAAGCTTCCACCGTTACACAGCACACACATTCAACAACACACACCAGCCCAGCCGCTGCTGCCAGCTAGCCAACAGCAATCAGCAGCCTCCGCGCAGACGCAGCACCAGGTGGAGGGTGGACTCCTTCTGGATGTTGTAGTCAGCCAGGGTACGGCCGTCCTCCAGCTGCTTGCCGGCAAAGATCAGACGCTGCTGGTCAGGGGGGATGCCTGCGCAGGGCACACAGCAACACAGCATAACACACAACAATCAGCAATGCAGTCACTCTGGCGCTGATGTTTTTGAGGGCTACAGTTTTCGAGTGCAACACAACATCTGGTGCGCTGTGGGGCATTGGATGCTGAGATGGCAAGCTGCCAAGCACTACTGCTAGCAGTACTGCTAGCATTACCAGCACATGCTGATGCGGCTACTGCTTCCATTTAATCAAAGCCACAAAGCAACATTGCCGGTACCCCAGCACCACACTGTCACATCAGTCAAACTCACCCTCCTTGTCCTGGATCTTCTGCTTCACGTTCTCGATGGTGTCGCTAGACTCCACCTCGAGCGTGATGGTCTTGCCTGTGAGGGTCTTGACGAAGATCTGCATGCCGCCGCGCAGACGCAGCACCAGGTGGAGGGTGGACTCCTTCTGGATGTTGTAGTCAGCCAGGGTGCGGCCGTCCTCCAGCTGCTTGCCGGCAAAAATCAGGCGCTGCTGGTCAGGAGGGATGCCTGCGCAGGGCGACAACACAGCACACAAGAATCAGGCATACTGGCCGCACGCCCATGTTTACAACGCGAGGTGCTGAAAGTGCAACAGCTCCAATAGCATCACTTGTTGCGATAGCATCACTTGTTGTAACTTCCACGGCAGGAACAATCCGAGGCTGCTGCATTGGAGAACACGTCTTCAATCCCTCAGCCAGCAACCCATACTGCTTCTCGCCACACTCTGCTGGTGGGAAGAAAAGCACAAACCCATTCTCCTGCAGTCTGACATCTCAACAACACTCTGCCACAACTGCCACTCACCCTCCTTGTCCTGGATCTTCTGCTTCACGTTCTCGATGGTGTCGCTAGACTCCACCTCGAGCGTGATGGTCTTGCCTGTGAGGGTCTTGACAAAGATCTGCATGCCTCCGCGCAGACGCAGCACCAGGTGGAGGGTGGACTCCTTCTGGATGTTGTAGTCAGCCAGGGTGCGGCCATCCTCCAGCTGCTTGCCGGCAAAGATAAGGCGCTGCTGGTCAGGAGGGATGCCTGCGCAGAGCAAACCGCAACACAACACAGCACAGAAGTTGGGTTGGCTACTTGAGTGCAACAACTAACATCTGTTTGGCTGTGGGGTGCTGGATGCTAAGCTGGCAAGCTGTGCTGCAAGCAGTTGCTGATAGCAATACTGCCACACTACCAGCAAATGCTGATGTGGCTGGTGCTCCCCCATGTGACGCCACAAAGCATCACTGCCACAACCCCAGCACCACACCATCACAGCTGCCACTCACCCTCCTTGTCCTGGATCTTCTGCTTCACGTTCTCGATGGTGTCGCTGGACTCCACCTCGAGCGTGATGGTCTTGCCTGTGAGGGTCTTGACAAAGATCTGCATGCCGCCGCGCAGACGCAGCACCAGGTGGAGGGTGGACTCCTTCTGGATGTTGTAGTCAGCCAGGGTGCGGCCATCCTCCAGCTGCTTGCCGGCAAAGATCAGACGCTGCTGGTCAGGGGGGATGCCTGTGCAGGGTGACAGCAACACAGCACACAAGAATCAGGCATACTGGTCACAGGCCCCTGTTACAACACGAGGTGCTCAAAACTGGTCACATGCTGCTGTTCACACGACCTGCTCAAAGTGCAACAGGTTCAACACAGCATCATTTGTTGCGACTTCGACTGCAGAAAGACAATCCAAGGCTGCTGCATTAAAAAGCATATCTTCAAGCCCTCAACCAGCAACCCGTATTGCTTGCTACCAACCCTGCTGATGGGGGAGCAGAGCATCAACCCTCCGTGCTGCTAATTCATCTGCCCCCCTGCCCCCCTTCTGCTCCCCATTCCCTGCTGCTCTTTCCTGACCGAGCAGAAGATGCCAAGAAAGACCAGCAGGGGTTGGGGAGCAGAAGCGAGGGGCACTTGAGATAGGAGCCCGGAATGGAATCCTGATCTGCTGATGCTGCCCTGTGCACGCAGCGACACCCTCCCCTTTCCCAGCCAACACCCATGCCCCTCATCATTCTCCTGCGGTCAACACAAATCATGTGCTCAACACCAGCGTCACACAACTGCAGCCGCCACTCACCCTCCTTGTCCTGGATCTTCTGCTTCACGTTCTCGATGGTGTCGCTAGACTCCACCTCGAGCGTGATGGTCTTGCCTGTGAGGGTCTTGACGAAGATCTGCATGCCGCCGCGCAGACGCAGCACCAGGTGGAGGGTGGACTCCTTCTGGATGTTGTAGTCAGCCAGGGTGCGGCCGTCCTCCAGCTGCTTGCCGGCAAAGATCAGGCGCTGCTGGTCAGGAGGGATGCCTGCGCAGGGCGACAGCAACACAACAGCAAAGAACACAACCAAGCACAGCGGTAACGCCTGCGACGCTGCTGATCTTCTGTATATCGTGATGCAACAGATCTGAGTACAATACTTACAACTAGCTCGCAGTGCGGCGCTGTTCTGAGTTTGTCCTGTGCTGCCAATACAGTTGCTGGTGGCGTTACTGCCACCACCAGCACATGCTGATGCTGCAATCAGCATGCGCCACACAGACAAACCCTCAGTCTAGTAACACATTATCACAGCTGCCACTCACCCTCCTTGTCCTGGATCTTCTGCTTCACGTTCTCGATGGTGTCGCTAGACTCCACCTCGAGCGTGATGGTCTTGCCTGTGAGCGTCTTGACAAAGATCTGCATGCCTCCGCGCAGACGCAGCACCAGGTGGAGGGTGGACTCCTTCTGGATGTTGTAGTCAGCCAGGGTACGGCCGTCCTCCAGCTGCTTGCCGGCAAAGATCAGGCGCTGCTGGTCAGGGGGGATGCCTACAGCATAGGGAAGTTCACAGCAGAAACAGCACTGAGGAGGGTGCACGGAGCTCGTGAGAGCTCTCTCCAAGGGCAGAAGCCAATCTCGTCTAGCAAACAAGTAGGTTGCACTTCCTAGCACCCACCAAAACAACATTCACATGCACCCCAGCATGTCTGCTGCTGTGCAAGGCAGTATCAGCACACTGTCCCTGGTTGGCATAGCCTGCTCCAGGCCTGCCCATACTCATGCCAACTCACCCTCCTTGTCCTGAATCTTCTGCTTCACATTCTCAATGGTGTCGCTGGACTCCACCTCAAGGGTGATGGTCTTGCCCGTGAGGGTCTTGACGAAGATCTGCATCCTGCAGGCTCTTGTTGCAAGGCTGGCTCAGCAGCAAATGTCCCTGCAACCAGATAGACAGCAACGATGCAAGAACCGTGAGCAAATGCAGCCAACTGTGCTTGCACCCCACTGAGAGGTTGGTGGTGCTGACACATGCAGCAAGCATTTGAATGACGTGGGACAAGAGCCAAGGCCTCCCACGGCACGAAAGCATGCCAGTGTAGCAGCTGGTGAGTGGCGGGTGCACTGGACATGCATGCATGCTGACTGGCGAAAACGAAGGAACCTCGTTCAGCGATGGTGTTGTTGGACTTGCACAAGAGCAGGTACAGCCTGTCAGTCCCTCGAGAAGAGGCAGAGTACGCGCACGTTCCTCCCACGCATCAAAGGGCCCCTCCGCGAGAAGCCATGTCACCTCCCCAGGCAATCCACCTCACCTCGACAGAAGGTTCTCCTACGTGTGAAGGGTACTTCAAAACGTGTGCTGTGTGCGTGTAGAAGCAACGCAGATGACCATCGCTCTAGGCATCTCTCCAAGAGCTCAACAACCCTCAACAAACCAAACCCCAAGCAGGTTTAACCTGGATGTCACTTTCTCCATTGCGTCAGCGATACCGCAATCAGGAGTCGCGATCTGATCCTGAGGTCCAGGTCAACCACTTCCTTACATTTGTGCTGCTATCTCCTTCGGCACCATGCTGCTGTCCCGTGTCGCACCATCCAGCTGCGTTGCTCGCCCCAGCAGGGCCCGGACAGCAGTGGTCAGGGCCTCTACAGACGGTGCAGGTCTGCCAGAGGGCACCAAAGTCAAGGTCACGACAGAAATCAAGGTGTATCATGCCCCGAAACGGGCAGAAGGCATTGACCTGCAGGGAATGCAAGGCACCATCGCAAAGAACACGATTTACTACAAGGATAAGGTGCTGTCCCCCAACCTGCCCTACAAAGTGCAGTTTGAGCTGGACCCTGGAGCCAAGGCCAAGTTCTTTGCACACTTGGTGAGTTGCAGAGGCAGAGGAGGGGGCGGGTACAAATGCAGGGCAGTGCTGAGTGATGCTGGTGTTGATCATACCATGTCAAGCATGTTGGCAATGGAAGCATATAAGTCTATCGGCATTGCATGCATGCATGCACCAGGCGCAATCCCAGCAGCAGCGAACAGCTTGAGACAGAACATGATGTGCTCCTGGCTGGCTACAACATGCTCAGTGGCAACCTGATCATGCTGTTGTGTGATATACTGTAACGTGAAGGCGTTGCAGCAACTGTGCTGTCGACTATGTCATAGCTGGCTGCTTCCGCCACAGCAGCAGTGCTGCACAAGCTGCTGATCACTGCTGTTCCCGCTGCTGTTGCCTCCTGCCCTTGCAGTCGGATGACGAGTTTGAGGTTGTGCAGGGATAGCCTGAGCGGCATCACTAGCCCCTGATCTTGCTGAGCGGACAACATAACTTGCATCTCTTTGTGGGGGCCATCAGTTGCTGTGGCCCGCCCTGTAGCTGTTTTGACTATGAGGGTTGCAGGTTCTGGGCTTAGCATAATGCACATGGGGCACAGCACGTTGAAGGCTCCTGTGTGCTCGTTGGTGTGTTGGCGCTGCGCCTAGCACTGTATAGCAGTGTAGTGGACACACGCAGGTGTGTTGCCACGCTGAAGCTGTGTAGCAGCCCTGCTGTTGTGTGTGATGCCACCCTGTATGTTGATTGGTGTAGGACACAATGCCAGCAATGTTTACCGACCAGCCCCCACGATTTTGGACTGTAGGGGTCGAACTGTGCATCTCCATGCGTGTGTACTTCATTGACAGTGTTTCATGCATTGTGCGCAGCAGAGCGCGATTTTGTAACCTACAGATCGTGAACCTGCAGATTGTGGGAATGGTGCAGTTTCAGACCAAATGCAGTCATCAGCCACCACTGTGCGTGCACATGGCATGTCATGCTGACGTCGCTGTCCATGCAAGTGAGGTGTCGACAATCACATGAAGCAGTCAGGTTCATGAACACATCCATGTTACACCGCTCACACGGGGCTTCAGCTTGCAAGCCTTGTTGAAACACCAATAGGGCCCTGGCAGAAGGGGCAGGAGCCAAAGATGGTGTCAAAGACACGCCTGCTGCTGGGCAATGCACCCAGCCACTCAGCCAAGCAAGCTGCATGGAAGGCCCGGCCACAAAGGGCAGCAGGGCACGTCACGCTTGGAGCAACACCTGCACACACGGCAGAACACATGACACGTTCGGTAAAGACTCAGCACTGCCTGCCAGGATGCTTGTGCAAGACATTTAGTACAAGCAGCCAAGCCTGGCAGCAGCCTGCCTACTGTACAGTCACAACCTCTCAACCCAGCATTCCCCCATGTAGACTGCACACAATGGTCGATGCATTGGCTGGATGCACTCCCTGTCTCTACACACATGCATGTCTCCCATGCACACAAAGTGCTGACAAGAGTTGCATCAGGCATGTTGATGTCCCGATCACCCGACTTGACTGGGGTTACAAGAACATGTAACACATTCAAGTAGGATGTTGACAAACCTGTGGATGACCCAGGTAACATTGGTCACCTTTCTGGCCCCGGGGCCAGGCGTGAATGGGGTTCAGTGAACTAGACATATACCCACCTAGCTCATCAGGCCTGGCAGGGTCTGGCAAGTGCAGCGCGTAGCAGATGGCACAGGCACCAGTGTCCCCCTCATCATCCATCATACAGTCATCAGAGTCACTGTCAGCTTCGCCCGCCTCCTGAGATGCCGCGCCTTGCGAACCACTCCTGTCAGCCGCCGCGCGCACAGCTGCACAGCCCTTCTTGGACCCAGGCTTGGGGCCTGGCAGGGTAACCTGCACGACCACACATGCGCAGCGGCATCGGTAGGGTGCCAGCTGTTATATGCTGGCAGTTATAAAGTGTCACAGTGGTGCTATGGCAGGTCTGCTTGAAGGACGAAGCCTGCCTGGGGTTCAGCAGGCTGGACCGGTGACGTGCAGGAGCACAGCAGAGCAGGTTGCTGTTGTGCAGGTGCCACATTCGCAGCGTTGAGGCTGTGTGGTCTGTCCTTCCCTACCACCCCAATCCAAACAACACACCTGCTCCTCTGAAAGGCAGCAAGATGCCCTTTACAGCCCCGTTCTTGCTGCTGCTACGAGACCCACCTGCAGGACCGTCTGCAGGTTTTCTCGCACCGACAGCTGCTCCTGCCATAGCCTGTGCGCACTGCTGTACCAGCTGTTCTGCAGTGCAGCAACCACACTGCTGGGCCCGTGGAACACCACGCTGGCAGACAGGGCCCTGGGCGCTGCAGGAGACAACTTGATCTGGCAGCTGGCGCCATTCCCAAGGGCGATGCAGCGGCTGCAGCAGCTGTAGGGCTGGGCCAGTGCTGAAGGGGGGTCCAGCAGCTGTGTGTGGCTGTCAATGTCCTCTAGCTGCTCCCACAGGGGCTGGTAGCTTTCAAGGACCTGCAGAGTGAAAGCGCGGACGTGGCTGTGCTGACATGATAGCGGTTTGCTGTGTTTCGTCAGCCACTTGCCAGAATCGAGTGCCGGCAGGTCCGGCCTACTATTCACGTCCCTTATGCGGAAAAATTGCAGGCTGGGCCAATGTTGACGATCGTGGTGTTGCATACTTTGCTGACAGCATGCATGGGTTGATAGCAGCCAGCTGTGCATGAACATGCCATGTGTTGTCAGCTGTGTGCCGCAGCAGCGTGCAAGCAGCACTGGCATGTGGTGCATGTGTGCTGCTGGTGGATGGTGCATGCACACCTTTTCAATGTGGGCCACAAGGGTCGCAAGGGTGTCACCAGGCAGCCACCTGACTTTGAATGGGCTTGGCAGTTGCAATGTGACGGTCGGGGCAGCTATAGGGAAGCCCACTGGGGGCAGGTGCACTTGGGCACTGTGGAGACGGCCAGCAGCATCACGCAGCTGCAGCGTGATAAGCTTGAGGTCCGGGGATGTGCTGGCAGATATGCTAGCTTTGTCCCAGCCTACTGCATCAAGCTGCTGCAGCAGTGTTCGGAAGTAGGGCAGGCTGACGCTCCCTGTCACATCTGTGCTGGGGAGCGGCTGCACAGCAGGCTCTGCAGCAGCAGAGTCCTGGTGGTAACCAGTGCAATGTTGACTGGCACATGAAAAATCAATGGCCAACACGGTTGTGTGCTTGTTGCCGGGAGACATGCAAAGCAGGGGTGATCTGGCACAGCATGATCTGCCAGGTGTTGAACGACGACGACGTCTCGACAGACCAGCTTGCGGTAATACATCCGAAGTGGATTAAAAAGACTTGAGACCGGGTCTTCACCTCAAAAGCGCAAGTCCCGTAATTTGAATCGTGTCTGTCATTTGAGCACACTCTCACACCGTGCTCAGCGCTGCTGGAGGTGGTGTGTGCTCCAGTGCCCTTCCATCAACATCACATCAACTTCACGATTGAGACCAGCGTGCAGTGCGCTGGCAACGTTTTGTGCTGCTGCAGACCAACTCCATCAGGCATACACACGGCAATACAACGCATGGGGGGCGTCGATGGGGACTGACAGCATATCTTCAGATGCACTGTTGTTGCTGTTGGAAACTGTGAACAAGCAGGCTTCTCAAATCAAGTAAGACAGCAGATGCAGCTGCAGCTCAGCACACGTGTTGCCACCATGCCACCACTCTGGAGTGTGCACTGACTGTCTTCCTTAAATAACCAAATGTTCTGTCAATTCATTGCTCTGTGAACCCATCAGGCGCCTGGAATCAATCGTGTCAGGGGACACCCTCACTCGTGACACTGACATTCATCATGGCGGCAGCGATCGCGCCAACAAGCAAGTGCAGCAGATGCAGACCAGCTTGCAGGCCCTGGAGCAACAGCATGTTGCAGTTTGCAGCAGCAACCGCTCTCTTGCTGATCAACTGCACAAGATGGAGCAGCGGATGCAGCAGCTGGAAGCACAAAACACCATGCTGCAGCAGCAGGGCCAGCAGCTGCAGCAGCAGCTGGGCTCACCAGCACCCAGCAACAAGTATGCCGTGCACAGCCAGCACAGGCCGTCCAGTGGCACATACGTGAGCATCATGTCTGCGGGGGCCAGCACAGCTGAGGATGCAGGACAGGCAGCATTGCCAGTGCATGGCATGCCTGGTGGCAGGTCCATGGCAGCCAGGCTGACCAAGCTGGAGCAGCAGGTGGAAGCTCTGGCTTCGGCATCAGCTGCCACTGAGGTGTGCACATTCGGGCATGAGCAAGTGACTGTACGTACACCAGCTTGTGCTGCTCAATGCAGTTCGCAGCAGTGACAAACAAGCAGCACTGCCTATCTCACACATCCACTACACTGCGCCACAGTCATGAAGCCTCCCTCCACATAGACATGTGCACCACCGCTGCTAGCACATATACCCCTGCGAAATACTGAACATGTCACATGCTGATCCTGTCAACTGCTGCTCTACATGTCTGCTGGCCTCACTCACTGCAGGAGAAGCTGCAGTCAGCAACTTCAGCATTGCAGGCACTAGACGACGAAGTCAGCAAGCAGCTGCACTATATCCGTGCTGACGTCAAGCAGGCCATCACAGTCGCCAACAGCAAGCTTCGTGCTGACATGGAGGCAGCAGCGCAGGCCAGGCAACACGAGGATGCAGCACAAGTCCAGGCACAACTGAAGGGTAAGGTTTAGTGCTGGACAGGCGCATGCAACGGACTGCATCCTGTACCCTGTTGCACATGCTGTGTGTCAAGGGCACCCAGGCCCTTCATTGGGCACACGCGGCTGTGCGTCTAAAACTAGAGGGTGCCCAGCAGTGGTGTGGTCTGCTACTGCAGTTCCGCCTGCACTATTTGATCGTGACGCAAGTCTGCGTGTGTTGCCCTTGCAGGCCTCACGTCAGAGCTGGATGCCCCAGTGGCCAGCAGTCAGCGCACCATGATCGTGAACCTGACTGCTGAGATGGAGCGCCGCGCAGCCGCCGCGCAGGAAGCATCAGGTATGGGCGTGGTCATTCGCCGCAACAGCGGGTCAGGGTGGCGCAGCACAGCTGCTGAGCCAAGTGCCCCTTCCAGCTCAGCAGCACGGTCACCACAGTCGCCCAGCCGGCCTCGCGACTGCTGTTGATGCAGCAAGTCACTTTCAGCCTGCGCAGACAAAATTCTCTGCTCCTGACGGCAAGGCATACGTCAGTTGACTGTAGCTTGTGCCGACACACCTTCTCTGCTGTGCCTTTGCAGATGGGCGAGCCACCGCCTTGCGGGCGCAGGTTGACAGGCTGGAGGAGGAGAAGGCAGACATCACACTAGTCACACAGTACACTGGCCAGGTGCGCACACAGCAACAGCCAGCAGCCATCTGGCCAGGAGTTGCGCACTCAACAGCTGCTCATTTGCCCACTGATGACATGAATGACCACTGATGTCATGAATGATCATTGCTGTCATGAATGATCATTGCTGTCATGAATGATCATTGATGTACTGTCCAGCACAAGGCGCACACGGGCTGGGACTTTGGGTGTGCAGCACTTCTGGTAGAGCACACTGTGACATAAACGCAGCAGACAGACGCGTTGACAGTCGAATGTCTGATGCGAATGCGGCACATCTGCTTTGTGTGCCAGGTGGCTGATGTTTTCGAGCAACTGGCAACAACAGTGGCAGACAGCACGCAGGCCAGCATTGCGCAGCTGATGACACAGCAGCAGGAGGTAAGCTGGCAGTTCCAGGCCAGCGCACCTTGCAAGTTGAGTTTATGCTGTACAGCGCCAGCAACCGGACCTGCCGTTGACCTGCACCCCCGGCATGCTGACCATGTGGTGCTGAGGAGGGGGACTGCCATAGCTGCACGCTGGCATGCGTTTGCGTGCAGACTACTGGCTGCGTGGCTAACTGACTGACTGACTGACTGAGTCCCTGCCTTGCTTTTCTGACTGACTGCTGCAGCTGCGCAACCAGGTCACCACACTGTCAGCCAGCAAAGCAGACGGCTGCACCCTGCTCCAGCACCAGCAACACTGCCAGCAGCAGCTGCTGGAGCTGCAGCGGGGGCTGGCAGCAGCGCAGGCCGCAGCCAGCGAGGCGGCGATAGCAGCAGCTGTGGCAAAGACTGCGCTGGAGCCGGTGGATGCCTTGCGGTTGCAGCTGGCAGAGACGCAGGGCACTGTGGCTGCACTGCAGGCAACGGCTGCTGGTGAGTTCTGTGGTTTGTGGTATACCGTGACTGGAAGCGCGAGGTGCTCTGCGTCCAACAGCTCGTGCCGCACATGCAGGGGCACTGTGACTGGCTCTGTGGTAACGTGTGCATAGGACACATGAGTGGCTCGACATCAGTCGACGTGGCATGCGCAGGGTACTGTTGCAGCACGCATCTCATGCTGACTGCAGCCGCCTGGAATGACTTCATGTATACAATGAGACCCTTGATTTTTCTCCTACGACCAATCAAACAAATCAACAAACAAACACCGTCCCTGCCACTGCGTCGCACAGGTATCGAAACTGCCACCAGCAGCAACAGCAGTGAGCAACAGCAGCTGGCCCAGCAGCTGCAGCAGGTCGCCAGCGGGCAGCACATGTTGCAGCAGCAGCTCATGGCGCTGACCAACCACGTCGACCCAGCAGCAGCGGCGCAGCTGGCGGCGGCCGCCGCCGGCGACGAGTCAGCTTTGACGTTCCAGCCGTTAGGTCCACTGACCAGCGGCTGTGGGAGCCTCATGTCAGGGGCTAACATGTGTGACTCGCTGAGTGGCGGGGCTGGCGGTGCTTGGGAGGAGGCTTGGGCCACCAGCAGCTATCTGCAGTGCAGCCAGACAGGCGGGGCGCCAGCACCTGGGGTCTCCTCCACCTCCGCAGCAGGAGGGCACGGGGCGGCAGGAGCGACCGCAGATGGGGGAGCAGGGGTGGGAGCACAGCTGCGGCCTGTCGCGGCTGATGCAGCAGGCGCAGGGGCTACCTCAGCAGCTGGGGCGGCGTCGGTCGGGCCCAGCTGTAATGGGGAGACGACGCCAGGCAGCCGAGCTGCTGCGGCAGGCAGGGGCTTTGTTGACCGCATGAGTGCTGTGCTACGGCACCTGCCGGTTGCGGTGCGGCTGCTGCGGCTGGAGACGGCGGTGCGGGACTTGCACAACAGCATGGTGCAGAAGGCGCCAGCCGGTGCGTGCGACAGGGTTCACGGCACACCGGGTGTAGTGAACAGATCAGGGCAGGATAAGCCAGACACACCCAAGCGGCCTTGTCGCTTTCCTCGTTGGTTGAGTTTCATTGGGTAGGGACCATTTAGCCAGCCACACATCTTCTCTCCTACAAAGCTGGAGCAGAAGTGTTCAAGCTTTTGGTACCTGCTGCTTATGTGTGTGGGGGTACCTGTCCGCAGGGGACGTGCACGGCCTGCAGCAGCAGCTGGAGTCCGTCTCAGAGCGGCTGGTTGCTGGGCTGACGCAGCTGGAAGGTGTCAGCAGCAGCAGCATGCGGCACCTGGAGGAGCAGTCAGCAACACTGGCGGATGCAGTGGCGGTGCGCGGCTGTCTGTGATGACTAACAGCAACAGCAGCCTCTTGCCGGTCATGTGGTATGGACCCTGCTGTGCCGAGTCCATAGGTCCAGTGCCCTCTGGGGACTCACTTCAACTTATGGGTACAGCATGGGTACAGCAGCAGGGGCGTCCTGGTGTGACTGTAGTCTTGGCAGGGGGGGGGGAATTTGGGCGCGTTGAAAGCCTGCATCACTGCGCACACAAGGCAGACCCTTGAAGGCACGCATCCTCCACAGCTGGCGTCTCAGTGCTGACTGCAGATGCGATTGCATGCTGCTCCTTGCAGGCCCTAGGTGACAGCCTGGATGAGCGGCCCACGCATGCAGCTGTGCAGGAGGCCAGCCGGCAGGCAGCGGAGGCCACGCAGCAGCAGCTGACTGGGCTGGCGGCTGAGCTGGATGCTGTCAAGGCACGGCTGAGGGGTGCGGGGCAGGACCTGCAGCAGCTCAAGGACTGGCAGGTGAGTTGCAGGCAGCTGCTGTTGCTCAGCAGCGCCCCGTTCTGTTCAGGCACACCTTATGCTTGTGCTGCCAATGTGTGTCAGTCTGTGTCAGAGACTGGCAGGTGTGATGCAGGCAGCTGGTGCTGCAGCGGCCGGTTTGCCATCATGGCTGTGTTGGCGTACCAAGTTCGCAGGCAGTTGGCATGTGCCGGTTGATGTCCTGCCGGGGGTGGTCTGACCACAATTCGGCAGCGATGATGTCCTGCATCACATATTGCGTGGCATGGCTGCTTCTCCTGCGGACCTTGGTCCCGCTGCTGCTCTATTTGATGGTGCGGCTGATTGCTGTGTGGTCAGGTCCAGGCCGCCAAGCAGGTCGAGGCCCTGCAGTCAGCTGAGCAGACGGTGCGCCAGGAAGGCAGGCAGCTGCAGCAGCAGGTGGCAACCGACCTCAGCAGGCAGCAGCAGGAGGTGCAGCAGCTGATGACACGCCACAGCGCTGATGTCGCACGGGACACCATCAAGCAGTTCAAGGCTGACCAGGTGCGCCTGTATGTTTGCTGGGTATCTTTTCAGATCTGTGAGTAGCAGAAGCTTTTGTTATGGCCTAGTGTCGAAATCTACCCGCAGCTGCCTCCGGGTAGTGTGGCGCCTGGCGTGTTCGAACGTGTGGTGGTGCGCATGCCACAGAGTCACCATGCGTGCAGTGCTGTGCCAGCATCATCATGATGCCGTGCTGCGCGGAGGTTGGTCTGCAGCTTGCGATCAACATAAGCCGGCGCAAAGGAATGCTGCAGCAATGCCTGGAGGAACCATATTACACCACTGCAGGTACAGTGTGTGCTGATGTTAGCCTTGTGATGCTGTTGCGCAGGCGGCCTCTCAAGCAGGTGCTGAGGCAGTCACGAGGGTCACCTCCCTGGAGTCCAAGCTCAAGCTGGTGGTGTCAGAGGTGGACAGGATGCAGGAGCAGGCAACACTCACCGCTCGGCTGCAGGTGCGACGCAGGTCGACTGCAGCGAATGCGTCCTGCCTGCCCCACTTGCACCGCCGCCCACGCAGCGTGGCCCCAGGAGGTGGCTGTGAAGTTCTGCGTGAAGCCAAGAGTGCTCAAAGCAAAGGACACCGGTGGTGGCCCGCTGCTATCCTGTGACATGGCATATGTCCCTGCTAGCTGAGAGATAATCCACAGCTGCATGCATGGTGCCTGCATTGCAAACATTGAGGGTGAGTCGAAATATCAACAGTAATGTGTGCACGGCTCACAGGACAAGCACACCGATATGATGGCTGCGTTCGAGGCCGCCCTGTCGGCGCAGAGCAGCAAGTACGCCACGGTGTCACAACAGCTGCGCCTGGAGCTGAAGGAGGGCCTGACCAAGGCCAACCAGGTGTGTGTATGTTTCTTAGGGCTTAGGCCGGGGGGAGGGGGGGTAGCTTTTGCTTATGGCGTACCCTGCAAGGCATGACAGCATCCCGGCAGCTGGGCTCCACAGGGCCCTGCTTGTGGTTGCCAGGTTGGGCAAGTTAGTTGCGGCAACGCATGATAGTCCGCCAGATCAGACTGGTACCGCTTTCCACCTGGCCACATGGCTAACCTGCCCTCAAGCTTGGGGTGTGAATGTGTCCTGCACCACCGTGCACCAGACCAAGAGCCATGCATTGTTGTGCCTTTGCACTGCACTACAGAGCCATTCCGCCAAGGCTGCTGCCCTCGAGGCGTCCTTGAAGCAGCAGAGTGACGCGTTGGCTGACCTGGCCGTAACACTGGCAGACCTGCCCAGCAAGGGAG
The DNA here is from genome assembly GCA_007449985.2 of Desmodesmus armatus. NCBI lineage: Eukaryota > Viridiplantae > Chlorophyta > Chlorophyceae > Sphaeropleales > Scenedesmaceae > Desmodesmus > Desmodesmus armatus. Next base: position 129,349 of record VIIQ02000133.1, on the reverse strand, counting down.
GACTCCTGGAGGTGAGAGGCGCTGCTGCTGCTGCTGCTGCTACTACTGCATTATGCATGTGGTGGCGTGTTGTGCCCGCTGTACATAGTGTGCTGATGGCTGGTGCTGATGCATCATGCCTTTCAGAACGGTAGCCACAGCGCACAAGCAACACTGTGTGCATGGCTGCCTGGAGTGTGCTCAGCTATGCTGTGGGCCGCGGCCCCACAGAAGCAGAGCCCGTGCTTGGCAAGAGGCATGTTGCCCTTCAAAGCTGCAGTGAGGGTGAGCAGTGGAGTATCAGTGTTAGCAACGAGGGTGGTTGCTGCTGTCAACTTGCCGGCTGCTGCATTCAGGCTGCCCTGAGAAGTGCCAAGACCACAGTTGAGGAGCTGCTGGCCAAGCACAAGCAGCAGGAGGAGAGGCGCTGGGAGGTGAGGGGCGCAGCACATTGAACATGCATGCACGAGGGACACAGCACACTGGAAGAAACATGCATCATGCAATACAGACCGCCAGCGCAGCATCGCTGCGTGCAGCCGGCGCTGTCACCAGTGCGCGCGTGTCACTGTAGGTGTGGCATCTATTCTGTCAGTACAGCAGGGGCGGCCCACTGCACCCTGTACTACAGTAGGTAGTACCCTGTACCCTGTGCTGCTCTGTGCAATATGATGTGGCAGAGCATGGGGCTTCCAGCAGCATTGGTGTTGCTGCAAGCTAGCGGACAACCTCACACCACGCTGTGCACTCCACTTCTGCCTTTGCAGGTCTGGCTGGCGGAGTTTGCTCGAGCCATTGAGCAGCGGCCAACAGCAGCGCAGCTGCAGAAGCAGCTGGAGGCGGCCCAGCAGGCAGCAGAGGGTAACGCGCACGAGGCAGCAGCGCAGCGCATAGAGTGCGCGACAGCGGCACTTGAGGCCAACCTGCGGCAGCAGCTGCGCTCAGTGCAGCTGCAGCTCGAGCAGCTGCGCGGCCGGGCAGATGTTCTGGAACAGGGTACAGGCATTGGCCCAGGGGCCTATGACTGCGCAGAAGATGACGCTTACTATCAACCAAGCGCAGCGGCTGCAGCGGACAGCCCGATGCGTGCGCAACTGCTGGCAGCCCGTGGAGCTGCTAAGCCGGGGTGTGGGGGCGCTGCTGACGTGCCGGCGGCTGGCAGGGTGTCGACGTGCGACACGGCAGCACAGAGGGGGGCGGACACCAGGGCTGCAGCGCGGGGGGTGGCAGCAGCAGCAGCAGCAGCACCGGGTCCTGCGGATTCAGCAGCGACCCCAGCAGGGAGTGATCTTATCAGTCAGGTGGCAGGTGACGCTGCAGCAGCAGAGGCAGCAGCGGCAGGGTCCGAGAGCACCAGCAGGGTGAATGTTGCTGCCATTGTGGCGGCCTTTGAGGGCTCGCCTGCCGCCCCAGGTGTCAACAGCGCGCTGCCTGAAGCAGCAGCAGTGTTGCCTTCTGCTGCTGGAGTTCAGCCCCAGCTGCAGTACACTGCTGCTGCTGCTGCTGTTGAGTCCCCTGTTGCAGCTGCTGCACAGTGGCGGGACCTCCCTCTTGGGTCCGCAGCGCTAGCACAGGCTGCAGCAGCAACAGCAGCAGCTGCATCACCGTACGGTGCTAACTCATCCGTCGTGGCGAGGGCGGAGGGCAGCAGCAGCAACAGCAGCGGCAGCAGCGGCAGCAGCTCGGAAGCGACTGTCGAGGCCAGCAGCATCTACAGCAGCTGCGAAGGGGACAGCAGCACCCTTGGCCCAGCAGTGATGTTGGCGCTGCCGCAGCTCGTAGCTGGTGCCCCTCACAATGCTGCTGCTGCAGGTGCTGCTGTGCCGCAGCCGCACGTCCTGAGTGTGCCGCAACACGGTGACTTCACAGGTAGTTCAGCTGGTGGGAGGGGTATGGCCTCTGGGGCAGCCTCCCTGCTGCGTGCACTGGAGTCTGCAGCAGCTGACACGACAGCGCAGGGTTTTGCAGTCACAGACACTGCCGGACCCGCTTCACCCAGTGTGTGCCAGAGCCCGGAGCTGCTGCAGGGACAGACCCCTCCTGGCAGCTGCGGTAGCAGCAGGCCGTACGCAGCGGTAGCTGCAGAAGCAGCAGCAGGAGGAGGACGAGGGGTTGGTGTTCAACAGGCGTACCCCACTCGCGGGTTCGCACACGGCGACGCCGCCAACAGCAGCCGCAACAGCCTGAGGCCGTCACTCGTGGCAGGCGGGGGCAGAAGTGCTGAGCAGGCTTCATCCCCACAGCAGCAGCAGCAGCAGCAGCGGGCGGCTGCGAGTGTGTCGGAGGCTGCTGGCACAGACTGTGCCTCTGAGCTGCAGCAGCTGCTGGACCTGCAGCAGCAGGTGCAGCAGTGCCTGGTGGACAGCGGCTGCGTGCCGGTGGGGCGGCGGGCCAAGCCTCCTAGAGACAGGTCCGGCAAGAAGGGGCACAAACGGTCACGCGTCCATGGTAAGGAGGGCAGCAGCGCTGTCGGGGAGGCACCTGCTGCTGCAGCTGTAGCTGGTGCTGCTGCCGGTACAGTGGATGAGCCAGCAGTGCAGGATGAGGGGTTGCCACTAGCACCAGAAGCCGAGTCCAGCACGATGAGTGTGGATGATGCCATCGCTGCTGCGGCAGCAGCCCTGGCAGACCGGCGGCGGCCGGCAGCAGCAGCAGCCGCGGCAGCGCCAAGCAGGCCGGCGGCTGGGGTCGACAGCCGCAGCCAGCAGCAGCAGCAGCGCGGTGTGGGTGAGGTGCAGCTTGCTGCACCTGTGCCAGCTGCGCCCCTGGGGCCGCTGGCTCGTCCCAGTAGGTCTCAGGAGATACGCAGTTTGTTGACGCTGCAGCAGCAGCTGGCGCAGTGCCTGAGGGAGCATGGCTGCTTCCTTGAGCAGCAGCGCCTGCAGCAGCAGGCATCAGCAGCAGCAGGAGAGTCCTTTGTGGCTCAGGCCGCACCTAGCAGTGCGTCAGCGCTGCATCAATTGCAGCATGGAGCAGACCCGCACCAGGAGCAGCAGCAGTACCAGGCAGGAGCTCCCCAGGGGCAGCGGTTTAGTGTACAGGAGGTGGAGCTGGAGCAGCTGCTTGTGCTGCAGGCGCAGATGCAGCAGGCAGTGCGCCATAACGGTGCGTGACGTCACTTTCAGTGCCTTGCAGAGGTGTTTGAGGTGTTTCTCCCTGGGGAAAACTGCGGCTGGCCTTGACGTGTGTTGTGGCGCCGCACTTTGCGAGTGTGTGCACAAGAGATGGGGCAACAGCTTGGGCATGTTTGCCAAATGCCAGCATGTTGGGCGTCGCCACTGTTGCTGAGGCTGGGCCGTTTTGGTGGTTGGTAAGCGGAACACGGTCTGGTTTGATTGCTGGATTGGGACTGTGTCTTGCATAGCGGGCGACAGCAGGGGAACTATGCATGCGCAGCTCTGCACCAGAGCAGCAGGGTTAGCCCTGACTTGGGCTGCTGCAGTAACACAGCAACTTGGGCTGGGGTGTGTGTGTGCCGGTGGCATACTAAATCAGAAGCACTAGGTAGCGCGACTTCCAAGGGGGCAATGGCCGTGTTTGTTGGCAGAGGTGTGTGGAGCTGTCACACCTGTGCTCCATTGTCTGCTGTGGGGTAGTCTGCCTGCCAAGTTGTTAGCTTCTGTGCACATGTGCAGCACCAACCATGCCTTGTTGCCAGCAGTCGCTCTGCAGTGCACTCTTTGGGGAAACCTTGCTGCATCCAAAGTGACAAGTACAGGCAATGTGGGTGTTTGCTGTCTGACGGATTTGATGTCTAGGCTGACGGGGGCTGTGTGTTGCAGCCAGCCACAGCCCTTACAATGAGCTATACATCTCTGTGTGGGACGTACTATACCGCACAGGTGCAGAATGTGTCTGGGCATATAGACAACCTTGTGCCAATCAAAGGTGCGGCTTGAGTACTGTGTGGTCAGCAGCAGCAGTAGCTTCTGCAGCAATTGGCACTGAATGTTGGTGGGGAGTAGGTGCTTGACGCCACATCTGTGCAAAACAGGCCGCCTGATGCGTGTTCGAAAAATCAACCCATTCAAGTCACTGTTGAATGGGGCAAACTCCACAACCCAAGTGCACGCTTGGCCCTACTAGGCCATAGTATGGCATGCAAGGGCAAGGGTGCCGTAAAACCCGATGCACTGTTGATGCAGGCGGCACAATGCACTGCATGTCGACAAGTAGTGCATGTAACAGGTCACAGCGACTGCGCAAGTGTGATCATGCAGCAACGGCAGGGCACTGAGTGGTGACCTGCAATTACCTTGCCCCATAACGTGAGCCCTCATTGCCAGTGAGCTGACAATAGCACTAGGTCCTGCAGGAATCTTCACGTGCACAGCGGTGCTAACGGCACACTCGACAGCCAATACAGGAATGTGGCCAGAGGCACATCTGCCTGTACAGGAGCGACGCTCAGCTGGAGAGTGGCCGTGTCTTTCAGACTGCAAGAGGCAGTCTGCGTGCACTATGCCTGGTATGCACCAGACAATCACTCTTCACACCTTGCCGCTGACAACATCACCTGAACTCAGCACGCCCAGCAAGGCACCCAGACAGACTGCCGACTCAGCAACAAAACCTCCACTCCAGCAAACCCCCCACATAACAGACGCTGGTCACCACCCAGCACCGTGTCCACAGCCACTACAGTACATAATTACACCACGCTACACCATGCTACCAGGTGCGCTGCACCTCTGGCACAGCCCCTGCTGTGACCGTGCTGCTGCTGCTTTCGCTGTCGCTGTCAGCCGTCGCTGCTGCCTTGACTGCCTGCTCATCCAAGAACTTCTCAGCTATCGACATGTCATCTGGTGTAGTAACCTTGATATTTGTGTAACTGCCAGACGTGATCTTCACAGGGAGCCCCATGGCCTCGATGATGGACACGTCATCTGTGACCTCTAAACCCTTCTCCTTGACCAGCCTAAACCCCTCGCGCAGCAGGTCTGGGCGGATGCACTGCGGGGTTTGCACCTCCCAGAGCTTGCTGCGGTTTAGGGTTTTAATGACGTTCATGTCGGCATCCACCTCCTTGATTGTGGGTTTGACCGGGACCCCCAGCACAGCTGCTCCCACCACCATGCCGTCCACCATGCAGCGGGCTGCGTCTGCTGCTGTGATCATGGGGCGAGCTGAGTCGTGCACGGCCACAATCTGTGCCTCGGAACGCACCTACATACAAACATACATGCATGTTACACACAGTCAGGTTGGTAGCCGCTGTAGTGATCTTGGGTGATTGATGAGCACACTGCGTAAGCTCCTAGGCTGAGGGCCTCTGCAGAGGGCAGAGGGGTGGGTAAGACCTGTGTAAGCTTTTACGCTGATGGGTGCGTCAGCAGAGGAGGGACCCCATTCACTGCTATCACGATGAGAGCTCTAGCACAGGCCCAATCAGATCACGGCAACAGCCAGCATACCTGCTGCAGGCCATTACACACGCTGTCCTGCCGCTCTGCTCCTGGCAGCGCCCAGTGGATGGCTGGTAGCTTCCTGCCATTGCTGCTGCTAGACAGCTGGGCCAACCGCTCCTCGAAGACGTATCGCCACGAAGGGTCGCAGACGATCACGATCTCGCCAACCTGAGGCATGGATGCAAAGGTTGCCAGGCTGTAGGTGGCGATGGGCTGGTCCTTCAGCTCCAGGTACTGCTTTGGGATTGCTGCACCCATACGCTTGCCCACGCCACCTGCTAGCAGCACAACGCTGACAGATCCATCTGGAAGGGCAACGCTGTCTGCACTGGCGCTGCTGGAGTTGCTGGCAGCGAGCCTGCTGCAGATGCTACTGCTGTGCTGCTTTGGGGCAAATACAGGCTGGCGTGCTTGGGAGGCAGCGCTGACAGGCACCAGTTCGATATGGTTGCGGGCAACAGGCTGTGAATTGCCTTTTGCGCCAGAGAAAGGGACGAATTGGCCATGGCGCACCCGCTGGGGTGCCCCACAGCGCTGATGAGTCTGTACGTTTGCGTTCAGCATGGTGACTGCTGGATCAACCGATACTCAGGTAAAATGTTGCAACAGCTGCAAACCTGCCTCGTTTCTTTCGGATCTTGCTGGTGGTCAAACATGTGTCAGGTGTGGGTTGACCAGACCGATACCAGCTGCACTGGACGACTGCACAGTGGCCTTCCGATCATTGCAGGGCCTTAAGATGCACAACCATGGTGCATCAAGTCTCTGAGCAGTTCTCCTGGCCTCACGGCAGCTACCTCGCACCGCATGTGTACATGGTCTGACTGCCACCTCTGTTGCAACCGCAATTGGCGGCAGCCTTGCTCTTTGATCTGAATGTAGGTGCATCACGGCTCTGACCACTGCATCTGCTCCTACACAGTTTCACTTGCAACAAGTCACACCGGCAATGCATTGTTGTTGGGTGCAGCACACGCAGTGATGGCCACAGGAAGGGGCAAAGGCCACAAAAGCACACCTAAGCAATCCAAAAATACAGTGCATTACTTTCTTTCCCTTTCCAAGCTGTGAAAGGGAAGAATACCAACAGACGCCCCGGTTACTCGATTACAAAATTGACTGTGCTGACGCAGGACAGTCAAGCATTGGTGGTTGTACTGCTGCTAAATAGTGCCTCCGAAGACGTCCAACCCGATCGATATCTCGTTTCAGGAGGGTTTTCGGTTTGTGCTCCAAAGTCCCAGCCTGTCTCAAGTCTTTCGCCTGGACCAGCCTGGGGCACACAGTGCCCCCCTGTCATGAGATTGTTGCAGACTCTTGCCAAAAACGCCATGGGGGTCGCTGAGCACGGCTCTGGTGGTGAGATATCAGCTGTTGCTTCCGGCTTGTCGAGACTTGTCGAAGCAGCATGTGCATTTGCTGGTGGAGGGCGCACCCAGCAGCGAACATACTCGCGTGAGCATTGTGCGCCCTTCACAGGCTACAGTACTTGCCGTGTTTTCCGAGACCCTGCAGCAGCAAACAGCAACAGCAGCACGTTGTGTTCTGACCGCTGTTGTTTCACATTGCTTCGTTTGCTTTTGTCTTGCAGAGCTGCAGCTGGTACGTCATGAGACGTCGCAGGAGGTGAGCAACAGCAATACAGAGCAGCAGAAGCACAGTCATCTGCCAGATCCAACAGCGTGCACTGCACATCACATTTTCAGACACCAGATTTTGCCATGCAATGCCATTCTTTGACTGCATCATGACCAGGCTGCTCCTGCTCCCTCCCCCAGCAGGTCCCACTGATCGCTGACGTGGCATCGTGCTTGATTGCTTCATGCATCAACACTGCTGTTCTCAGCATTCACCCAACTCATACATTCACACATCTCCAGTTGCAACAGCAAGCTGAGCAGCGCCCTTGGACCCCACATGCTCCATGCCAGGCCCCACCCTACCTACCCAGCCAGCAAAGGATAGCTACTAGCAGACGGTCTGCATGTCCGCTTCTGCCCTAAAAAGCCAGTGTCACACCATCATTCGCTTTGTCGATTGGTGTTTGTTGCCCTGCAGGTTGCTGACCGCGCCCCGCTGGTGCGTGACCGTGCTGAGTATGAGCGGCTGTACAAGTGGTCCATCGATGACCCACAGGACTTCTGGGGCAACATGGCACAGGACTACTTCTGGGCCAAAAAGGTGTGTTGGGGGGGGAGGGACACTGCGAATGCAGAGGGGGGGGTGAGGGAAGGGGGGGGGGGGGATGACCTACAGGACTTTTGAAGCAACTTGCAAAAACACTACCTCTGGGCCAAGAAGGTGGGTGGGGGAGACACTGCGAATGCATGCGGTGGGGAGGGGGGACGACGCACAGGACTTTTATGAAATTTAAAGGTGGTGTGTGGGGGGAAGACACTGCAAATGCAGGCCCGGGGGGGGGGGGGGCTAGGCCAAGAAAGGTGGGGCTGACAGTGTTGGTGCATTGAGTGGAAATTGGCAGGCGGATGCGGGCTGCCCCAAAAGTGCACAGACATTGTGGTCGAGGGCAAGGTGGTGGCCTATGACCAGGGCTAGGGTTTGGGCAACAGATGCCAGCATCTCTGCATTGGCAGCAGTTTCACAAGGCTGGGCGTTGCTAGCCATTGGTGAAGGTTCTCGCTGCTGGTGTGGTTCCTCACTGGGCATACAGCTGAACGCTGGCGCCTTCACAAGTTTGCCTACTACACTTGCTTCCCCTCCTATTGTCGCAGCTCAATAGGCACAACCAACACAAGGCCTCAGTATGTTGATGCGGTGTCCATTTGAGTCATCATGACTCATCACTTGTTGCGGCATGCTCCGAGCATGTGCATGTGTGTCTGCTCCTGTCTGCAGTGGGACACGCAGCACTATGACTGCAACTTTGACTTGCGCAACGGGCCCATCTATGTCAACTGGTTCAAGGGCGGCCGCACCAATGTGACCTACAACTGCCTGGACAGATGGGTGGCAGCGGGGCGTGGCAACCAGGTGGCTTTCATCTGGTGAGGGAGGGGTGGGGGGGGGGGGGGGGTGGAATGTGAGGAGGGGAGGTGCGATGGTTTGGTGGCCTTCAGATGGTGAGGGGGACACCAGGAAGGGGGGGGAGCCGGATGGGGATGGCAGGAAGAGCGGAGAGGGCATCCTCAAGGGGGGGGGGGCGTCATCAGGGCGGTGCGGTCATTGAGGTGGGGGGGGGGGGACAAAGTAGGCTGTTTCACCTCCAGTTGCTTTGCCTGCGGCGACATGAATGCAGCAGGCACCTGCTGTCATACACACCCATGCAGTCGTTGTTCCTGCAGTGTGCACTGAGAATGATTCGACTGACTGGCCTGCGCTGCTGCTGTCTGTTGTCGTTGTTGCGCAGGGAGGGTAATGACTACGGCCATGAGCGGGCTATGACATATCAGCAGGTCCTGGACGAGACATGCAGGCTGGTGAGTGCCTGGCTAGGAGGATGCTTCTTGTTTTTTTTTTGAGGTTCCAGGGGGGCGCACCCCCCACCGGCTGGCCACACACAACTCAGCCGAGTAAACTCGACTGCCGGGGCCGGAGGCAAAGCCTCACCGATGTGAGGATGCTTCTTGGCTAGCTGGCTTACTCAAGTCACATCAACAAAGACATGCATTTGGTCACAATTACTTGTGGGGAGGGCTCGTCACGTAAATGCTGTAGTGGCGCACGCTTCAATGCAGACAGGGGCAGCATAGTGATGCCTGGGCGGTGCTTGCTCTGGTGGTGCGCCTGCCACCAGAGGAGGTTCATCACATGACTTAGATTGGAAGGCATGTACGCGACTGTTGGCGGTATCCAGTGGAATCTTTGCACATTCTCCCACACAAACCCGCACCCCCTGCACCCCCTTGCCCCCCCCCCCCCCCCGCCGTTCTATGTGCAGGCCAACTGGCTGCGTGGTCAGGGTGTGCGCAAGGGTGACTGTGTGACAATCTACCTGCCGATGATCTGTGAGCTGCCCATTGCCATGCTGGCGTGTGCGCGCATCGGTGCAGTGCACAGCGTGGTCTTTGCGGGTTTCAGCGCAGACGCTTTGGCACAGCGGGTGCACGACGGCAAGTGAGTTGGGGCTGTTTGTGTGTGTGTGTGTCGACAGAGGGAGTACTTGGATGCATGCAAGCTCACTAAGGCTGTCCTACTAGATAGGCAAGCAACAGTGACGTAATCCCTCAGTACCGAGCAGTGCGTCCCCTCACTACCGAGCAGTGTGTGTGTGGGGGGGGGGTTGACGGTGGTTTTTGCCAGGTTCAGTGCGGACGCACTGGCACAGCGGTTGCAGGACTGCAAATGAGGTTGGGGCTGTGGTGAGGCAGTGGAAATAATCTATTTGGGTGCCACCCCCATCATGTCAAGTTACTTGCCGTCCTACAAACCAGTTGACACCCCACACATGTTACCATTTCTTGCTGCAGCTCCCGTGTGATCATCACATCCTCTGCGGTCAACCATGATCGCAAGTGCAACAGCGATCCCAAGCGTAACGGGACCAGAATTCTCTTCTTGAGTTTGCCCTTCCATATTGAAGTCCCTCACGTTGCAACCTCACGCTCCCCCCTCCCCTCACCCCCCTCCTGCTGCAGCTCGCGTATCATCATCACATCCTCAGCGGTGAACCGTGGTCCCAAGCGTGTTGACCTGAAGGCTATTGTGGATGATGCCTGCACCAGGCAGCAGCAAATGGCTACAGGACGTCAGCAGATACTGGTGTTTGAGAAGAGCGCACTGCCAAGGTAGGGTTTTGTCAGGACAAGAGTCAGAGGATTGGTCAGGACAAGGCAGGTTAGGACAGACAGTGGATGGCTGACCGCCGAATAGACAAACAGTGAGGCCCTCTTGGGTAGAGTGCACTGCCAAGGTAGGGGCGGGCCGGACAAGACACGATATGACAGGCAGCAGGTGGCCAATTACATAGGATAGAACTTGGGTCGTGCTCACTTTTGCTGGCAAGTGTCTGTTTGGAAGGTGGGGGAGGGGTGTTCTTCATGCTGCAAATGCTGCCCATCGGCTTGCACTGCTGCTTGCAGGGAGCAGACCCCCTGGGTGTTGGGTCGTGACGTGTGGTGGCACAAGAGATCCCCCAGCGGCCTGACTACTGCGAGCCTGAGTGGATGGATGCAGAGGACCCGCTGTTCATGCTCTACACCAGCGGCAGCACAGGACAGCCCAAGGGAGTGCTGCACACAACAGGTGTGGTTGACTTGATTTGAAAGTGTGTTAGTGTGCACAATGGAGGGGGCGTGATGCAGGGGGTGTTGGCAAGGGGTGTTGGTATGACACACAGATACCAACCCCATCGGAGGGGTTGGTATGACACACTCCAACCGGCAGCACAGGACAGCCCAAGGGAGGTATGATAGGTGTTTTGGTAGGCAGCATTGATGAGTTTTGAATAGGTAGTGTGTTGCACAGTGTTGAGAGGGTGCAGGGTTGACGAGGATTGATTTGCTACACTCTCAGCTGCAGTACAGGCCACCCAAGTAGTCTGCTCTTGGTACTGACTGCCTTTTTTCTTCTGCTTGTGTCGCGCGTTGCTGTGCAGGTGGCTTCATGGTTGGTGCTGGCACCAGCTGCAAGTACATGTTTGACCTGCGCCCTGGAGATGTCTACTGGTGCACAGCAGACTGCGGCTGGATCACAGGACCACCTACCTCACATACGGCCCCTTGCTCAATGGAGTGACACAGGTGTGGTAGTGGGCTTCTGTCTGCCTTTGGTTGGGGGCGGGGTACCAGTGGTTGTTGGGGTGTGTGTGTGTGGGGAGGTTGTTGGGGTGTGTGTGGGGAGGGGGCGACTCTGCACAGCAGACTGCGGCTGGATCACAGGGCACACCTACCTCACATACAGACCCCTGCTCAATGGAGTGACACAGGTGGGGTATACAGGTCTATCTGCCCAAAATGGGGGGGTACCAGTGGTGGTTGGGTGTGTTGTTGGGGGGGGGGGGGGGAGACTCCCATTGGCTGACCACAACAGCATTCAGGAAAAGCAAGAGGGTGTGGTGGGTGTTGGGAACGACCCCCATTGGCTGACCACACACGGCAACCAGGTTAAAAGCCAATTGCTGGGGTTGAAAGGAAGGCTGCGCCTCACCAGGGAGGTGTGCCGCTCAAGCCCACAACCATGAAGGCCCTTGACAGCATTGCACATGCTGGGCCAGGCCTGAATGTGTTCAGTATCCTGACCCAGCATGTGCTATGCTGTCAAGGGCCTTTCTGGCTGTGGGCTCTCCTTGGGCCCTGCACCTCGGTTTGTCATGGCATGTCTTGTCATGACATGGTGTTGCAACATGTGACATGCTGTGCTGAGATGCATAGTATCACGGTGCCGGCATGTTGCTTGAGGTGAACATGGCGATGCTGCACGTATGTTGCAACGCAGGTGCTGTTTGGGTCGACGCCTGCCTGTGGATGTTCACCAGGTTAACGACTGCATGGTTGCCAGTTGGCACAGTGTGCTGGCATGTTGTGTGGGGTCAAAGAAACGTGCATGTGCTGCGTTGCAGGTGTTGTTTGGGTCGACGCCTGCCTACCCTGATGCCGGGCGCTGCTGGCGCATTGTGGAGAAGTACAACGTGAGTGGATGCTGACAGCAGTCTGCTTGTTTGATTGTTTAGTTAATCAGTTGATGGCAGCTGGATGTTGCTAAAGTAGTGTTGGGATGTTCCAATGTTGACAGGCTGACTTCTTGCGCCCTGTCACACACAAAGGTGTGTTCAGTTCAGATGGATCCTTCTGTGGCATGGGTGCTCTCCAGCTTGACTGCTGATCCCTGCCATCCTGCACGTGTGTGTTGATACATGTCCTGTGCAGGTGCGTGTGCTGTACACGGCCCCCACCCTGATCCGCAGCTTGATGCAGCATGGGGACCACTTTGTCACACAGCACGACCGCAGCAGCCTGCGCATACTGGGCACTGTGGGGGAGCCCATCAACCCACACGCCTGGGACTGGTACCACCAGGTGCGAGGGGATGAAAATGTGGGGAAGCCCCCATGTTGTGGTTTGGGGGGATGGTGTTGTGTTGCTGGAGAGAAATAGGCAGGGGTGTCAGCCATGATATTGAAGCAGGTGTAGCTTGAACAGTCCGCAGCCTGATGCAGCACGGGGATCATGTAGCATGACCGCAGCAGCCTGCGCATACTGAGCACTGTGGGGGAACCCATCAATCCACGCGCTTGGGACTGGTACCACCAGTGAGATCTGGGGTTGCTGGCGTGGTGCCTTAAAATGTGGGGTGCTTTGAGGGGGGGGCTGGGGGCTGTTGAACAGGGTTGAAAGCAGCGTCGTGACTGGTGCCCCAGGTGTGGCCTGGGGGGGGTGGGGGGGGGTGGAGGCTGCTGGCTTGTGCCGTAGTGTGTATACACAGTGCGGTGAGACTTGGGGGTGGGGGGGGGGGGTGCTGTCGTGTCTGGCATGGACGATACATGTGCAGCTAGCATACATTGAACATGCAAGTCATATCGTGTGCCGTAACATGTGGTGTGCCCGGCTGGGGGGGGGGACATGTTCACGTAGCCCAGCGGAACGCTGCGGACGTGCGTGTGGTTCTTGTAGTAGCCAACTTCTTCAAGAAAACACACACGTGTGCAGGGTGCTGCTGGGCTACGTAAACCTGTCGCAGCACTCACAAGGCGGGGGGGGTGGAGGGGCGCAGGGGCATGCTGAAGAAGGTTGGAAGCATGGTATCGGCACCATATGGTGTGACATGGTTGGTTTGGTGGTGCTGGCCTGTGCTGTGCTGCAGCGTGTGGTGTGCTGGGGCATGGGTGAGTGCCACATAGTTACGTACTCGATGGCACCCTGTGCAAACACGTGTTTCTCTCTTTTCGAAGTTGAAGCTGTCAGAGCGGACCTTCGACTTGTTTCACAAGGACATTCATGTGTGCAGGGTACACTGGGCTATGTGAAGGTGTTACAGAACTCGCTCGCAAGGAGGGGCGGGCAGGGGCATGCTGAAGAGGGTTGCCAGTAATGAAGCGGCCTGACAGCCGCATGGTGACTGTATGGACCGGGTCATGACACAAACCGTTCCGTTGACGCTCAGGTAATCAACTAACTGCGTGCTCTGCGTGCTTGGTGTATGCAGGTGGTTAGTAGGGCGGATGCCCCATCTGAAAGCAGCTGCTTGAGCAGCAACACTGAGCGTACTTGTTTGTGGCGCTCAGGCAATCCACTTCATGCTCTGCGTTCCTGGTTTGATATGGCATGCAGGTGGTTGGTGAGGGTCGCTGCCCCATCATCGGGATACCCCCCCCCCCCTTGCGCTCACGCCAATAAAACGTGTGCACTGCGTTCCGGGTGTCTGCAGGTGGTTGGTGAGGGTTGCTGCCCCATCATCTGTCACACCCAACCCTTTTTTTGCGCACCGGCAATCAGTTTGACTGTAAACACTGCGTGCCTGGCTTGTGTCTGCAGGTTGGTGAGGGTCGCTGCCCCATCATTTGTGACAGACACACCCTCCTTTTGCGCTAAGGCCAACTAAATGTGAACACTGCGTGCCTGGTGTCATATGCAGGTGGTTGGTGAGGGTTGCTGCCCCATCATCGGGATGACCCCCCCCCCCCCTTCCGCTCACGCAAAAAAACGTGTGCACTGCGTGCCTGGTGTCATATGCAGGTGGTTGGTGAGGGTCGCTGCCCCATCATTGACACCTGGTGGCAGACAGAGACGGGCTGCTCCATGATTGCGCCGCTGCCGTTCGCGTGGGAGTGCAAGCCAGGCAGTGCCACCCTGCCCTTCTTTGGTGTGCAGCCGGTGCTGCTGACGGACAGGGGGAGGAGATACAGGGGCCTGGTGAGCAGCAGGGGCTTTCCTTCCTTTCTGCAAGCAGTGCAACATGCAGGTTGGCGGTACCGTGTACTGCGTGATGGCTGTGGCAGCACAGGACATCATGAGTAGCGTTCCCTTCATTGTCCCCACGTTGGTGCTTTTCCTGACCCCCCCCCCCCCCCCCCCGCTCCCCCTCTCACCACCACTGCAGGTGAGGGCATCTTGGCGATTAAGACCCCGTGGCCCGCCATGATGCGCACCGTGTTTGGCGACCATGAGCGCTTCCAGCAGACATACTTCAGCGCATTCAAGGGATACTACTTCACTGGTGAGGGGGGGGGCAGGCAGTGAGGATGCGGAGTGAGGGGGGGGGGAGGCAGGGAGGATTTGGAGTGGAGTGGGATTGGCAGTGAGGGAGGGCAGGGCAGGGCAGGAGGAAGTAGTGACGTACTTTCAGGGCAGTGGCAGGGGCATGGGGGAAGGAGGGGGTAGTGCTGTTTCAGGCAGGTATTGAAGGAGTGGAGAGTGAAGGAGTTGATGAGGGGGTGCGGGGACCAGTCAAGGGGGCACCTTATGCATTGGGTTTGCAGAAAGCAGCAGCGGAACTTCATGAACGTCATGCTGCCATTTCTGTCAAGTACAGGTTGCCCACCTTCTGCAATGATCTGCTACAATGGTGATGCAAGCAACGCGCATTCATCGCTCCCTTCCTGTGGTTGCCCTGCCTTATGCACAGGTGACGGCTGCAGGCGTGACGAGAACGGTTACTATTGGATCACTGGGCGTGTGGATGACGTCATCAACGTCAGTGGTCACAGGGTGGGCACTGCTGAGGTGGAGAGTGCCCTGGCCAGCCACGACTTGTGTGCAGAGGCAGCAGTCATTGGGTGAGTAGCCCTTGTGCTGTTGGTGTGAGCTGGTTGCGGTCTAAGTAGGTCAAGAGATTCCATCCAGTTTACAGGTACAGTTTGAAACCAATGGCAGATGCAGTTGCATGCCCTAACCGCGCTTGCCATCGCCAGCCACGTCTTGTGCTGCAGAAGCAGCAGTCATTGGGTGAGTGCCACCTCTGTCTTAGAATGAGTGGATGTTGTTGCATTGCATGTTTGGCTTTGCCTGCTTGTGGGCCTTCTGCTTCCCTCTTTGAGATGAGGACACTCAAGATGCGTGAAAATTGACATGCAGTGTGTGGCGGATCGTTTGAGCTTGTTGCAAAGGGGCATGGGGCCAGCTGCCTGCAAGCATCCCACCCGACAGGTGCAGAGAATGGATGAGTAGCCTTTGGGCGGGCATGCACAAATACAAACCAGCGCTGCAGCTGTCAGCCGGCAGCAACTGTCTACGGCCACAACTGTTAACCCCTAGAAGCTGACGCGTGTACTGCTGTGTCTTTGCATGTGCCCTGCTGCTGTTGCGTGTCGTGCGTGTGCCCCATCCTGTCAAGGGTGAGTCTATCTATGCCTATGTGACAGTGCTGGATGAGGCGCAGCCGTCTGCCAAGCTGCATGCTGAGCTGGTCAACCTGGTCAAGAACCAGATCGGCAGCTTTGCAGCCCCTGATGTCATCCACTGGGCGCCAGGTGGGTGCACTCCTTGAACTGCAGGGGTGTGGGGTTTACCAGTGATTTTTACAGGGTATAAGCTACTAGCTTGTGATGTGAGCTTGCATAGTGTGTAGCAGGGTGCTGTGCTGGTTGTGCATTCTCTGTGCATGGATGCAGGCAAACAAGCTATGCTGAGCAGTGCAGTGTGGTGAGATTGGGAGTTGTGGAAGGGCTCCTCTTTCACGCAGGTAAAGCCCATCAAAATGTGCCTTCGCCTTTACCTATGCCTATCACCTGACAAGTTTTTGTGTCTGCTGCTGCTGCAGGGCTGCCCAAGACTCGCAGCGGCAAGATCATGCGGCGGATCCTGCGCAAAATCGCAGCAGGGCAGCTGGACCAGCTTGGTGATATCTCAACCCTGGCTGAACCCCAGGTGGTTGACCAGCTCATCGCATCGCGGCCTAAGGCAGCAGCAGCACGCATGTGAGCAAGATGTTGGCCGGCATTTGCATCTGCAGGTTGTGGGGTGTGGGTTTGGCCCGTCAGGGGTTTGTTGCTGTTGTCACATGTCGCAATGGCAGTATCACAGCTTTGTTGTGTTTGGAAGCAGCGCAGGGTACCTGCGCTTGGCTTGCACCCTGTGTTTGAGCTGTTACTGTTTTCAGGGTGAGACCGGTAGGTGTGCCGGTGACATGCGGGTGACGCTGCGCATGTGCCGTCGGGTGCGTTGCATGTGGTGTTTGAGAGTTGGGCCCCTGCCGAGCTTGGGGCAGGGGCTTTTTTGAGGCTCCCTTGCCTGCATTGCAAGGGGTCGGTGTGCAATATATGTACATGTACAGAAATTTTGTTACTGGGTGTGGGTGTGTGGGGTGGTGGAGCTTGCTTTCACTTGTTTTGCTGGGTGCCACTGCGTGTGCTTGCGGTGGGCAACAGGCCCCCTTGGTTGACAGCGCTGTGTGTGTCCCAGGTTCGCATGTTGGGGTTGTGGAGAAATGAGGCTTTTTTTGTGGCTGCTGCGCTGCATTTGCAGCATGTTCTTGTCTTTTGTTATTTTGTTCGTCCTCTTCCTGCCTTGCGCATTGGGCAACACCTACCTTTCGCGCCTGTTGGTTGTGCTTGTCAGGCAGCTTTCAGGCAATCTGGTTTCCAATCTCACCAGTACACATCCTGATGGCTCACTCGCCTTTTACGTGACTGTGCAGTTTTTGAGCATACCTACATGCACAGCCGCATGTCGCCATCCCATCTGTTGGATCAGGTGATGGGTGCTGGATACATTGCCGCCATGGTTGTGCTTCGACATCCATTGCAGTCTGCTTGCAACTGCACTTTTGGTTCGACCTGTAATCATCAGCAAGACCATAGTCTAGTTGCGCCTGTGTTGGTCATTTTTCCTGTGGCGACAGATGTAACACAAGGCAATACTGTTTCCAGGTTGCTAGGCCTGCTGATTGCAAGCCAGCAGACGCATCGACGTCGTGACGCACCGCAGGCAAGGAAAACAAACATGCACCAAGTGACCAAAAGTGCCCTCATGGTTGAGCAGTTTATGTGGCACCCACCAGACAGTGTGGCACGCAAGTGGTGCTAAGTATCACGTATTGTTCTGCTGTCATGCACTGCACATGCACACACACGCATGCACAGTGTGCACAACAGGCACGTGCCCGACAGGCTGTATGTTTATGTTGAGTCCCTGTTGTCACATGAACGCTGAATAAGATGCCTCAGAAGTAATAGACTGAACAGCAAGTGCCCTCAGGAATCGGCCTGTCAATTTTGCAGGAAGTCAAACATTTGACCAAGTCTGTGCTTTCCAACGTGTCCAGCGCTAGGGGCCAGAGACCATGATGAGGTGCTTCCTCTCTTGCTCATCAATGTATCTGCACGTTCGCTCTGTGGGTCTTCCTGGCGTTATTACGAGACACGTCACACATATTCGTGTGGTCACTTTTGAGTTGGAGTCTGTTGGATTGGTTCGTGCTGGGACCGCATTGTAAGGCCTGGACGAACGCAGTTGCCCTCGTTTCAGCATCTGTGCACGATCCCTGGCAAGGATATTGCAATGATGAAGACCACTACAACGCCCCAGGGTGCGCAGCTGGGCAGCAAAAAAGCGCATCAGCTAAGCATGAGATCATGCAACATTGCACAGCAGTCTGCACGGCACGTGGTGCGGCATGCAGCAAGCAGCAGGCGTGCAGCAGTGCTGACCAGGGCAGCAGCAGCCAAGTCCAGCCCAGCAAAGCCAAAGGCGGAGCACTACATCCGAGAGATGTCCCCATGGCCAACAGATGTCCCAATTGTTGCTCACGACCTCGCAAAGCAGCCCCAGGTGGACCTAGTCATAGCAGGAGCAGGCCCCTCCGGCTTGGCAGTGGGTGAGAGGGTGGCTCGTGCAGGCTACAAGGTCTGTATCATCGATCCTGCACCCCTAGGCATTTGGCCGAACAACTACGGCGTTTGGGTCGATGAATTCGAGGCCATGGGCTTGGGAGACTGCCTGGAGGTCATCTGGCCTAAGGCCAAGGTATTCTTGGACAGCGACAACCTGGGCGAAAAGTGAGTAGGCAAGGAACTTACAGGCAGATGTTAGTGACTACTGCATTAGTGTTGGCACTACGGTGTCTTCAGCAGGTGCTGCCACTGGCATCCTGCTCTGTGCTGGTTGGGGGCAGCAAGCCGGTTAGGGTGCAGACGCAGACACCCTGTCTATTGGTGGTTTCGCTGTTTCACAGCAGGCAGGGCAGCAGGGTTGGGACAGGTCATGGTGGGGCAGCAGTAGGCGTGTGATAGCGGTCGTGTGCAGGCATTTACACCAGCAGCAGTTGCCGTGCAAGTAGCAGCAGGACTAGCACTTACAGCCAGGCGCCACAGCAGCAGCAGCGGCAACATAACACCACCAGTTGGGCGGCTGCTTGGGGTAGCGCCATGCCCCTCCCACCCACCCAGCTCTCTCTTTCGCTGAATCACAAATCACAATAATGGCCAGCAGCAATCCTGGGCGGGAGGTGACCCCGCATCTCTCTAACCCACCAGGTGGTGATGTTGTAAGCACTGTGGCTGGTGCTGTGCTGTGCTGTGCTTTGACAACTGCTGTGCCATGCCGTGCTGTGCTGGCCTTGCTGCAGGTTCCTTGACCGGCCCTACGGCCGTGTAGACAGGCCCAAGTTGAAACGCACGCTGCTGGAGCGCTGTGTGGCACAGGGTGAGCAGCAGCGGAGCAGGGCATGGGCGGGCAGAGTGTACTGCTTCTTTGAATGCTTGCTGTGTGATGCTAGTGCTTGCAGCGTGAACTGAGCAGCTGGGAGCAGGGGAGGGTGTCTGTGGAGACATGCTGCCCGATGCAGGTGCTTGTGGTAGTGTTTCCAAATCCACAACACTTGCCTGTTGTTAACTTTCTGGCAGCAGGCAGCACTGGTGGAACATACACTGGTGTTGATACACAGGGGTGCAGGGTTCTCGAGAAGGCATGTCCACTGCAGAGCCCCAGCTAGCTCGACAGCATCTGGGTGCCCTGCAGCAGCACAGTATGCTGCAGTAGGGGTCCGACAGCAGCAGGTTTTTCCCAGAAGGGCCATGTTGACGGAATTGCACCTGCTCAACCACGTGAATTCCTCAGCCGTCAGTCTGTGGTAGCAGCCGAACTTGCCTCACCCTACACTCGCCCCTACCAAGCAGTCCCTCCGGTCAATATCAGATGCCTTGAATATCTGATGTGGCGGCATCCTCACACATGTGTAAGGCACTAAGCTTGATGACGTCCCTGTGTTCGTCTCCTACGGTGTCTCATGTTCTCCTGCATGTCCTGCGTGTGTTCATGTCTGCAGGTGTCACCTTCATCACTGGCAAGGTCGACCGTGTGCAGCATGCAGATGGGCAGTCCACGGTGTTCATCCAGGGGGCTGAGGCACAGCAGGTCAGCGGCTCTCTGGTATTGGATGCCACGGGTCACAGCAGGCGGCTGGTGGAGTTTGACAAGAAGTTTGACCCAGGGTACCAGGGCGCATACGGCATCGTGGCAGGTGGGGCGGGCTGTGTGGGCTGGGGGGCTGCGGCAGGTGGGGGGGGGGGGGGCGTCAGGACAATTGCTGGTAGGTTGTGAAGAAGTTTGACCCAGGCTATCAATCAGGGGGCGTACGGCATCGTGGCAGGTGAGGCGGGGTTGTGGTGCTGGGGTAGGATGTCGGGCTGTGGCAGGTGTGTGTGTGGGGGGGGGGGGCGCTGTCAGGACAGTTGCTGGAAGAGTAACAAGAAGAGCGGACCTGGCTAACAGGGGTCGTTCGGCATAGTGGCAGGGGGGGGGGCTGTTTGGGCTTCTTTGCAGGTGGGGAGCGCGGCAGTGCGATGGCAGGTAGGGCTGCTGCAGCAGGGCCTAGCGAAGGCTTTGGAAGGGGTACATGGCATCGTGGCATGTGGGGTGGGCAGTGCTGGCAGGGTGTGTGGTTTAGCGCCAGGAGGGTTTTCTTGCGCAGGTGTGGGTTGTAGGCAGCAGATGTGTTTGTAGTGAGCCGGGACAGCCGCAGGATGCTATGTTCATCAGTGGGGGGTGCTTGGGCTGAGGCACCGTGATGCTGTGTCTTGCGTTGTGTTGCGCTGCCCGCCCGTGTGAGCTGCTCTGATGAGTCTTGCGTGCCGCTTGCCATTATTTTGTGCTGCCACCGTGTGGCGTGCTGTGTTGTTGTGCCGTCAATACTGCCAAGATCAGGGGCACCCACTTGACGTGTCCTGTTGGCGTGCTGTTGCTTGCAGAGGTTGAGAGCCACCCCTTTGATGTGGACACCATGCTGTGACATGCTTAGCTGTGAACTGATAGATGCTGCTGTTTGTTGTCCTGCAGAGGTTGAGAGCCACCCCTTTGATGTGGACACCATGCTGTGACATGCTTAGCTGTGAACTGATAGATGGTGATGTGTGTTGTCCTGCAGAGGTTGAGAGCCACCCTTTTGATGTGGACACCATGTTGTTCATGGACTGGCGTGATGACCACTTGGCAGACCTGCCAGAGGTCAAGGCACGCAACAGCAAGCTGCCCACATTCCTGTACGCCATGCCTTTCACGAAGAACAAGGTAAGACAGGCAAAGGACGAAGAACATATGGGCCTTGGGATCACAAGGTTCCCTTGCATGCGGCCAACCTCCCATACGGCGCAGGGATGGCAGGTTCCTGTGGACACCCTTGCTTGAGTTTGCCCTCTACCAGTTTATCAGTGGTCAGACAGCTGCTGTGATGCAGTGCTAGGCAAGCGCGCAGCCAGAATGCATTCATCTGCAGAGCAGCAGGGTGACGAGCAGCCTGTGCTGACATCGTCACGGTTGCTGCCCTGTCCTGTCCTGCACTGTCCTGTCCTGCCCCTTCCATTGCAGGTGTTCCTAGAGGAGACCTCTCTGGTGGCGCGGCCTGCAGTTGGCTTCCCAGACTTGAAGGAGCGCCTGGAAGCTCGCATGAAGTGGCTGGGCATCAAGGTGCGCCCGCAGCAGAGACGGATGTCTGGACAGCTACCCAGAGCTCACGCCGAAGTCTGCCTGACGCCAAGCCCGAACATGATCTTGCACTGTTGAACAGCGCGTGTCTCTTGCTCCCTTTCCAGCGCTGTTGCCCCAGAGTGTGAGGAAGCTCCTTGTTTGACTTCTGCCTGTGTACACGCTGCTGCTGCACCGCAGGTGAAGCACATCGAGGAGGAGGAGTACTGCCTCATCCCTATGGGTGGCGTGTTGCCCAAACACCCACAACGAGTGCTGGGCATTGGAGGGACAGCAGGCATGGTGCACCCCTCAACAGGTGAGCAGGCGGCTGGCTGGGACCTCGATCTGCTGGGCCGCGATGTGCATGATGCTGGTGCAGTTATGCAGTTGTGTCGGTGCATGTACATGGTAATGACCTTGGAGGTGATGTGACGCCAAGCACTGTCTGCAGCAGCTCCTGAAGGTGCAGTGTGGTGCGTACAACTAGGGCACATAATCATGCATGCAGGCACAAAACATGTCCTGCAGCTTCTGGCTGTGCTGGCGCTGCTCTCTGCTTGCACTGCGCAGGGTTCATGGTCAGCCGTATGCTGGGTGTTGCTCCCACCATCGCTGATGCCATTGTGGACCAGCTGTCCCGCCCAACAGACAAGGCAGTTGCTGCAGGTGCGCTGATGGCAGCTCGGCTTGTACAGTTTGCTCACACCAGCGTGTGCGCGGCTAAGCTGCTGACAACTGTCTCTCAGTCGCATGCGTCCAAAGCTAGTGCAATGTTTGTCAGGCCAGCCGCTGAGTTTGGTACTGTGCTGCCAGTATCGACCCGCTGCAAGCCTATTACATAAGAGTATGATGCTGCTGTAACACGGTGTACCTGTTGGTTGTCACATGCAAGGG
Organism: Desmodesmus armatus; assembly: GCA_007449985.2. NCBI lineage: Eukaryota > Viridiplantae > Chlorophyta > Chlorophyceae > Sphaeropleales > Scenedesmaceae > Desmodesmus > Desmodesmus armatus. The sequence goes on along the minus strand of VIIQ02000133.1, from coordinate 107,271 downwards.
CACATGCTGCCTGTCACCACTGTCCAGCTTGCCAGCATGTTGTGCGCTGATGTCAACAGCTGCTGACAGCTTGGCTGCCGTTCTCCCTCCCCTCTGTCTTTGTGCCCCACAGGCGCAGCCAGCCGGCCCACTAGTGAAGCGGTGGCCAACTCCATGGCGGCGGGCGTTTGGCGCGCAGCGTGGCCCGTGGAGCGCCTGCGTCAGCGCGCGTTCTTTACCTTTGGCATGGACGTGCTGCTGAAGCTAAACCTGCAGGAGACCCGCAGCTTCTTCAATGCCTTTTTCAGCCTATCTGACTTCAACTGGCATGGGTTCCTGTCAGCACGGTTGGGTTTCCTACAGCTCATTGGCTTCGGCCTGAGCTTGTTTGCTAACAGCAGCAACCAGTCTCGGTTGGATCTGCTGCAGAAGGGTCTGCCAGGCCTTGCAGGCATGCTGCTGGAGTTGGCACCAACCCTGGGAGACTACTATGGGGTTCAGAAGGAGCTGAAGATGCAGAAGCAGCTCGATCAGCAGGTGTTCAGCAGCCCACCGGTCGCGGCAGCAGTAGCGGCAGCGATGGCGCCGGCAGCGGCAGCAGCAGCCGGCAGTAACGGTCAGCCGAAGCAGCAGCAGGAAGAGCAGCAGTCGGGGAAGGTGCCAGTGGGTGCAGGAGCAGGCAGCAATAGCAGCAGCAACAGCTCGAGCTAGCTGCAAGCAGGGCCTGTATGAGTGGAAGTGTGTTGAGAGAGAGTGTGTTGATAGAGAGGATACTGTTTGTTGCATGTCTGGCTGGTGCTGGCTCTGCATTGGTGCTGTCAGGACGCATGCATGTGGGCGTCTGGCGTGTTGTATATTGCCTCAGCTGTGCTTGTTGTGTTCAGTCTGGCAGCCAGCTTACTTCAGATGTTGTGAGTGTCTTTGGCGTGAATGTGTTGCTGCTGTGCGCTCCAGTGTTAGTGATGTAAATGTACTGTGTTGGAAGAGGTCTGCATGGGTGCAGCTTCGGTGACATGCTGTTAGGCGCGCGGGTCTTGATGGAGCAACATGACATGTCTCGACAAATATGTCCAGGTGCGTGGCAGCACGTCCAACACAGGTTTGAGTTGAAGGCAGCAGCACAACCGGAATAGCTTGTGCACTTGTGTGTGTGCCGTTGCCTCACTGGCTCAAGATGGAATGTCCGGTGATGGCAGGTGCCTGTGGGCTAGTACTGGCACTTTCACACCAACGGAGATATGCAAACGGCCAAGCCTCAGGCAGACCAGTGCAGAAGATGCGCCACCAGCTCAACTGAAGAATCAATATGGTGTCTGTAGCATTTTATAAATTACTGCCTCCAAGCATATGCAGAGATGCATCCAAGAACCTGGGATCTGTACGCACAGGAGGTGGCAGCAGCCCATGTGCCTGAAGGCGTGATGCCACTGCTGCTGTTTCTTGGAACCTGTAAGCTGCTATGAATGTTGTGCAGCTGACCACACAGCAGTACCATGTGGCGCCCCGGTGACACCATACAGTATTGCAGCAATGCCCAATGGTACAAGCGTTATCACTATCGTGATCATCATGTGGCCAGGATGTGTGAGACACACGTCGGCATGCATCTGGCAACAGCAGGGCGTTTGGGCTGGGGTAGAAGCAAAGCATACCCCAGCACACCCTCCTAACACATGGCTTGTGTCCGCTTCGGAGATCTGTCCAAAGCAGCCTTAATTGGTTGCTCGTCGACAAATGAAACTCGACGTTTGCTGTGGCTGTCGCAAATGGGTGTCGTGTCCGTCTCGTTGTGTGCAGAGCAGGGCATCGCGCTCTGCACAGCTTTCAAACAAGCAGATGGTCGCTTTCACATCGAGTTTGAGTATGTACCCGTAACGTCACCAGAGATAGACGCAAAGGGGCTCTTGCGAGCCGTAGGGGCTGCCACCATCCTGAGGAGCAGTGCACGTGTCGTGGTGAGGGGCGTTTGCCATACCTGAGCAGCAACAAAAAACATTGTACGGTCGTACAATAGTTTGGGCACCATAATGCGACGCGTCACGGTTGGTGCAAGCCAGCTTGTCACTTTTGCTGTGCTGGGACTTGGCACATGGGTGTGCAGCTTCACCCTATGATGTGTGAGGGCATTTGTTATATATAACTGCTTGTCACAATCTGATGTATCCTGTTGTTGCTGGACAACTACACTCTCCACACCCTGCCACGTGGGTGTGCACACTCCCTGGAGTGTGCACACTCCAAGGACCCTGCCAGCTGGCACTCCAAGGACCCTGCAGGGTCCTTGGAGTGCCAGGCTGGCATTGCATGCCCGCAACTGCTGACAAGCTGCAAGGTCTCGACAATTGTTGAGAATTTGCAAACTCGCAAATCACAGGTCATTCACTGACACCTTACCAGGCTGTTGGACGCCTTAAGTGTATGTGTACATGATGAAAGCCACGTGCTCCTGAACCCAACACCTACCTTCACAACACCGCCTCCGCCCCCCAAAACTGCAGGCAGTGCCACACCCTGGGTACCAGGGCACCAGCAGATGTCAGCAGCAAAACATGCTGGAGGACGCTGTAGACAGGTTCTTGACGGCAGGCGTTTTGGTCTGTGTGAGGCTGATTGACAGGGTAGTGGCCTGTGAGGAGGTCACACAGCGCCCGCTGCAGGACAAGGCCATCAAGGCCGTGACTGGAGGTAACATGGCCCTCAGGTGCGACCAGAAGCGCAGACGTACTGGGGTTTTAGAATGGAGTCCAAGAGGGCAGGCCCCTTGACGCTTGTACACAATGGACCCCTTCTTCCTTTGACCCTTGCACCCTGCCAGGGTAGTTATGATGGGACCAAGCTGCTATAGACATGTCACATGTTGTTTCTCCTCAATCGAGTGCACCCTGCTTTGAGATCAACTTACACTGGCAGGCATCACTAGCCTCAGGCTGCTGCTCCTGATGCCCCACCTCTATGATGCCTGCAGGGCAGAAGCAGAGACATATGGCACCCCGCTGAATGATGAGCGGTACAAGCTGCTGACAGAGTACATGAGGGAGGAGGCAGCCAAGTTCCTGCAGGTGCGCTGAGGTTTGACCCGCACATGCGATCCCAGGGTGACAGCAAGCAATCCACCATTGCGATTCAGGACCAAACACAGGCTGCTTGGCAACTGCACAACCCAACATTGTGCTCTGACAGCAAAGCAGAGCGTCATTTGTAGGCAGGGAGAGTGTGTACGCCAGTCATGTGTTGTATGGCACCTCTGCATGTGCAGAAGCAAGTGGCTATTGGCTTTCTTCCGTCGTGCTGACATACTTGTCCAATTGCCCCTGCGTTGAACAACGTGCAGGACCCCTCCAAGTGTGCTAACTCCGCTGAGGCCTTTGCCGCCTATGAAGCAGTCCGCTTCCAGCCTGGGGCTTTCCTCTACGTGCCTGATGCCTTCTGGAATGCCAGTAAGCAGGGTGCAAGAGGAAGGGAGCGTAGGGAGTGAGCCTGAGGCCTGCTTAGACGTTGAATTTGAGGCACGAGGAAGGTTTTTGAGGCCTGGCGTGGGCCGGCAACTTTGGTTGAGGGCAAGACAGCCAAGGGCTCCAACCCTGTGGCATAACATGCAGCACAGCATTGCTGCTGAGGCTCTGGCGGTGATGGTGCCATTTGCATGTACAGCAGTGGCCAGCACAACACCAGCCTTGCTGTGGAATGTGCATATGCACGCTGCTGGTGCGCGCTACAGCCACCTTCACTTGCCAGCAGTGCCAGGCTGTCCTATGCACGCTGCTGCTACAGCGCCGAAATGTGCGGCTGTGTGCGTGTTTGGAATTTTCCTGCAGTGACGGAGGCGCAGCACTCTGTCTCCACTGGCTACAAGCGCCCTCGTGGGGCCGGCTCCTTCTTCTACAGCGACACTTACTGGGGTTACGAAGAGTTGCTATACGAAAACTGGGCCGAGGAACAAGAGCTGCAGCAGCAGCAGCAGCAGGAGGAGGAGGAAGAGGAGGAGGAAGAGGAGGAGGAGCAGGAGGTTGAAGCAGGGTTGCATGACGTAAAGCTGGAAGAGGCTCCAGATGCTGCCAGCCAGGCTGTGTGTCAGCCTGCGTGGCAGCAGCAGATTGTCAAGCTAGAGCAAGTTAAGGCAGAGGAGGATGACAAGCAGCAGCTGCAGCTGATTGTGCTGGCGCAGCAGCGGGAAGCGTGCAAACGGAAGCGCCAGCGCAGGACAGCACGCATGGCTTGACGGTTGGGGGGCAGGGGTGCTCAGTGCAGTATGTATGTTGAGCTCTGCCCCTGCCCTGGAGGTTTTGGTCTTGCAGTGAAGGGGTGCGTGTTGGCAGCAGTGGGAGCAAAAGCGGCGGCAGCAGCAGCAGCAGCCGCAGGAAGAGAGGGTCAGGGTTTGCAGCTGGCAGTGACGCCAGCCGCAATGATAATAGCAGTGGTGGTGGTAGTGGTGGTGGTGCCAGCGGTGATGGAATCAGTTGCAGGTCACGATATCAGTCAGTTGCAAGAGCCGCCGATAGCTGCGGCGGCGACTGGCAGTTGTGGTTGTGAGAAGGCTTGTGAGGACTGTTGTTGGAAGTGGTGCAAGGGGCGGCTGGCAGCCTTGCCCACACTGTGTGGCTCTGTTAGGGAGTTGAAAAGATTTCAGGCAACCTGTCCTATGCACCATCCCACTGGCCAGTACCAACCATGCAGCATCCCACTTTGCTGCAAGGCAGCCACGTGGCTGCACCATCATGATTTGTCGATAGGCCTTCCTGTGCGGTTTAGAGTCATCGCGCGGGTGCACCCCAGGATTTGCCTTGGGCAAGGTCTGGGCTTCGAAGCCCATAGTGCACCCCCCCTGGAATCCAGGGGGGTGCACCATGTGTACGTGGTGGCATCCTGGGCCAGTGACTGGGACATGATGATGGTGGTTACATAAATGTGTTGAAACCAGACTTTCAAGTGCATACAGGGCAGGCTCAAGCGAGCTTACTGCAGTTGACAGACCGGGATATTTCTGCATTCATGTTCATGTTGGTTGAACAACCAAAACTGCAACTGCAGGACCGCCTGAAAACTGACCAAAAAAAAACTGCAATATTAATTTTTAACCACGGTCCCTATTTCGAGCCTCTACGGCACCTTGTGTGGCCTCCATCATCAGCAGTGACTCGGCCTGCAGTGCAAGTGACGGTCATGTTGCAAAGGTCACAACCCACCCCCCAGTAAACAGGACACCTCAAAGCGCAACAGCGTTGTTATTCCGCTGGGATGTGCCTGCTCAAGCGCTTGGGCTCGGTGCTTGTGCTGTGAGGTGATCTGGTCCAATGCCAACACTGTCCGACACAATCAGGGAGCGATAGCCGCTTCATCTCGCAGGCTGTGCCCAAGTGGCTAGTTGTCATGCAAAGCCAGGAGCAGCACCCCCTGCTGCTGCACATCTGTGGCAACCAGAATGCAGGTGTGTTGTCTGGACGTGTTGGGTGCTTGCTGAAGCTCTGCGTGAAATTTCCTTGAGTTTGTCATGTTACATCAGTGTCAATGTGTCTGTAGGCAAGAGTGGACTGGCCAATGTGCTGGCCCACAGCTTTGGCTGCACCCCAGTGCTGACTGGGCCATGTTCGGCTAGTGGCCTGGTGGGTGACAAGCCAGCAACCTCAGCATTGAATCCTGCCGACAGATATGCACTTCATGCTGCTGAGATTGCTCATATAGTGCCGCTGCTAGCTGTCCTAGGCGTGCATCTGAGGCAACTAGGGTTGACAATCATACCTGCATGCGGACAGAACTAGTGCCTCGTGTATGCATGTCAGCAGCTGTTCAACGGGTCTGCAGCAATCAGTCACACAGCTCTGGGTTCAAACGAGTCTGTCTGCACCGCCTTCGCTGGTGCAGGAAAGTGAGGCAGCAGCCCAGCACACCTTCATTGCTGGGGCCAAGGATGACGAAATCCTCGAAAAGGTGAGCACCAACCACAACCTATGTGCGAGTCAGCTTGGCCATGTTTCCTGCTTTCAAAAGGGCATGTTCCGTGACATGTTTTTGGACACCATGGACGCTCAAGTTATGCTGGTTGCTTCTTGGATATAACGCAGCTTGCCAAGCACTACCGCCACTTGATCCTGCCGGACAGCCCTGCCAACAAGCCAGCACAACCCCACAACAGCGGCACTGCTGCGGCTGCCCCAGCACATGCAGCAGCAGTAGCTGGTGGCGGCAGTGCAGCACAGCGTCTGGGTGTGACGTCAGGTGCCATCCATCACAGCAAGAAGAAGGGGCTGTTCACTATAGAGGATGATCTTGACCACGCAACGTGGCTCACGCAGTGCGTCCACTTCGAGCCAGGTGAGAGCAAGAAGTGAAGAGCGGCGGTCATGTCTTGGCCATGCTGAGCAGGTTAGAGCTCCGCCGGGCAGTAGGCTTCTGAAGACAGCAGCCGTTGAGGCGTTTGGGCAGCATAAAACCCCCCAGCAGGAATGTCTGCAGAGTTGCAGTTTGTCTTTGTGCCCAGGTTAGCTGTGTGGCCATCCGCACTGTGCAGTGCGCAACGCCTGGGCATGCACACCCTGCAAGTTTGTTGCGTCCTGCTGCCACCACAATTGCGATCCCTGCAGGCAGCAGCGAGGTGTCTTTGGTCCTCTCATACAACAGTCGGGAGACAGTCCTAGAGGCCCTCAAAGCAGCCCATGAGGTGCTACAGAAGGCAGAGGATGCTGGCCCCTCAAAGGTCTGTGGTGACCTCGTGTGGCGGGGTGCTGGCCTTGCCTGCACGCTTATGCTTAGTGCGCGCGGCTGCTGCTTGCTCTTTGTTGTTGGCGTTTGTGTTCACGGGGATGCAAAGCAGGAAGGAGATACATCACAGTCTTGTCGCCTTGGCAGATCTGTGCCTTTCTGCGCAGCTCCAAACTCATGCATAGGTTTGCTTGCAGCACCAAAGGACGTGGGCCAAGCATGTGCAGGCAAAACACACCAACACACCAAGCAACTCACTCTATCTGGCACACCTGTCCCTGCACTGCTGCTGGCAGGCCTGGGATGTCTTGAACGACCGGAAGCGCTGCATCAGTGCCGCCCTGCGCTACACAGGCTGGCCTGTGCTGGGATTTGAAAAGCTCAAGCAGTACATCGAGAATTCAATACCAGGCATACCTGTGACGCCAGCCAGGATGATCACAGAGCTGCGCAGCACTCTGCGGCTCAGCAGGGCACACTGGGAGCAGCTGGGGTATGCGGTGTTGCTGCCGCTGCCACAGGCTTGCAGCGTTGGGGAGGCTTTGAAGCTTCTGCAGCTGCAGCATGCATGGGTTAGCATGGCAGACAGAGACCCTCAGAAGTGGGAGGGCAACAGGTGAGGGACACGCTCACAGGGCTGGAAGCTGTGAGGGCGGTGACCGTGAGCTTGCATTGCGGATGTGGCAAGCCGTGCACAGGCAGCGTGCTGCAGCTAGATATGCTGCCTACTGATACTGTAGAATACGGCCTGGTCATCAGGGCAGCGATCAGACACACTTGTTGCATCTGCATGCATCTACATTTGGCGGCACTGAGCATCTATGCCTCTATCCATCTGAATGTTGGGGCAACCTCAGCCTGATCCGCAATCGAATGCTGCCATGCGCTCTTGCATGTTGTTTGCTGGTAACACGCCCGTGTGAGGTACTTTGCTGGTTTTGTTACGCAGGTTTCTGGGGCTGATCAGCCACCTGGACATCACCCTCCCAGCACCCAGCGCACCCTGCAAGATAACCATCCGTGATGGCCAGGGTCAGGAGGTCAGCACCTCTGGTACCGGCAGCAGTGCAGCTCACAGCTCAGGAATCCAACAGCAGCAGCAGGCGGCAGCGATGGCGGCTGGGGATCTGGGTGGCAGCAGCCACAGCTGGCAGCACCTGGATGCTTCTGGGGTGGCCTGTGACATGCTGTATGTGTGTAAGGAGGCCACTGCTTCAGGGCTGGGTTCCCTACAGCAGGAGATCACGCCCGAGCTCAAGAGTGCATGGGTGCAGCACATACTGAGCAGTTCAAAGGACCGGCAGCAGCAGGAGGTGTGTGCTGATAAATTGCCAGGATCACTAGCATGCAGGCTGTGTATGGGGAGGCTTGGTTGCTACTCGGCACGCAACGGTAGTGTGTCTGGCTAAGCGTGCTGGCTTTGTCATGGGTGTGAGAGATGAACCTGCTCTTGCATGCATGCCTGGACCCTGGGCAAGGTGCTTGCAGCAAAGTCATGACGCCGGCATCACCATTGCAGTTGTGCTCTTTTTCCCTGCATCAGCTTGTTCCGCGCTGCTGCCCTCTTTGCTGCTGGTGGTGCGCATGCAGGTTGGTGGCGGTGCTGAGCATGCTGCAGATGGCATCCTGCCTGTGCTGATGATTGGCGTCATGTTTGAAAAGATCCATCCTGACATCTTTGCCCTGGTGTCTGAATACAAGGCTGCAAAGGTGCGGTACTGTAGATTTGATACCTGAACTTCATGCCAGCACATGTCTGCTCTTGCACACAACAGCTGAGGTTAAAGCACCTGTGCTGGCACAGCACAGGCTTCATCAAAAGTTGCCTATGTACACTGGCTGTTCCTGGGTTATATTTTGAACAGCAACAGCATGTACTGTTGTGACCATGCCCACTGCTGTGGTATGACTGCTGTGGTATCTATTCTGCTGACCGCCTCTTGTCAACACGCCCGCCTGTGTGGCTGCTGTCATGGTCATCACAGGTCAGTAGGGATGCCAGTTCCATTGCCAGTAGCCTGCAGGAGCTTCAGGCTTTGGTGGCTGACTACATGTCAGGACCCGAAGGCCAGAAGACCATTAAATTCCTGCAGGAGCGTGTCAGCACAATACTGGCATTAGCACTGGTGTCTGTTCAAGGGGTTGAGGAAGGTGGGCACTGGGCAACTGCTGCAGCTGATCAGTGGTGTGCTGTAATCACAGTAAGCAGAGAGAAACCTTTCCCTTGGTCCTGCAGCTGCTACGCCCCCGCGGGCACCTGCCCGTATGCACCATGCACATGCATACTAATGTTGCAGTTCAAGTGTTTTCAAGGCTGCCTCGGCCGTTGGGGCACAAGGCTGCCCTCACACGAGCATCTATATCACAAGGCTCCGAGAGAGGATTCTAGTACGACCGCAGCGGCTTTCCTTCGTGCCCCTTGATGCTCTGCAGGCCAGGAGGGTGCTGTTGCACAGCGCATCATGGATGCCGGTGGTGTGGTCACTCAGCCGCTGTTCCCTTGGCTGTGGGCAGGGGGTGAGGTTGCAGCACATAGGAGCCTCAAGGGTGTGAGGACCGGGGAGCTGCTCAACCTCAAGCAGAGTGGGCTGCAGGTGGGTGGGCCAGCACATCCAGCTGATGTGCGCAGCGTGGCTGCTTGCGTGCGTGGTCTTGCCAAGAAATGATGGTATGTCTCCTGTCTTTGCCTCAATGGCAGTGTGTCGTGGGTGGATGGGCTATCGGCATCATGTTCCGCAGCCAGCACTGATCTGAAGTACGCAATTACAGCACATGTGGCAAGGCATATGCAGTGCATCTTGCATCCTGTGCCTTATGCTCTTTCATTCGTGTCTCAGACGTACATACCCGCACCGTTCGCGCATACGCATGCATTATTGTCCTTCATCGTGCCTCTTGTTCCTGGCAGGCTCTGCATGGCATGCTGCTGAGGAGGGGTCCCGCCCAAACCACCCCAAGGGAAGCTCTGCTGCAGCGAGCAGCAGCAGCCCAACAGCACTTGCAGGAGCTGCTAGCACAGCAGGAGGTTGGGGGTGCTGCCCTGTCAACATTGCCAGAGTCAGCACAGGGCGCGGTGAAGTCTGCACTGCAGGGTTTTTGGCAGCAGGCGGAGCAGTTGGTGCAGAACCAGGCCCAGCAGCTGGAGCGCATGGTTGTTCCTGCTGTAAAAGCTGAGGTGAGATATGCTCGTAGTGCCCTTTACTTGGGTGCAGCATGGCGATGGTAGCCCGCGACTACTGAAAGCTACATGAATTACATACTGTGCACTCCAAGAGACCTGTTCTGCACTGTCACAAGGCCAAAATTGGGGCGTGCGCATGTGTGTTGTGCCTGTTGTGCAAAGCAAACAACACCCCAGGTTGCTTGTCTGCACGCCACTCCATGCCGTGCCGACCCGTGCTATGCCGCAGGTCCCTGTCTTTTGGGAGCAAGTGCTGCAGGCAAGCTGCATGTCCAACACTCCTGAGCGGGTCGCTCACAGGCTGCTGGCCGAGCTGCTCCCGGAGCTGCAGCTGCAGCATCACGCCCTGCCAGCTGTGGCCTCCGGTGTGCAGGGCTGTGTCCTTGACAAGCTGGTGCAGGAGGCACGCGCCCAGGTAAACCCCTCAATTTGGCGGTTGCGGCTTGAAGCCGCCCTGTGTATGTGGGTGTTGCTGCATGTCTGCACAAGCCCCGTTTGAGTGGGCATTTTTGTCAGCACAACAACAGCAAAGCCTGCTTTCATGTCTGCACGCATGAGCTGTGTTGGCTCCCTATAGGGTGTTCAAGCACGTCCTGCAGCATTTTGCATGTAACCTATCCAGTAGCAGTGCAAGCTGCGTCCTGAATAGGATAGAGGGGTTTCACAGCAGCATCAACTTTGGTGTGCTGGGCCAGCACTGCTGGCACAAATTGCCATGTTCAGCCTGCAGCGTCTTGGGTTTGTTGGTGCTGGCTGAGTGCTCCCGCTTTTTTTTTCTTTTTTTTTTCCCGCATGCGCCAGAAACATACTGTGTAGTAGTGATTGACCCAACTGAGGTGCCTGCTGCAGGGTGCTGATATGCGTGCACTGCCTGGGCGTCTGTACAAGCTGCTGAAGGGCGAACTGCAGACCAACCGCCCTGTGCAAGAGCTGATGTTTGTAGGACTCCTGGAGGACAGACTGCTCGCCATGGTGCGGTGCATGTGTGCAGCCACAGGGAGGGCTTTGTAGGTGTTGTGCATACCTGCAGCCACATGGAGGATTTTGAGGTGACGGACATGATCCCATGTAACTCTCCCCACCCAATCCAATTCAAATCATTTCAACCCTCATCACCATAAGAGACAGCACACAATGGAGGACAGGTGTACTCATTCTCTGTGGATATCTCAGTGTACTGTACAATCTCCGGGCTGGTCACTGGCTGAAGGGTGGCAGAGGGGTTTATGTGATACCTTACTGCGTTTCCTTCAAGTGCAGTGTGTGCTGTGCATCTGCCCTGCAGTCCTGCCTCCCTCCAGGCCTCGACCTACCGCAGGAGATGGCCCAGCTGCAGCAGCTGCAAGCAGCCATCCAGCACGCCATCCAACACGGTTCACATCGCGCAGCCGGCGCTGGCAGCTCATTGGACGCTGCCTCTGAGCAGCCTCTGCTAGCCTTCCAGATAGAGACGTGCACACAGCTTGTGCACCTCGCCACCACTGCTGCTGCGGACGCAGCAGCACAAGTCACTCAGCAGGACCTGCGGGCACCGACAGACACTGCAGGAGCCACAGCAGCCGCAGGAAACGCAGGAATGCCTTGCGAACGTGAAGCAGGCCTTGCTGGGGAGGTGCGGAGAATTGTCCTGCAGGCCAGCACCTCTTGGATCAAGGACCTGGCAATACGGCTTGCGCACTACACCTGCCGCTATCTATTCGATGTGCTGCGCTGGCAGTCTGGCTGGGCACTGCGGCAGGTGAGCTGCTAGTAACGACTTGACCTAGCTGGTGGTGTCGCGAATCACTGCACATCCACACAACATGCAGTGCCGTACAGTACAGGTGTAGGGGACAAGGTTCCAACCCCGGCACTGGCTAGTGCTAAGGGCTCACGAGGGTGCCCCTAGGGCCCAAGGGTTGCCATGTGTGGTCCTGTTAGGCGTGTACTTGTGGTTTCGACAGAGCGAGTGCCTCAATGCAATCCTCATCCTGTGCATGCATGCATGTTGTGACATGATGCCAGGCAACCGACAAGGTGCAGGCTGGCGGTCAGGGCGTGTGTTGAACTGATATTCCTCAGCGCTGCTGTGTGTGTCCTCAGATTTCACTTTGTTCAGCCTGGTGTGCGCTTTGCAGGTGTACGATGCCCGGGGCTTGTCTCATGGGCTGCAGAAGAGTCTTGCCACCATTGCCAGCATTGTCCAGGACGCAAGTGATGACTCAGCCCAGCTGGAGGTGAGTTACCCAACACCTGATGACTAATACCTATCCTGCGATCGACTCGCCTCCTGATCTAAGGGTGCAATCCTGGCCTGTGCAAGTCTTGCTTTCTCATGCTTGTGGCACAGGGGTAGATAGATATGAAAGGAGTGACAGGGGCAATGCAGAGCAGTATGATGACTGCAGCACCAACACAACGCAGAGTGCAGCATTGACTGGCAAACTTGCTGAGCCGCAGGACACTGGCTACTGAACACGTCACAGAGTCTGTGTGCCCGCTGCTGCGCCCTTTCTCACGCATGTCCTGCAGCTGTTTGAGCACTTTGTGCTGGGCGCAGACAGCCTATCACCACTCAAGCTTTCTGCAGCCCAGCAGTAGTGCTGTCAGCGGGAACAGCAGCAGCCAGCTCGTGCAGCATCAGCAGCAGCAATCTGTGCTATCCTGGTTGAGTGCAGAGCTGGCTCAGGGCCTGACTGATAGCTGCTGTGGCGCCTTGGATGACGTGGGCAGTGGGCTGCAGCAGGAGCTAATCAACTGGGCCGACAGCATCAGGGGCAGGGCTGAGCAGGTGCGTTGCACTGCTGTCCTTCCGTAGTGACGGCTGTTTGTCTCTTGACATGCTGTGAGCTGGCTGTGTTATGCTTCCTCTGTCCATGCTAGGCAGCAGCCCTTGACTGTTCAGTACCAAATCATGCCAGTAGGCGGTTAATTTCAAACTTGAAAAGTAACAAGGGTCAGCGCAGATCCTTCGACAAGGTTGGTGAAGCTTGTATCCATTCATAGGGACAGCTGTGACCTCTCGCACAGTTCCACTTGAGAGTGTGTGCGGTCACCGTGCTGCTGCTGTTGCAGGTCAGCACGGCACTGACCACCACGGCAACAGAGGCATACTGGCAGCAGCTGTTCTGTGCGGCCTTGACAGCAGAGGTGTTTGATCGGGCGGCAAACAGCCTGCTGCCAGCACAGCAGCCCGGCAGCAGCAGCAGCTTCACAGCTCCACCTACACCGACAGCCCCAGGCACCACCCCAGCACCACCCACACCTTCAGCAGCAGCAGATCCATCCGGCAGTAGCAGTAGCAGCGGCAGTAGCAGCAGCACGCCAGCGTTGAAGCAGCTGAGGAAGCTTCTGCGCAGTGAGCCAGCACAGAAGCTACTGGAAGAGGTCCAGAAGCACTACACTGGTCTGCTGTCTGCCCCAGCTAGTGCGCAGGAGGCAGGAGCAGCCAAAAGCAGTGCCAGCACGCGTCTTCCTGCAGTTGGTTGGAAGCAGCAGCTGGACCTTTTGGAGCAAGTGGTGGCTAGGGCGGGGCATGAGCTGGCACAGCACCTGGGCGGGGTGTCTCATGCCCGGCAGCTGCTGGAGGGTTTGGCCAAGCGACACTCTGCACAGGTGGGACAGGCTGCTGACAGCAGTTGGCCAGCTTTTCGCTCACTGATGTCTAAGCATCCGCAGGACTTGCTTGCATGTGTGCATAATGCTTGGTTGCCGGGTGGCTAAGCAGGGGTATGTGTGCATGGTCTCCTCGCATGTGTTGAGTGAGGCGACGTTGAACCTTGAGCGAAGCAGCACCTGAGACTGCTGCAGCATGCTATGTGTGTGGGTGTGTGGGTGTGTCAACCGTCCCCAAACAGCGCACATGGCGTGCTGCACAGCACTTGTGTGTAGGCGTCACATCGCCTGTTCATGCCTTTCTGTAACTGGTGTTGACTTGTGCAGCTGTCCACCTGGGAGAACATCAAGCGCGAAAAGGGCAGCAAGCGCAAGGCCGACAGCAGCGATGCAGCAACAAACGAAATTAAGGAGCTATGGGTATGGGTGGAGCTCCCTGCTGCTGATTGCAGCATGGACACGTCAGCTAGCATCGGAAGCGCAGCAGCGGCGGCGGCAGGTGGAGCAGGTGTGACTGATGAGGAGTCAGCCCTTGGCTTGCTGGGCATCCCAGTGAAGACTGACAGTCCTGCTGCTTGGCTGGAGGCGCTCCTGGTAGGAGTGTACGGGCAGGTGAGCGTTGCTGGTGCTGACTGAGTGCCTGCTAGCAGCGCGCTGCTTGGGCCACTTTGTCTGTACGTGCGTGAGTGCGCATGCGCTGCACGTTATGCGCATGATTGACTTGTGAGCCACACTAGCACTCGCCAGCTGCTATGAATATAAAAGGAGGGAAGGGGAGATGGAACTGCCCCTGCATATGCTGCCACTGTGCTGTCATTCCCTCATTACTGGATACTTTCACCACATAGTGGTACTCTCCAGACCTAGTAAACTGCCGAAGCCGAAGCTTGGTATCACCACGCGTGAATGGATGGTGGGTGTCCCTTCTTTGTTCAAACACTTGCATGCACATACGGACTAGACTGCAGCAAAGTGTAGCCTCTGAGTCTGCTCACACGTCTGCCCTCCCCTTGCGCACACACACAGATGACCGCGCAGCAGCTGAAAGCACACCTGGCCAGCCTTCCCTCAGCCCCTCCCCTGGCACCCCCAGACAAAATTGAAGTAGCAGCGTTTGCCAGCCAGCGTACGCGCAAGATGCAGCCGCTGTGGGGCAGTGAAGAGATGTCCGATCTGGTAGAGGTCCTGATGCCGCGTAAGTGGCGCAAGCAGCCCAAGCTGCGCAAGGTGCACCAGCTGTTCCTGCCGCCCACTGGTGACATCAGCACGCTCACATGTACCAAGGTATGGAAGTGCATGGCTGGTGTGAACGCTGTACTGTACCTTACAGTTACTGACCTGTGCTGTACTGTACCGTACTGTACTGGATTGTATTTCCCTGTACTGGATTGTATTGTATCGCCAACCCCCTGCAATATTGGTATTCGTATTGTTTTCTAGCAGGCTGCAGTTGGCTTTCCCAGATGCTTGGCTGGCTCACTTGGGCAGGTGGCACAGACAGTGTTGGTTGACTTTCTGATTCACCTTGTAGTTGTGTCTCTCTCCTGCGTGCGTTTTGTCGAACCTTTCGAAGTGGGGTTCGTTGGATTGTCGTCCCTTGTCCTTCGCTGCACCCCTTCGTTCCTGCCGTCCGTTTGCAGCGTAGCTGCTTGATCACGGTGTAACACTTCTTCTTCTTCTTCTCCTGTTGCGACGTGTTGGAAACCACATGAGTGAGTCCATGTTTTGACTTCAATCCTTGTGCATGCATGCCACAGATATGACATAGTTGCCCAGGCAAGCTCTTGCAATTTTACTGGATGCCTGTCAAAACCCTGCCTTGGCGCCATGCTGCCACATCCCCTCAGGCTACGAAGTTTTACAACGAGGTGGTGCGCGAGAAGTATGATCTGAAGAGGGTCAAGGTGTGGACGCCTGGTGACAGCCAGATCAAGGTCCAGCCAGGGCTTATGGTGGTTGGCTGGTACAGGAACGAAGCCGGCAATGGAAATGAGTACTTCCGGGTGCTAGGGGTGGTGACTGGCTAGCCGTCTGCTGCAGAGCTCCAGGAGCACTTGCAGTCAGAACCACCAGCAGCAGCCGCCGTGAAGCTTGAACCTCAGGCAGGCTCATCAGCGGTGGCAGCAGCGGGGCCAGCGGCGGCTGCAGCAGCAGCAGTAGCAGGGGCAGCAACGGCTGCAACAGCGGCACCACCAGGGGCAGCAGCAGGGCCAGCAGTGGCAATGAAAACAGAAGCAGGGGCAGCAGGTGCTGCAGGCATTGGGGCTGCAGCCAGCTCTCCACAAGGGGCGGTTGGGGGAGGTGGCAGTGGCAGTTGCGGCAACACCCCGCGCTACTGGCGAGTCAAGTATGAAGATGGCGACACGGCTGTGTGTACCCAGGAAGAGGTGGAAGAGATAGCCCTGCCTGTCAGGGTCGACACGTAAGATACGTCACACTGTTTGTGTAACCTCAGGAGTGGCAGTGACAGCAGCGGTTACATGCTTGAGCAATGCCTGATAACCCTGCGGCAGCCAATAAAACACTTGTGTGTCAGCATTGGGTGGTTGTAGCGGGTGGGGTGGTGATAGTGTCACATTCAGGCTCGCCTCAGGCTCTTCCAGCCTGGATGAGGAGTTGCATCCCATAACAAGTGCACTCCTGCATGCACTGTGCACTGGTTAACCCATGAATTGCATGCTGATGGGGTACCGCAGGCATATCGATATGCACCTGCTGACGTGAGCGCCAATCTGTGCGACCTGGACGGCAGCACAGCTTGTGCAGCTATAGAAGTGTGTGGCATCAAGATTGTGATCTCGCTATCCTCATGCCAAACAATTTTGCAGCTGCACAAGCTGTGTTGCCGTCCAGGTCGCACAGATTGGCGCCAGCAGGTGCAGGGTTGACGGGGCGTAACCCACAAGCACACCAATCACGACAACAGATGGCTCCATGGCATCACATCATGTGCTGCGCTGCCGCCTGTCCCCTGTGAACTGCTTGCAGGAAGTTCATCACTCGCCAACGTGCTGACCTGGCAAAAGCTGGCCTTGAGGAACCAGAGGACTCAGAAGTTATCGTCATGGGCCGTTACAAAGTGCTGGGCAGCTGGCAGGGCAGAAACCCCATCAGCGGCTGCTGGGTCCCTATGGCAACCTTCGCAGCAGGGAGGAGGTGCAGGCGGCACTGGGCACGCTGCAGAAAGAGCTGGCGGCTGCTGACAAGCCCATGCTGCCTGGAGGGTGAGCTGTCTGGCTGAAGATGCTGCCTGTCTGACATGCAGCCACTGTGTGATGCACCACCACTGTGACAGCCTGCTTGATGCGTGCCTCAATACTTGTATCAGTTGTTGAGAAGCCCATGCTGCCTGGACGGTGAGCTGGAGTCGTGGCTGGCTGAGGATGCTGCCTGTCTGACATGCAGACACTGTCACAGTGTGATAAGCACCACTGCTGCAACAGCCCGGTTGATACGTTGCTCAGTCAATGTATCATCGCCAGCCTGCTGCAGAACGTTGCCAAGCTTGCCGCAAAGAGCTGACACCACGGTCACACCAGCAGCGGTGCAATGCCGCGTGGGTCCGTGTCAACCCAGTTGGCAACCCAGTGAAGTAACTTGACCTGACATGTGTCAGAAACACACCTCAAGCGCTTTCCTTGCAGCCTGCTGGTGTGACATGTGCACCTGGGCTGCCACGTGGGGTGCTGCTCCCGCCACCAAATGTTGTAGCATGCAACCATCATCTTGCAGCCACGAGGGCAAGTCCGACTGAGTCAGCTTGCGGCTTCTTTCCACTTGCTGTCGCAGGGGTTGGGTGCGCAATGTTGGGCCGGCGCACTGGCACTTTGCCCCCCTGCAGGGACTGAACAGCGATTGGATGTGGAGCGAGACATACTACCCAACCACAAACAGGGTGCAGCAGCATTGGAGGTGCGATCAGCATGCTTGCCATGGTTTTGTGCATGTGCATTGGCTGTGATGAGGGGGCGTGCGGCCACCAGACGACAGCTGTGTTTGAGACTCAGCCTTGGGCTGTGGCTCAGCATGTGCAGTAAACCGTGCACTCCAGGCTGCATCACCTGCTTGCGTGCTTGCTGTGATGCTGCGTCATGCTGGGGGTGCTGCAAGTCTTCCACCCCCATGCATCGGTGACAACTGTCAAGGCAGCAGGTGAAGTGGGGCATTTACCTTACGAGTAACCCTGCAGCTGCTGGCAGCAGAGGGACTGCACCAGCACAAGCAACGTCCCAGTGTTGGGTTGACAAGGACCATCCAGTTTGAGGCACTGCATCACTATCTTGCGCACTGCTTCTGCGCGCAACGGCCTCTACAGGTACCTGGGTGACGGCTGGGAGAAGCTGTGCAACAGCAAGCCCTCCGCGCAGCTGTGGCAGGACAGCATGCTGGCTGCCGGCAAGCACCAGCAGCAGGAGCTGCGGAATGTCTCGCCTGTGGTGGTGGACACTGGACCCCTGGAGCTCAGGAGCAACTGTGCTGACTGGAGCAAGACGTCAGGAGGTGTCAAGTGAGCACCCTCTGTTGTGTGCCCCTCAAGCACTTCACAGTTACAGTAGTTGGCACAGCAAGCCGTGCAACCCGCTCATGGGGGCTCATTTTGCAGGCTACGTACATCTACTACACGAGCCTCCTGATTGTAAAAGGGTGTTAGGCGTCTCTCATCGGTGTGAGGCAACACCTTGGGCTCCCGGCAGCATCGGCTGTTGTGTGTGTGGCCAGCCGGTGGGGGTCCGCCCCCCTTGTACCTTCAAAAAAAAACCACACGAGCCTTCTGCTGACACAACAGTTGTGAGTACGTACGCTACAGCTGTGGCTGCCCGGGCATGTTGCTATCAGTTTGTGCTCTCGGCGGCGCCGCTGCATGTTGTCTAGTACTACTAGTAGGTGTATGGCTCTGATGCATGTAAACACTTGCTGGCTGCAGGTACTACTTTGATGCGTTGGACAAGCTCCAAGCCCCTGGCCTCGAGCTGTGGCTCAGCATCTGGACACGCCACAACGGCAAACAGAGCAAGCCCGTCCTGCGCCTGGCAACCACAGCAGCAGCAGCAGAGTTCATCCGGGCCGGCACTATCGAGTTCAATAGCTCGAGTGTGCGGCTGGTGCGCCGCGTGGAACGGAACCTGGACCGGCTGGGTTACGCAGCAGCAGAGCGGCTGGATGCTGAAGAAATGGAGAGGCTGCTGGGGTACAAGGTTGCTGATGCTGGGGCAAAGAAGCCGAGGAAGCGACGCAAGAAGCAGGGCGGGTAGCCGCTGTTTGTGTGTTCTCAGAACAAGGACTGGGCCAGTCCTGGGTGTGCTACGGCTGCATGCTGCAAGCACTGCCCGTGCATCAACCAGCAAAGCGGCCACCAGCAAAAGCGGCAGCGCGGCATGACTTGACGAGCCTCCGGCCAGTGTACATTGTAGGCGCTTGTGGGTTGAGTTGAGGTGTTGTGAGGTGTGTCCCGTCAGGCGTCACATGGTGCCTGCTGTACAATCAATCCAGTGCAGATGAGTTTGGCATGCTTGCATGTCTTGGTGCTTGAGAGTCACCCTTGTCACAGCATATTGAAAAGTTGAGTGATGTTTGTTTGGAAAGCAAGCAACCGTTAGTTGGCGTCGCAATCTTGCTTCCCATCTGCCGCAGAGCTGAGCAACAGTCCTCCTGCTTTCAACATCCATCTCAACAGTACTGCCAGTTAGTCCAAGCTGCATCACTGCGCCATGGACATCAACATGCTGTTGTTTACGGGTAACAATTCTGCACCCAAGAATTATGCAGACTTGTCCGCCAGGCAATCTTCACATATTCACAACTTCAAGTTATCTTGCAGATATCAACTGTCAACTTGTTACAAACAGGGCCAGCACCAATCAGGCCAAGCATCCGTATGTCACTCCAGTCAACCACTGAGCCTCACCCTGTGGTCAGATCACTTCGTTCAATCCGCATCTATGGCAGGATATGAACGTCCCAGTATGCATGTAAGCCAGTAATACTGTGGCGTCTGGCGGCAACGTGTGGCACACATGAGCTCAAATACGCGCCCTATTGGAAACTGCGCCGAAGCAAGGCATTTGGAAAAAAGGAACCGAACAGCTCAGAGTAATGTACCACAAGTGCATTATGATGCATCCATTCGTCACAACATCAAGATCAAGGCATGCCTACATGTCTGTGCATGTCTGGCAGCACGTACATCTGGTGCCACCGGTTTGAGACTGATGTATGTGCGTCACAAAGCCTGGGCATCTGGCCCAGATACTCGAGCATCTGGTTGTAGAAGCGTACTATGCACAGGGTGTGCGTCCAGATCACACCACTTAGTATTCCGAAGCGGGTATTATGCACCCGGGTTGCTGCACACAATCCAGCCAGTTTGTAACCTATGCCCCAAGCAGACCCACGCAAGCAGCTATCATACATCAAACTTCATAACCATGCACACGCAACAGCAATGAAAGCCTGCAGCAATTAGAAATGCCCAGCAACCGCTGCACAACAAAGCAACACCAGGCTCCACACCAAACAAAGCTAGCATGGCCACAAGGCCGACTGGTAAGCTGAGGTGTAAGGTAATAGGCACTCGCACTGACCACACATACAAGCCCACCAGCTGCAATTACACCCACAAGAGACCCAAAAATCATTTCACGTGTATGTCAGTTGTTGTTTGCACAGTGGCTGAGTAGGACCATGTTGGGGGTCCCAACACGGCGGTGACTCATCGGATGCTCACTTGTGCGGTACAGCCCTCTGCCGCATTTCAGACAGCCCCGACCTCAGGTGGTGCAAATCACTCAGCAAGCCCCCCTGAGGCTGCTGCTCTCTCTTCCCCGAACCCTCCCCAGGCCCCCCTTGCTGCTCCTGCTTCTGACCCTTATCAGGCCCGGTGCCCCAGCAGAACCCTCAGCGGTTTGGAACTGCTTGTCAGTATCTGCGCTTGTACAGCCAGTGCTGCTGACTGCCTTTGCTGAAGGGCCTGCAGCTGCTGCCTTTGATGCCTCGCAGTGTTCCAGGTTTATGATATTCCAGGCACGCTGGTGCTGCAGCCGCTCAAGCTGAACAGCGGCCTTGTGCTGCACACCATGTGTCTCCTCTGCGCGCACCAGGCCTGCACACCAACAAGCACAAGCAAAAACAGTATTGTGCTGGATGCATGCGCAGGATAAGGACAGCCAGGGGTAAACAGCAGCTTCTGCACAGCCAACACCCTCTCACATGACAAGTGCCATTTGCGCCGTACACAGGGAGACGGGAGAAGGCCGCAGACGGAAGTGCGCAAGCAGTTATACACAAAGTACACAGACAACACAGACCGTCTGGTAGACTGATAGGCTACTGGTAAGTGCTTGTCACAGACCTGCATCCTCGATGCTGTTGAGGAAGTCTGCCTGTCGTTCCAGCACCTGGATAGCCACGTGGCGCGACATCAGCAGGCGGCCCAACCCAGGGTGCTGCGGCAACAGGACCTGCGTATACGTGCATGTTTGACAGTGTTAGTAGCACGGCAAAGATCGCGGCATGTTCTGTGACCTGCAGAGGGGTCCACCATGTCTGCCGACACCATACACACCACATGTTCACCATTGATTGTCAGTGAATGACCAACTGACACTGGTGAGGTCAGGTCACTCTTGACAAGTGCAACCCCACCGCGGCTGCTACAGCGTGCAAACAGGCCGCACCGCCATAACCTACCCTGTCCCAAAATGAAGCACACATTGTCACTCACGTCATGTGCATACTGCAGCGCAGCATCCGCCTCGGCACGGCTCTCCCGGAGCACTTGCTGCTCAACGCCCGCATCGCCTGCGTCCCCAGAGGAGAGTCCTTCATGTGCTTGATGCCTAGCTGGAGCATTTTGTGACGTGTGGCCGTTGTTGTTGGCGTCTGTTGGTTCTGCGAAGTGCGTATCAAACACCTGCTGTCCGATGCTGTGCGCTGCGACAAAGGACGACACCAGCTGCAGCTTGCTGGCCACCTGCAGGAGCATACGAAGCACACAGTGGCAACAAATCAATGTAAATCGATAGCACTTCCAAAAAGCTACGCTGCATACAAGCTCCATTGTTGCAACCCTCTTCTGCAGTGGTTGTCTACTCACTGATCTGCCGCCTGCGGCCAGCCACTGTGCATTCTCAGCCAGCCAGCTTCAACCACACAGCAACCAGGCATTCAACATGCAGCGCTGTCTTTTACACTCGGAGTTGCTGCCGTCTCCAATTCCACAAAGCAGTCTACTATCCCAAGCAGACAGCAGCCACGTTGACCGCACCTCTCTCTGTGACATCTTCTCTGCGATGGTGTCCATACCCAGCCTGCCTGCCAAGTCTCCCGTCCATCCACTCCACCCACGTGCCTCCAGCTGCTGCCGAACCTCTTTCCAATCTGTGAGCCCACCCTGAGGCACACCCCCACCCGACTCTGCAACCGAAGCGCCTGCAGGGGACCTGCTGTGCTGCTGTTTGCGGCTGTTCTGGTTTTTGCTGTTGCTGCCGGTTGCTGCAGTGCCTGTGGCAGCATCTAGGGCTTTGTCTGTGGCCTCTTGCAGAAGCCTGATGCCGGGGGTGGTGATCTCGAAGTGCTGGTACATATCACCTGCACAACAGTACAGTCAGCATTGAACAGGGCAGTGTGTCACAACTTGACGTCAAAGTGTGCGCTCTCATGCCCGGTGCCTCCCTGTTGGATTGTCAACCACATCAAACCCAGGTGCTTCAAGGGCATGTGATCCCCTTGCTTCACAGGCGGGGACAGGCAGGTGCAGTGATGCTCTTGGTCACGACTAGCCCGCAGTCAAGTTAAATACAGTCTTGGAGTAGTACCGCAGACGCAACCGTTTCCCTCACCATAGGATGCTTTGACCACATGCAGCAGTCTGGCCCTGAATTCGGCCAGCTTGCGGTCCCTGGGTTGGTTCTGTAGTGCCTTCTGCACAATGGCATCAGTCTTGGCGGAACCTGCAGGCAAGGCATGTACCAAATCAGCCATATGGTGGAGACATGATGCAAAATAGCCCTCACCCAGCCGCGCCGCCAGCTGCATGTAGGCCGCGATGCTGACTCTGGGGGGGTACCCCCCAGCGAAGAAAAGCCCTGGCACTGTTGCTTCGCAAGTTAAGCGAACAAGCAAGTCAAACCAAGCAAAAAGACATTTCACTGCAGCACCCAGTAGTAACGATGCCAGCACAAGCTGCATGCAATCAGATGCAGCTGACATGACTTTCACACAAACACACACCGGCGGATCCAGGGTGACCTCCTGAGTGCATTGCCTTGAGTCTCTTCAGTGTCCTGTGGTGTGCTGGTGACAGGCTGCCAGCTGCACCCACCGCACTCCAGCGTTTCACCAGCGAGGAGTCAGGTGCTCCCAGGACATCATCCGGGTGGGACCCAGCCAGGGTGGAATCTGCAATGCCGTCAACTTCCTGCATGGCGCATACAGCAGTCAGCACATGGGTACACGTAATGTTCAGACATGTAAGCTGCTTTGTTGTTCTGAGATGATGGTGATCCTTCGCACAAGACATCCAGCACTGCGCCAGCCTCCTCATCACCACGTGTGCAAACACCCATAATCATCACCCTCACTACCCGGTGTACCATCCAGCGATGTACCACCATACCTTGCGGACGTACAGATCGTGGCAAGATCAAAGCATGAGGGAGGAGATCGTGGCAAGATCAAAGCATGAGGGAGGAGATCGTGGCAAGATCAAAGCATGAGGGAGGAGATTGTGGCACGATCAAAGCATGAGGGAGGAGATTGTGGCACGATCAAAGCATGAGGGAGGAGATTGTGGCACGATCAAAGCATGAGGGAGGAGATTGTGGCACGATCAAAGCATGAGGGAGGAGATTGTGGCACGATCAAAGCATGAGGAAGGAGATTGTGGCACGATCAAAGCATGAGGGAGGAGATTGTGGCACGATCAAAGCATGAGGGAGGAGATTGTGGCACGATCAAAGCATGAGGAAGGAGATTGTGGCACGATCAAAGCATGAGGGAGGAGATTGTGGCACAATCAAAGCATGAGGGAGGAGATTGTGGCACGATCAAAGCATGAGGGAGGAGATTGCGGCACGATCAAAGCATGAGGGAGGAGATTGTGGCACGATCAAAGCATGAGGGAGGAGATGCCGCTACCCAGCACGAGCTACAGCATGCACAAGCTTCAACCCCTCCCCAAAACCCCACCATCCAACCTACCATCCAGCAATGTACCGCCGTACCTTCAGTACATACTGCAGCACATCAAGCTGCTGTGGTGTCATCTTCAGCAAGCCCAACCCCTCCAACACATACTTAGCCGTAGTGCCGTTGATCAGCACTGTGCAGAAGGCCATGATGGCCATGAAGAACACACAGTGGGCCTTGAATTCGTCACTTTCGATGAGGGGGTCCAATAGGATGAATAGAGACATCGCCACACCCACCTGCCGGCAGCCACGGGCACAACAACAGCAGGCAGAGTCATTGCAAGCAAAACCACAGGAAGGCAGACACTTTCACTTTCGATGAGGGGGTCCAACAGTATGAACAGAGACATCCCCACACCCACGTGCCAACAGCCACAATCATTCACAACAGCAGCAGGCAGGGTCGTTGCAAGCGGACCACACAGCTAGCCAGACACGGCCGCCAAAACCCCAAAAAAAACCCCAAGAAAACCCAAAAACCCAACACCGCCCCCAAAAAGACGCGGTCAAAGCGCCAGCATGCAGCAGCAGTGCGCATGTCATAGCGTGTTTGCCAGCAGCCAGCAGCCGCAGAGATCCTTGGAAGAGGCCGGCAAGCTGAGCAGGCATGTTTGCGAGGGGCAAGACGAACAGTCCTGCACTAGTATCCACCTCACCCCATGCTTCAAACAGTCTCCCGCAAACTCGCTTTGCAGATGCACCACTCAATTTTTGGCAGATAAGCTCACCACTGATGGTGCCCCTCACTCATCCCACGGATTGCCCCATGCACCGTTCAAGCATGCTGTTCAAGCAGTGGTGAAAGCTTAGTGCTCACACAACAAGGCCAGGACCACTCACCGCTCCCCTGAGTCCAGCCCATATCATGAACAGCGCTGTCTGCCAGGTCATGCGGTACCCGATACGCCCAGTGGACAGCAGTGGGTAGAACAGGAACACGGTGATGCCGCGAGCAACCTACAACACACACCAGGCACATACACTCATCAGGTGACGTGGATGAACCTGCAGGCGTCCAGCCCGGCTGGATAGGCTCTGCGGGACTGCAGATGGCTTTGCCTGCGTGAAGCCCCACTGTCATGTTGACCTGTGGTCAAAATCTGAACCCAATTGGCCCAGTACAGCCAAAGTTATAGTCTTTCTTGTTCAAGGGGTTCCAGGCCAAAATCCTTCAGATGACCCCGGTTAAAACCGGATTAAAACCTGGTCACCTTTATATGCTTCTTTCACATGCTGCAATCATAACAAAGAACCAGCTGTCATCACAGCTGTTGTTGTCTAGCACACTGCTCCTGCAATAGAGTGCAAACCCCCTCCCCTCCCCTCACCAGGAGCCACAAGTAGAGGACAACGCAATACCCCGCGTCAGCTGGACTGAGGTGGTGGGCAAAGGTTATCCCTGCAGGCCTGAGTGCCGGATCGGCTGGCGCCAGCAGCACAAAGCCAAGGGCGATGCCCACCCACACAAACAGGATGGTGTTGGCCAGCCACTCGAGAACGTTCCAGAAGGCGTGCATCTCAACCTTGATGCGGTTGGTGATGTGCCGGCCACCTGAACACAGCAGCGTGCCGTCCATGCTAGTTCTTGGTGTGTTCCCTGTCAATGTCCACAAACACTGGATGTGCCCTCGCATGGTGTGTTGTGCGGATGCCTGCCCTGGGCGCGATAGCCTGTTGCTACTGGATACCGGGAACAGAACACACCCGCTCAGACTTTACACAGCGCAGCATGGGAAGGCTACACCCGAGCATCCCACTTCCTCCCTAGAAAATCACATTGGGTCCATGCACAGAGGGGTTGAAAGACAACATGGCTTTCATTCCGTGTACGCGACGGGTCGATGCGGCGCACGCTCCTTGACAAGTACATTGTGCGGTAAGCCACCTCCCCTTCCCCGGCCTGAACAGCTGTCGCAATTACAACGCCACTAGGCTTTAGTGCTCACCTAGCAGGCTCATGCTGAACCCCATGACCACCACAGCCAGCAGCCCTGATGCTCCAGCTAAATCCTCAGCCACAAAGTAAGCCCCGTACGCGGCACCAAGGGTCAGCACAATCTCGAGCCCTGAAAGCACACAGCAAAGGCATGGCGGGAGGAAAGAAACACACGCACACACACAGTCTTGTTGCGACATTGCCTCCGTGCGTGAGCGTTGTACTGGGCCGCGGCATGGCAGCCTGTGTATTTGCCTGCAGATCATCTTAGATGCAGCAGAAACAAGCACGTGCCACCACAAACTGTCAAGCCAGCACTTCAGCATTACTGGAACCTGGCTGGCTGCACTGCCACCAACCAGCCACAACACCAGCAGGTTGCAAACAAGTTTACCCCCACACTGGTTGCCACCACGGGTGCGGTTGGTACCCGCAGTCACAGTCGCTCAAAGCTACATGTTTGTCGCAGAAGCGTGCACCGTGTGTGCACACACCGCGCCCCACCTGGGTCGTTCCATATGTTGGCCAGCCAGAAGGATGTGACGAGGCCAAACCCTAAACCCAGTGCAGCACCCACAAGGGCAAGCTGCACAAAGGAGACGACAATCTGCAGCAGGCATCAAGCCAGCATCATGCCCCGACGACAGCCAGACACAACACAGCACAGCATTGCACAGACACATAAGTACAGTCAGGCACTCACTGTTCAAATTGGCTGCGCGTGGCTCCTCAAGTGCTGCCAATTGCATGACGGAGCACAGCTGTTGCCACTGCTGTTGTTCTCTGCGTTTCTCACACATAGAAAAGGACGCTGCACCAGCACCTGCACTCCCATGCGATCACGTGAAAAGCAGAAAAAGACAGTAGCTGGAAGCGGCAAGAGCAGCCCACCTACAGCGGCAAGAGCAGCCCACCTACCTGTCCCACGGTCAGTTGTACGCCCTGCACGATCTGCTGCAACACCAGGAAGATGACCAGTGCTGACCCATCGTTGACCAGGGACTCCCCATCTATCACACTTGACAGCTTCTCATCCGCACCGACCTGCAGCAAGTCGCCACCACAGCAGATAGAATAGTGTGCAGCACAGGCAGTGCAGAGGAATACCGGCCCAGCGGTGAACGTACGTATCCCTTTGTAACACCCCCCCCCCAAAAAACAACACCCTACTTGTTCTCAACGCCATTGAGGAACAGATGCATGCTGCTGCCCAGGCCACAGCACATATCCCACCAACCATCACTCACCCCCCCCCCTTGGCGATCGGCGCCTCAGGGTTCAAAATTCAGGGTTCGGGGGGTAAAAACCCTAGACCTGAACCCCGCCCATAATGCGCTGTGCTGGCCAGCCCTGCAGCCCCTAAACCCAAAACCCCCAAGCCAGCACGTACCTTGTGTAACACAGCGACCACTGCTACTGGGTCAGTGGCACTCAGCATGGCACCAAACAGCAGTGCCTGAGGCCAGGTCCAGCCATAGGGGAAGAAGTAGGGCCCCGATCGCGCCCTAAGGCTTCAAGTTTAGGGGCAAAAGCCAAGGCACCAACCCCGCCCATGATGCGCTGTGCTGGCCAGCCCTGCAGCCCCTGAACCCAAACCCAAACCCAAGCCAGCACCCACCTCGTGCAACACAGCGACCACTGCTACTGGGTCAGTGGCACTCAGCATGGCACCAAACAGTAGTGCCTGAGGCCAAGTCCAGCCATAGGGGAAGAAGTAGCGCCCACACACACCGATCAGAATGAAGGTCACAACCACACCAGGCCATGCCAGGATCATGATCTGCAGGTGACACACAAAATGACAAGGCAGCGGCATATCGCTTGTTTTGGGACCAGATGTGTTGCTTGCGTTGCTGCTTGCTGGAGCGGCTGGTCGCCACCGACTTGAGGTCTGTTCAACCCAGAAGCACAATCAAACAGCTGCAGCGCCTCAGCATTACACCCCCCCCCCCCCCGTTATGGCTTCATCATTCCGATCAGCTCCCTTCACATCCCGACCAGGAACTTGTCCACTGCTTCAGCCAACCAGCCCCAGCCCCCCCCCCCCCCCCACCCCCCCCCCCACCCCCCACGCCTCCCTGGCCCTCCCACGTGCGCCCCCCCCCCACGCCTCTCCTACCCCTCCCCCTCCCCCCCCCCCCCCACCTGCACGCCCCCCCCCCCCTCCCCCCCCCCCCCTGCCGCTCCCCTGTCCCTCCCACCTGCCCCCCCCCTCCCTGCCCCCCCCCCCCGCCCCCGCACCCTTGCGTCCCCCTGCCCCACCCCTCCCCTGTCCCTCCACCTGGCCCCAGTTTCTGCGCAGCAGGTGAGGCTCCTGGCCGAGTGCTGCTGAGAAGCCGATAGTGGGCAGGAATATGAGCAGCAGCAGGTGGGGGTCGATGGACTGCAGCAGGGCAACACAGCACGGCACAGCATGAGAGCAACACACAGCACGACAAAGACGATCAGGCACGTAGGTTCAGTTTGTACGATATCACAGGACAGTAGCACAGGTTGACATGCATCAAACGCACAGCCCATCTGCTGACTGTAGAGCTGATGCAAGCTAGGGGTGCTGCATTCCACGTGCTGGGATTCCAATCTTGGTGCCTGGCTGGAATACAAGCTGTAGGGGCACAATCATCATAATGGCGCTCGTGGTGCTCCTGCTGCACTGCAGTGGGCAGCCACACGTCCAAGCTGGCTTGTGACATAAGGACAGCTGGTGACTGGTGCTGTCATTACTTGCCGTCTGCTCCATCCGGCCTTTGGTCTGGCTGCCATGCTGACGCTATCGTCGTTCTGGCCCACAAACTCATCGCTGCTATGTAGACAAGCCTGCTGTCAAAGCACTGCTGCAATCTGTTGACTGGTGCAGAGTGCTGCCGCAGCACACCAGCCGTGCACTGGTAAGGATGGCAGGTGCTGCAGCTGCTGCGTTGGCAAGTGCTGCAGTATACCATATTACTAGGCTATAGGTGTTGGGTGTGCTGTGGTGCCCTCGTACATGCGCAATGCTGTCAGGCGTCTCAGTCCCCTGCCAGTTGACTCACCATCCATAGCTGCAGTGTGGCTGTGAACGCTGCAGTTTTGGGTGCTGCTGCCTGCAGGAGCCCTATGCACAGCCCAAACACCTGCAGGACACAGGTGACACAGGGCACACAGGGGACAGGCATCGTCACTCACTCGAGCAGGGCTGTGCTGCTTGGTATGATTGGCACATGCCCCATGAGCTTCCATGCTCAGTGGTTACAAGCTGTCTGCATGGTGCAACCTGTTTAAGCAACAGGTTTGTACAACACGACACAAGGGCCGTCCACCCAGCCTTGCAGGCTCTCATATGACTCCCTGCGGCTTACCAGCAACAGCGCTGTGTAGGGCACCTTGACCTTCTTGAGAAAAAACTGTGCGCTGACCCCAATCAGGATGCCTGCACAATTGAAGCACATTAGTGCATTGGCAGAAGGGTTGTGTCAGGAGGTATGGTCACGTCTGGCGCCAGCCTGGCGCCCTGAACTAGGCGGCTGCAGAGCATACCAAGTAAGCTGCAGGTCGCTGGCCACCGCACTCCCTTTCACCTACGCCATTGTGACATTTGGCAGCTGCTGTTGCTGAGGTAGGGTTACTTCCTTCTGCCACCAGCCACAAGACAGATGCAACACATGCCATTTTGAAGGCATCCTCCGGTGCAGTGCTTTCAGAAGCCGTTCAGCAGTGCGCTTGCAATGTGCAGCAGGCTGGCTGGGCACAACAGCAGCTGCAGCTCACATGTTATGACAAACAGTGCAGCCTCAGTGGGGGATGTGTGGCCCCCTTCGCCATGAGACTCTTCCATCACGACTTTGAATAGCTACACGTCACTACAAGTGAGTTGCGATGCTCCCAGCGAACGATCTCATGCTCGGGTGACTGTGTTCCGGATTGGTGCGCAAGGTCTGATATCCCCGCAACTTCCGTAAAACAGGATGCAACTACAGCAGGTGAAGACTCTATATGATGCGGTTGCGAGGACAACCTGTCTTGGACAGCTGTGCAACTGCACAAGTTGAGTCATAATCAGTCATGGTGTAGTACTGGTGTACCCTGAGTACAAGCGTACACTTTTTGGTTGACATCCTGAATTCCTGCTGTAGCTGCGCCAATGCACCAATGGCAGTGTCAATGGCAGGCATGCCACGTCACAGCGTGCCTGCCAGGCTGGCAGGCATGCCTGCAGCTGCAGCTTGTGGTGAGAGGCCAGCAGCTGGTTGATCAATGCCCAATGACTGGACATCAGCAACAAAAGCACCTAAGTCTCAACTTGCAATCCCGACAACACATTCAGCACGGCCCTGCTGCCAAACATACGAGCACAACCGTGGTTGTAACAGTCTTGGCATGTCATGTCTGTGTCCTTCCTGATGGCCAGCCCTGTGCCATCAACACGGGTCTGGATCACAGCAAGTTTCTGAAGTAGCAGGCAGATCTGTATGGCCGTCACGGCATGATCTTTTGCACCACACCGGCAGCAGCAGAACCACTGGAGGCCATGGGGAGTGTGCAGAACCGTGCTGCTGCTGCTGTGAATCAGCAGAAGGTGGACACAGGGGTCAGGCATTGGCTGCACAGTAGTGCTGCCACCCCAGCCTTTGGGCTGCAACAGTCCATGCTGTCCAGCTGAAGCACAGCAGATGATGCCCACGTGCAGCAGTGGTGCAGCAGAGCACCTGCCAGTCGAGCAGAAACTTCCTGCACCACACAGTTGGCCAGAACAATCTGGGTCGCACCACCACCAGCAGCAGCAGCAGCACCAGCATCCATGATG
Organism: Desmodesmus armatus; assembly: GCA_007449985.2. NCBI lineage: Eukaryota > Viridiplantae > Chlorophyta > Chlorophyceae > Sphaeropleales > Scenedesmaceae > Desmodesmus > Desmodesmus armatus. Next base: position 76,915 of record VIIQ02000133.1, on the reverse strand, counting down.
AGGGGTTTTTGACAGGCCCCACCACTCCATCCAATTTAAATCAGCTTGGGCACAGCCTGATCATTGATGATTGTGCTGGTGGACAAGCACAGGCTATTGGCAGCCTCGTGTCATCTATCTCCCAAAGCTACACACCTCACTCCTAGCGCAAACCAATGTCAGTATGCATAGAATCACCACGCCCCACCACAGCTACGCCGCTTACCTGCCCTGTTTGTGGGTGGCTGCTGTGGTGGCTGTGCAGGTCTTTGTGTTATGCTGTGCTGTGCTGTGCAGCCTCTCACCGCGCAACCAGCCTTGCACAGTAATGGATCAGCAGTGGGTTAGGCAGTACAGACATGCATGTACTTCCCTCTAGCTTGTTCTCCATCGCCATCTCTGTGACTCACAGACTGTGATATTAGTCAATGGCTGGCTTGAGCTCTTGAGCTTCACAGCTACAGGTGTAACATTAATTGTGAACAAAAATAACATCGATTGTATGGCTGGTTGATGTACAGCCTGACAGACAATGCATTGAGAGGTTAGGCAGGGCAACCCCAGCAGGGGAACCGTCACTGGCAACTTCAGCTGACACCCTGTCACCCTCTCGTTTCTGTTGACACGTCTGGGTATTGCTGGGCGGTTGCAGCAGCGGAGTATACCAACATCCCCTCTCCCAGACTCCTAAACTACACATTGCTTGTTCCTGTGGCTGACATAGTGCTTCATTGTGTCTGCCTGCCACAGCCCGCCCATGCTGCGATCCTAATGCCCTTGTGACTACGAGTGGGACAACAGCAGCAGCAGCAGCAGCAGCACCATGGATGGCGAGGGGCCCAAGTGTGTACAAGCTTGTAGCTCTGACCTCCTGGTGCCTGGCACCCCATGGGCTGCCCCCCTGCCGCCCGCCTCAACCCTCCCCCGGCAGAATGATGACAAACAGAAAAACAAGCAAAGCACTTGAGGGCTGAAAAATGTGTTGAAATGGCCTCGAATAGTGGATACTGCTGGTTGGCAGCCTGCATATGCAGGCTGAGCGCGCGACAACAACAGCAAAACTAAGCTTGCTTGATGGGTTGGAGCAAATGTGTGTGTGTCCTCGATGGCGCTTGTGTGACCGTTGGAGTGAGTGTTATGTGACAGGCCAGCACCTTCTTCGACACGATAAAGTCTCCAGACCAGTTCCCATGTTTTATCGAGCATCTCTCAGTTTTCACTTACCATAATGTAGTTCATAGCACCCAGTTTAGCCCAGCCCCAGCTCACATCTTCAGCAAGTCCGTGTTCCTGGTTGCGGTTGAAGCCGTGCTTCTGCACGGTGCATGCGGGGTGCCTGCTGCTTAATGCCGTGCTGCTTTTACAGCGCACGGCCCCCGGCGCACCAGACTACCCACACACACAGCTCTCGCGGCTGTGTTGTGGGGCCAGCTCCCTCGGGCTTCAGGGTAGGGGGGTGAAGCCCTTCCAATGACCCTGTCGAAGCTGGCATGGACTATCAGCCTCAGCGGCAGATCGTTGGGTGTCTCATCCAGGCCATGGGCTGGCGGTAGCTGTTTCATGGGGGCAACCCTGTAACTTTGGCTCAACCATCCCGCCACAGTCCGACCTGTGGTGTGCTTGTGGTGTTCACTCAGCGCAGCGAGCCTTTACCATGCCACAGCAGTAGCAACTAGCAGCAGCAGTGGCACCACCTCAGTCTTGATGCAGCCAACAGGGTAGGTTGTTGTGTGCGCACAGCAGGGCAGCAGTTGGCGGTAGCTGTTTCACATGGGGCAACCCTGTGACTTTGGCTCAACCAGCTGCAGCGTCCTGTGCCGTGTGCACACACCAATCCACACTGCTGGCTGCTTCGGTTGGCTGCAGAGGTGCTAGTGTTGCTGAGCAGCAACTAGTAGCAGCAGCAATAATGTAACATCAGCAGCACCTAGCAGCAGCAGCAGCGATAGCAGCAGGTTAGGGCAGCATGACAGCCACAGCACCTAGCAGCAGCAGCAAGTCCGTGTTCCTGGTTGCGGTTGAAGCCGTGCTTCTGCACGGTGCATGCGGGGTGCCTGCTGCTTAATGCCGTGCTGCTTTTACAGCGCACGGGCCCCGGCGCACCAGACTACCCACACACACAGCTCTCGCGGCTGTGTTGTGGGGCCAGCTCCCTCGGGCTTCAGGGTAGGGGGGTGAAGCCCTTCCAATGACCCTGTCGAAGCTGGCATGGACTATCAGCCTCAGCGGCAGATCGTTGGGTGTTTCATCCAGGCCATGGGCTGGCGGTAGCTGTTTCATGGGGGCAACCCTGTAACTTTGGCTCAACCATCCCGCCACAGTCCGACCTGTGGTGTGCTTGTGGTGTTCACTCAGCGCAGCGAGCCTTTACCATGCCACAGCAGTAGCAACTAGCAGCAGCAGTGGCACCACCTCAGTCTTGATGCAGCCAACAGGGTAGGTTGTTGTGTGCGCACAGCAGGGCAGCAGTTGGCGGTAGCTGTTTCACATGGGGCAACCCTGTGACTTTGGCTCAACCAGCTGCAGCGTCCTGTGCTGTGTGCACACACCAATCCACACTGCTGGCTGCTTCAGTTGGCTGCAGAGGTGCCAGCGGGGTTGCAGCAGCCCAACAGCAAGGAACAGCTCAGGGCAGTGCAGCCATAGCAACCAGAACAGCAGCAGGTTACTTTAGCCTAACAGCATTGAGGCGGCAGCAACATGCAGATGCAGCAGCAGTACAGTCAGCAGCGTCATAATTGGCTCATGGGATTCGTCCCTTACCCGGCGGGGTGAGGTCTCTTCGCTCAGAAGGGGCTGACCGCCTGCCCATGTGTCAAGGGGCCTCGCCCCTCTGACACTGGGTACTGTATCAAAAAACATGCCCCTTGGGCAGCCAACTGCACCCCCCCCCCCCCATTCCCACTGCTCCCGTTGCGGTGGCAGTCAGCGGCTCGATTGTGCAACAATCAAGGCTTGTGTTTGTTTGCTTTTGCGCCAGTGCCTGCAGCATTTGGCTGTGCATTACGCCGCGCAGCCGCGGTGTCAGCTGGGGAGATGCAGCCAGGCCAACATTGGTCTCCACACGCTCCTTGGCCTGCACAGAGGACGGCAGCCTGGGACAGCATATGCGCAGCACACAAGGCAGTCAGTACGGTTCAAACCCTTTTTTTTGGGTAGCAGGGGGGCGACCGGATCCCACAGCGTCTGCACTACTGATCTTGATTTGCCAGCTCACTGCGCTGCAGACAGTGGGGTTCCAACTGGATCCGAGCATGTACTGGGGTCCTTGCGTCTGAGTGGATTGCCTTCCTGCTGGCCGGCATGTCACAAAGCCCTACTGTGGTGCCACATGGGTCAAATGACTGGCACTTGGCACTTGGAGGCACATTGTTACACTGTGTCCCGTACGGGAACATGCACAACTGTGACCCAACGCCTCTGCAACCTTGAGATAGTTGGCGGGTGCAATTGAGGCTCACCCGGACGTAGCCAGCAACAAACAACGCCGGCAGCAGGCAGCAACTCAAGCAACACAGTCGCCTGCACGCGCACAACTCTTGCTGGCAGCTTAATTCGTGCCAGAATCTGCCAGCACGCCACACATTCATCCCAACCAGCAGCACGGTCACCATGCTGGGGGCTGAGCCACCCCTAACACCTGCCATACTAGCATTCAGCAGCTGGCAGCTGTCTGTACCACTGATTCTAGCAATTAGTCATGTTCTCATGACAAGAAGCCCAATTGGCAGCTTTCCAAGCTGTGAAAATCACGCAGGCTGTCAGGGGCAAGCTCCTGACAACAGATGCAGCAGACAAAAAGCCAACACGTTGCCAGCACGTGTGAGGGTTTGTGTGTAGGGCATGTGTTCCTCAAGCAAAGACAGGTGTAGCCAGCCCATCACAACAGCCTTTTTTGCAGGCAGACAATCAAAGCACACCATGGTGGGACCAGCCACTCAGCCTTGAGTGAAGGTGCTGGGCCACTCAAACATTCGACCACCAACTGCAACTGTATCCACCAACAGCAACACCAGCAATGCCAGTATCTCATGTGCTGCAGGCTTGTTACTCCTATCCTACTCTTTATCAGCAACCACACCACAACCGCAACCAAAGCCATTCCCCCGCATCAACAAGAGCGCAGCAGATGCCCCACTTTGGTTTGCAGCCCTAGTCAGACAAGAGCCAACAACCATGTATGGTACCTAGTAAGACATTGAACCAGCCACAGTTGAGAGTGTGCTGTTGAAAGAACCTGAGAACATGCGAGCAGCTGCCTCCTCTCCCTGTGCTGCAACAGCCTGCCAGCCTTGCTCCCCAAGGTTGGCTAGCAGCCAGTCGTGGTAGTACCTGCATACAACCAGGGCATGACACCACAACACCCTGTGAGTGAACCCTGATTAAGACCACAATCCTGACTAAGTTTACGTGGCGCAAGCTGTCGCCACGGTTTATGTTGTGCCACTTCATGAAGCAGAGCGAGAGCACATGTGCGCAGGACGGCACACATGCGCACGGTGACTGCCTTCCATGCACACAGAGCAAGGTGGTAGCTGCAGCATGGGCCCAGAAACCGGCACTCACAGGACGAGGCACATCGGCTGGCCCAGCACACAGAAGGATGCCCAGAACACCATGTTGCCCAGGGTGTCTGCCTTCAACCGCTTGCGCAACAGCTCTGTCATGGTGATGAGAGGGACCTGCATGGCACACATGCACACACAGCCAGCACATCAGCTCACCGTTTACGGTTAGCACTTACTGTTACACTGCATTTGTGAGTAAAGCAGTGTCCCAAAATGGTATCAGCAGAGGGTTTGTCCAGTTGCGCAGCCACTGCGCCCCCGTTACGTAATCATGCTGTTATGTCAGCTGTCAGTGGCAACTGTCGATGGCATGCTGGCTCCAGAACACTTGGCAGACACCACCCTCGCAACATAAACCCTTGCGTTTCTTTGCGTTTTGTACGGGGTGCTCGTGTCTGCCCTGAACCTAACGAATATCCCTGCAGCAACTAAAACAGGTGTGTTGGGTAATTTCCCGCCCAGCACCCACCTGTAGCATCATTCCCCAGAACGCCCAGCCACGCAGCATCCGCAGCGGAACGCCAACCGCCAGCTCGTGCATAACAGCGCTGATGAAGAATACAAACAGCAGAGACGCCAAGCGCGGGGCACCACGGCGCACGAGCGGGAAGAAGATGGTGCGCAGCATCCACTTGTGGACGGGGATGTTCCAAAGCTTCCAGTAGTCTGCAAGCGTGGCGGCGTTCCACCACTCCTGCAGCCACAAAGCAACAACCAGACAGCAGGTACATATGGTGCTTGTTTGTTGTCATGTTTGCAGAGTTCTTGGCAACTACAGTATCCAGGACGCGTTGTTGACACTATCCTGCATACGAGTACCCACACCACGGCAGAACGGCTGTGACAGCACAGCTGTTGCCTTGAGCTACCATGGCACCACCCATGCAGCCCCATGCACACTAGGTTAGTAACCCTGCACACATGCCCAGCCACGTACCTTGTAGAACATACGGTCTCCAAACATGAGCAGCTCCCCCACTATGTTGAGACACAGGTGAAACACCAGGTAGAACATCGCCAGCCAGACAGCAGTGTTGGGCACTGCCAGCCGCAGCAGTCGCTCCATGAAGCGAAGGTAGTTCATGTCCCTGCGTGGTGCAGCAGGCATACATGGCGTTACATAACCTATGCACAACAGCCACCAGCACGGCGCCATACAGTGCTGCCCCTTACTGGACAGGAGGGTTGGGTCATGATGTTGTGAACTGTCAAGAGTGAAGACGGACAGGATGCCTGCTGGGCTTTGGGCTTGACATATTGGCTGCCAGGAAGCATGGATCGCAACATGATAACACAAGAGTACATTCACTCGTGCAAACCGCTGCTGCATTTTCACAGCAACCACAACACCAGACTGAACACAGCAGAAGTGCAGCTGCTGAACAGCCAGCTTACCTGAGTGGCACCAGAGAGGACTGCATGCATGGCATCAGGAACTGGATCTGCAGGCACAGCACAGGGCAGAAAAAACACGTCGGGAACTGTGTAGTACTGCAACACGTGTGCATAAGCAAACAGCACCGCCTACTGCCAGGCTACAATGCACTTGCTTTGCGCTCGCGTGACATTCCTTCAGACACCCAGGTGCACAAGCTGCGCCAACCCAAAAATGCCTCCGGGCTGTCCTTACAGTACAGGCAGCACAGTACCTTACAGCAAAGTACAGTGCAGTACAGGTGATGAGGACGCAGTTCTAATCACAAAGAGATTTACAGGCCCATGCCCCAACTTGCACCTCGCACCCCACCTGCACAAAGCTCATAGCTATCGCTGTCATCACAGCTAGCAGCAGCCACCTGCTGAGCAGCCGCCACCTCCGCTGACGCAGCCGCGGGAAGTTCAGCTGGTACGTCAGCGTAGGTGCTGCTAGGAAGTACGCCAGGTCAGTTGCCCTGAGGTTCCCAGGGTATACCACAGGGTTTGTGATGCCTGCTGCTGCATGTCTGCGCACAACGCTACTCGTGCGGCTCAAGCCCGCGCTGACAAACGGACTCGGCTCTGTCGCGCTGCTGCGCAGTGCTGCCACGTCACTGCTGCCAAAGGCGGCGGCTGTGGCAGCAGTGTGGGTGGCAGCAGTGGCGAGCCCTGCTGGTGCAAGCATACTGCGTGAGGGCCTGCGTGACCGCCAGGGGGTACTGCTGCCGCTGCCGCTGCTGCCGCAGGGGGGTTGCAGGAGGGTTGAGGGGATCGCCCACCCTCCTGCTGCTGCCTGCACTGCGCGGGAGCGTGCCTCGCACCGCAATGTGGTGTTGCAGTGGGCAAAGGTAGCTAGCTTCATGGACATGACAATGGCTACCACTGTCAGGACGAAGCCTGGCACCAGACTCGACTGCAGGGCACAGCACGGCACAGCATGACAGGACACGTCGCATGTAGCAACAGAGACCAGCACTGCGCGTTGATCCCGCAGACACCGATTTGATGTTGGTTGGCAGCATACTGTGCACCAGCAATGACTGGGGATGGGTAGCTGTTTGGTGCTAAGCAGGTGCTGATCGTCACACATGCGCATGGCGAAACGCACAGAAAAGAAGACATGCAAAGCAGGCAGGCCCAGCCGCGAACCCTACCTCGCTGCTCAGCACCAGGCAGCAGGGCAGCACCAGAGAGCCGCCTGCGTTGAGCAGGTTGAGCACCAGCAACATGCGCTCATGCCTGCTGCTCATGGCGGCCCCCTGCTTTACAACATCGTCAGCTGGCAGCCCCTTCTTCTGCAGCCCTTGCAGCAGCTGCAGGATAAAGAGTACAGTGCAGCAATTGTGGGAGGGGAAACCAAGCCTCAGCACTAGCCAGCGAGCCAAGGGCTCATGAGGGTGCCCCAAAAAGCCTGTCGTGCTCCAGTCTCTCATGTCAGGTGTGTGTTCAAAGGCACACATAATGGTGCAGCAACAGGTTACCAGAGCCATCAGTAATATCAGCGCAAGGTGAAGCGCGTCCAACCATTCAAAAGTGCCAGGACTGCCCCAGCATGCTGTTGCCAGTTGTGATTCAGCAGCGGCGATGCGATTCAGGGCGATGTGTGGCATAAACAAACGGGCAAACCTCACAGCACATGGCAACATCACTGACTTGACTTTGCTGACAAGAGCTGCTGCATATCACGTCACCTCCAGCACACCTGGCTCGAGCCCCTGATCTCAACAGCCACCTGTTCTCACCTTCTCTTGTGCCCTCAGTAAGCGTAGCCCCAGCCACTCAATCAACAGCGCCCCAACTGCAAACAGCACACAGCTACTAGGTATGGCCACCAGGGTGAGGATGTCATCTGTGCTGAGCGGCAGCGGCAGCACAGACTGCAGGACTGTCCGGTTGACCCGCATGCGCAAGCCGTACGTCATCAGATTGCCGATGATCATCCTGCAACAGCAGCAGCACAGCCAGCTTGTTTGACCGTTCGCTACGAAAATTTGTACAGGATGCGAAGATGCAGTACAGCCTGTGGTACCCTGAGGGCCCGGGGCACAGCATACTACAGGATATCAAAGCTGCACTGCGACGGCACATCAAACGCTTGCCCCCAGCGATTAGCAAGGTCCAGCATCATTCCATCAGCAGCAAGCCTGGTCCAGCCAGTCAGGCGCTGTAGGACGATACTGCTGCAGGAGTGAGCTCACTGGCACAGCGTCTAGTTGCAGGCTTGGTGTCGACGAACAAGCAGGCAACTAGACACAGGGCCAGCAAGATCACCTCAGCAGCAGCATGCAACGCACCAGCACCTGAATGACTATTAGGCTGCAACAGACGTGTGATCCACAGCATACCCTACAAACCAACTCTGCCTACGCATTCGCCCGAACCCTATTCACGGCCCTAAGCGCTCTCCCCTCACCGTAAGTTTGTTGCCAGAAGCACCACCACACCCAAGTTGAGAAACCCCTCATGCCTCAATACCCCATGCCTGTCATGCTCCGTCAAAATGGAGTCCTTTGCTGCAACATGCACTGGACTGTACCCCACCATAGGCCCCCGCTTGGGTTTGACAACCCCCGTGCCTTGGGGTTTTATGGACCCCATGGCCCCAGGCCTAAACCCTGAGCCCCTCAGGACTGCAGAAGGGCCTGCTGACGGCACAGGTGGGGGTGTAGGTGGGGCATTGACGCCTCCTGCACCTCCTGCTGCTGCTGTTGGTGCTGCTCCTGCAGCATCCTTATACCCCGAGGCTGCATCAGGCACTGCTGCAGAGACACCCCCTGCTGCTGCGATTGTTGCCGCCTCCGTCGCTTCGCCGAATGCTGACAGGCGCTTGGGGCGCTTTGGAGCATCCTCCTCTTGCTCCTGTATGAGCTCGAGTGGCCCGTGTAGATCCATCTGCTGCTGCTGTTGGTGCTGGCTGCTGTACACCCCCTCAGCGCCAGCCGCTGCAGCAAAGAGACCATCCCCATCCTGCTGAGGGCTCAGGGCTCCTGCCTGCTGCAGCGGATCGAGCGGCGGCTGTGCGTATGCTGCGTCGCTCGCTGGCTGCACCTGCGTGGTGCTGCTGGTGCTGCTCACACTGCTGCTGTCGTCGTCGGAGAGGTCGGAGAGGTCTGCAATGGGTAGCTCGTCACCAGGATCGAATCGCTCCCACCTGCACAGCACAAGGCACGGGTGTGGCCAAGGAACAGGCAAATACTTCGCTTAGTGGTGACTCAACTCATGTGAAGGGAGTGTTTTGATCTGCATCTGCACACATGCAGTGTCACCCTAGTGTTGGCGCACTCTCAAATTGTGAGAGGAGCAACACAACCAGTGCCCAGCTGGAGGGAGTGTGCAGGTGATTGCGGCTTGAGATGCACAGGGTTGACAACACATTTCCACCACACATGGTGCAGTCAAGTACACTCATCAACCGCACAACCCGCATTGCCACAATAGCAACCACACAAAGCCCCTCCCAGGCCTCACCCTCACCTCCAAGACACCTGTTTCTGTATGCCCATAGGAGCAGACGCCGTCCTCCTGTGCCTTTCACTGCCCAGTTTGTTGAACACAGGCGCTGCTGCCGCCAGGGCTGCTGCTGCCGACATACCCCGCTGTGCATCGCTGCCATCAGCCTCTCGCGCAGCGCCACCAGCAGCAGTTGCCGCACCCACGGCCCCTGGTGCACTGACAGATACGTCAGCAGGCGCAGCAGCAGCAGTCTGACGGCTGGTTCGGCGCAGCCTGTGCGCAGCTTTGTACTTCAGCGTCCTATACTGCTGGCGCAGCTTGCCAAAGCGGCTCTGCCCTTCGCCCTCCCCACCGTCCTCCGACGACACTACCGCATCGTCGTCTGAGAGGACGTCCCCTAGCGTGTTGTGCCCGTCAGCACTACCCTGAACCTGCCCTACAGGCGGTCCCACTGACTGCCGCTGCTGCAAGGATACTACCCCCGGGCCGGCAGCATCCTGCCACCCATGGCTGCTGCTGTCGGCCGCTGCCGCTGCTGCCATGTCCTGCTGGTGTGGCTGCTGCAGGACATCTGCATGGTGGTCGTGCTGGGGGTACTCCCTGCGTATGCTGAAGTCACTGTCCAAGCTGTTGCCCTGCAATACCGCGTTTGACCAGCGCCCACTCAGTGCCCTCCCTAAGCTGGCTCCCAAGCTCCTGCTATACCCTGTACCTGAGGACTCAGCCACTGAACCCTGCTGCTGCTGCGGCTGCCAGCCGGGGGCGCTGACAGCGAGCAGGCGCTTGAAGCCGCGGACTCGGAGGCCCACTGCATGCAGGGTCCGGATCCAGGTCTTGGCTGTGGGGAGGGTGTCGGCTGAGAGGCGCAGGAGAGACTCGCCGTCTGGGTCGTTGATCTGAAAGATGAAGGGGCCGCGAATGCTGGTGGGCTCCTCAACATACACCAGGCACTCCTGCATGTACAGACGAGGACAGGGGGGAGAGGAGGGAAAAATTGCAAGGGCATTGTTTGGCGGTATTGGAGGGTCCACGCTGATTTGACGCATGTGCTTCTGGTTGGTATGTTCTGCTCATGCACAGTATGATCACCCCGCCCAGCAGACGCATGTGCGTGCAGATGGTGCCTTCAATCAACGACTGCAAAGTTCTCCCTTAAACCTGATGTGACAAATAAAGCACCAACCCCCTGATGTAACATAAGGTTGTTGGTCTTGCTGACTGCACCCACAGACATTAATCACCGCAGCCAGGTGCCCCCATAACAAGCGGACTATGAGGCGGAAGCTCACCTCCAAGGACAGCACCCCCCTGTACTGGCGCCCCACATCCCTCTCACTCGTGTAGTACTTCAACAGGGTGCCTGCACAACAGGTGATGTCGACAAGTGCAAGGGCAAGTACGTTCGCTCTGATGCTGATGTGTACATAGCGGTGTGCTGTGATGCTTACTCGTATGCTGAGCACCGTAGCGCCCCTGCTATTGATGAGCTGCCGCTGCTATGAGCAAGCCATTCCCTGCTAGTTCAACTGTGCTCCACTGCACGCCATGTCATGTCATGTCATGTCATGCCATGCCATGCCATGCCATGCCATGCCATGTGCCAATGTCCGGTGATGGTGCTGTGCTGCCAGCTTGTGGGAGCCCGCACCCCTGGTGAAACCCCCAAAAAGTGTGCGGTGAGGCAGGAGGGGGGGGGGCATGCAAGAAAGCCTTGGACACCATGATAAGAGAGTCAAACAGGCCCCAGACCCCCGTCAGTCTGCCCCCCCCCCCCCCCCCCCGGCTGGGTGAGGCATACCGCTCAGCACAAAGTACCGCAGCTCCCAGTCCTGCGTGAAGATGCCCTGCTCCGCTGCATCAGGGTTGAACTTTGACAGGTAGCCCTGCAGGTCCACGCCACCCAGCTGTGCCAGGTGCAGCTGCAACAGGAGATGGCCAGCAACATGATGTGTGCTATCAGCGGGAGGGGGAGGAACAGTACGATGGGCAAGTTGTTATGCTTTGATGCAGGCACCTAAAATGTACACCAGCTGTGTCGCGTTGGATGTAGGTTGCAACAAGCAACAACAACAGCCCACTGGCTCTACAGTGGCATCCCACACAACAGTTGCAGTTGCTGGTCCCTGCCTGCAGCTTCCTGGGCCACAGCCCAGCTTCATGCCAGCTGGTTGGGTGCGTGGTTGGGTGCACTGTTCCTGAGAAGGGTTCTCACCGCTTCTACAAGGGCAGCATTCTCCTGCTTCAGCGCCTCAATCTCCCTCTCCTTGGCTTGCAGCTCTGCTGAGGGGTCCATCTGACTGGTGAGTGGTGCTGTCACCGGCAGGTCTATTCAACCAGGTGAGGCAACACACGCAATCAGCGCCAGAGTGCTCATGCGAGGCAAGTTAATAGGGTATTATACCACATAGTGAGGGCTTTTTACGAAGAACCCTCTAAAGGAAGGATTTGGATAACCGCGATCTGTATGCTGCCCTGCACAGAGAGGAGTGGTGTTTCTGCCCTGCAGAGAGCGCATCATTCTGACACCTTTTGCAAAACTACATCCAAATAGTGTCCTCGTTAGTTGGTTACCAAGGATGACAAATTGAGATTGAGCAGTTGCCGTTGGCTTGCCAGAGAGGCACATTATCATCTTTCTTGATTGCTTTTGTTGATGTAAGTCACCTGTGTGTTGTGATCGGCGTCGCCCTGTCAGCCCACACCAGGCAGCAGCAGCAGCAGCAGTGCAAGGAAGCTTCTGTGCCAGGCTTGCTCAGATCTTTCCACAAGAAGCATGCTCTCTCAAAAGGCTCACGTGAGGCCTTTCAGTACCTCCTCATGCACCCAATTGCGCACGGCAGTTGTCCCTAGCATCAGGGCCCCAGGCAGCAGCAGCAGGCGCCACCAGCAGCAGCGGCTAGTTTGCGGCGCGGCAGCAGGCGCACCAGACCCCTACAGAGTCCTCGGTGTCGATCCTGATTCCGACACCAATACAATCAACAGGGCATACACTGTAAAGAAGTATGCAGCAAGGGGCAACGATGCGCTGACAGCACAAATCGAAGCAGCCCACAGCCAACTCATGATGTCAGCGCTCACGCGACGCATGAAGGGCAAGGGTGCCGACAGGTCGATAGCGTATGCAGACGTGGAGCCCCTGTTCCCTTGGAAGCCTAAGCGCTGGGACGCCACCCCTAAGGTCATCATGATTGTGGGTGCCATCCAGATGGGGTTGGCAGCTTACGGCTTCCAGGGACCAAACATGAGCAAAGTCGTGGGAAGTGAGTATACTCAGCTATGTAGCAGGACTGATACTGTGAACAGCAGCAGTATTTGGCCTCAGCTTGAATGTCTGTAGTTGTGGCTGGGTTGCTGAGGAGTGCCGCAGTCCAGATGCCCATGCATGCATATGCGCATGCATGCACACATGCATCCTGCACCTGGCAAGGTGCGCGCTGCCGAAGTGCCACTGCTGTCTTGTTCAGACTGTTCGCTTGTCACATCTGCTCAGAGTATCAAGCTGCACAGATCACTCACAAGGCACAGCAACAGGCTGTCGAGGGGCCCTACATAGGTTGCGCTGCTGGTGGCTGGCACATCAAGCACAGCAGCGTGGCACACCTCATCCTCCATGCCCTCCGTAATCGCCGCCCATGCAGCAAACACCTCATTCTGCCCTGCTGCTGGTCTGCTGCTGTGTCCCACGCCGCTGTCACTGACCCGCAGGCATGTTGATCGCCATTGCCGGCAACGTGATGAAGCAGAATGCCATCAGCCCGCCACCCCGTGATGCCAGCATGGCTACAGAGGAAGAGGCCGGCCGGGCCGGTCGTAACTTCATCAGGGGTGCTCTGCTGGGTATTGGTGCCACTGTGCTGGGCGTGTTGTTGGGAGGTGCCCCTGACTACTTGGCTGGCACCATCAAGCTGCCTGCTATCTTGACGGAGCCTGGACTGCTGGTGGGTGTAGGCGTGTGGGGGTGTTGGAGTGTGCTGACAGGGCGTGCAGTTGTTGTTTGGGGTGGGGAAGGGTTTGTGGTTGGGAAGGCGTGTAGGAGTGGGGGTGGGGGTGTGCTGTTGGGAGGTGCCCCTGACTACCTGGCTGGCACCATCAAGCTGCCTGCTATCTTGACGGAGCCAGGGCTGCTGGTGGGTCCGGGGGTGTGCTGACAGGGGGTGTAATTGCTGATCGTCCGGGGGTGAAGAAGGGGTGACGGCTTGGCAGTATCACTGTCAGTACCAAGTCACAGCAAGAGTGGGGTGCGGGTAGGGGTGGGCTGCTGGGAGGCACCCCTGACTGCATGGCTGGCACCATCAAGGTGCCTGGAAGTGGTAACTGTTTGGCAGTACTACTGGAGTAACCAGCCCATAGTAGGAGTGGGGTGGGGACGAGGATGGGGGGTGTCCCGCTGGGAAACGCCCCTGATCATTAGTTTGGGAATTTTTTGTTTGTTTGGGAATGTCATGTTGAGCACACGGTTCGCACATTTCCGGCTGAGGCTCTGATGCGCCCTGCATTGTCATGCTGGTGTTGCGTGCTGCATTTTGCTGCTGTTTGTGTTTGCAGGTGTCGATGAAGATTGCAGGAGCCTGCCTCTGCAACTGGATCATCACATCCTTCTTCTACTGAGCAGCTGTGTTACTGGGAGCAGCCCGCAGTGCAAGAGCAGCAGCAGCCAGCAGCCAGCTGCAGTTGGAAAAGGCGCAGCAGCTAGCAGCAGCTGTGGTGATGCCAGCAACTGCAGCAGTTGGTCTTCATTTATTTGCTGACATCGCTGTTCTGATGGTGTCCGGTGACGGGGTGATCGGGCGGGGACATGTTGGTGAAGGAGGGGCCTCTTGTGCTGTGCCAGAAAAGAAGAGATATGTCAAGTGTTCAAGCAGCAGCAGCGTGGTGTAATCAAACACCCTGTGTTGCTGTCGTGACGTGTGCGTGGTGATGTGCGGCTTCAACATGGAGCGGGGTCGTCTGTGCTGGCAGCATCCTTTGGCAAGGTTCCACTCTTGTGCGTACCAGGGGTACTCATATACTAAGTTGGAGTATTAGTACCCCTGGTGCGTACTTCTTATGTTGCCCCCCCCCCCCCCCCCCCCCCCACACACACACATTGTCATGCTCAGCATTGTGTGGCATGTTGTAGGGGCGCAGCTAGTGTGCACGATCTCTCCAACGGGTTGCGGTCAGCTGTTGGTCACAGCGTAGAGGCTGATAGAAGACAGCCCCAAAGGCCAGTGATATGTGCCTCCATCGTTGACCTTGTACCCTGGTCAAACTTGGGGTTCCGCCTGTAGCAAAAGTCAAGTCTCCAGCCAGATGTGATGACGTCAAAGGAACTTCTAACCTCCATCAGACGAGTTTCAGCTTCGCTCATGGCATAGTATGGCCTGGCAGCAAGCATTCGGTCACGGTGCGCGTATTTTTGGCCTAGCCTTTCAACCAAACAGTTCTGACGTAGTCGCATCAGCCTCAGAAGATGAGACTGTGAGAGTATGGAGCCGTGACGCCAGCGTTGGTGGTTGGCAGCAGGTATGTACTCCACTGGTACAGATCAGTAACTGCACCTATCAATGGGTGAGCTGATGGGCAACCTGTATCCCGTGCGGCCTGATGTCAGACTAGTTGCTGTCGTGGTCATACGTCGGAGGTGCTGCGTGTGGCCTGGAGCCCGGATGGCAGGTTGCTGGCATCAGGTGTGTGACTGGCTCCCGCACAGCAGCATACACAGCGGCACACACCTCAGATATGCTGGTAGAGGCTCTGCTGCTGGTAACATATCTGTCGCAACACGTGAGGGTTGCGCGATGCCACCTTAATCATGGGCACACCTATAGGGTGCGTTCTGCACAAGCTTGCGCTGCCAGGCTGTCAGCATCAGCAGTGGGCACTGCTGACAGGGGACACAAGCTGCAAAGCTGCACCAGTCATGCTTACGTGGCCCAAACACCCGCAATTTAATGGTGTTTTCACAGTTGATTACGTTTCAACTGTACACGAAATTGCTGTTCACTCCCCTTGTTGCTGCTTGCTTTCAGGCAGTGCAGACCACACTGTCCGCTTCTGGTCTGTCAGCACCAGCACCACTCAGCACTCCTACACAGGTCAGCACAGCAGCAGGGGGGCATACCAACCCCGTCCGGCAGCTGTATTTTTCCTGCAAACACAAGCACCACCCATCACCCTACCGTCACCATGTACCACAACCATGGAGATGGTTGTTACCAGCCGGCCGTCTTCGAAGTTGCACACTTCTCTTGATGCGTGGACACCCCGTCAACACATGCATGCAGAACTTGGTTGTGGGCACATAAGTGACGTCAAACTCAAAGTGTCTGGGCGCCCTAAATGGTGTATGGGGTCTTGCATATGGCATGCATGACAGCCCCTGCCTACAGCTGTGCTGTAGGCACTCTGCAAACTTGGGTGACATTCCGCAAGGTGTGGGGTTGCTGTTTCTCTGTCAACATCTTCCTTGCAGGCACTGAGCTAGCAGTGTTGTCAGGTCACCCAGAGGAAGTGTATGCAGTTCACTTCCTGCCAGATGCCCCACACCCCCCAGCGCTCCATCCACAGCAGCAGGTGCACCATGCAGCAGCAGAGCTGGCCAGCAGCAGCTTGAACGCACAACCGCCAACCCAGTAGCAGCAAACAGCGGTAGCGCTGCTAGGCTGTTACTAACAGCCAGTGGCGAGTCCCTGTACCTCTGGGATCTGGCAGGGGGTCAGCTCCTGCAGCAGTCTGCCCCGTTACCAAGGCTATCAAGCTCCCCTGCCTTTGCAGCAGCTCTAGCAGGCTTCCCCACGCAGCAACAACAGCAACAACAGCCACACCAGCAGCAGCAACCGGCAGCTGGATTGCAGTCGAGCAGTAGACAGCAGCAGGACCCTTTGAATCCCAACCACCCCAACAGCAGCAGCACCACCAGCAGTGGGCTGGACCCAACTAGCAGCAGCAGTCAGTCGCATCCGACATCTGGCGTCCATGCGAACGACAGCGACAGCAAGGAGGCAGATGGTGGTAACAGCGCTGCGGATGCAGGCAGCAGCGGCGAAGAGGGAGATGACTCATCAGATGCCAGGAGTGAGGGCAGTGCTGATGGCGAGGCTGCTGCTCCCTCCTACATCTTTGGGGTGTCGGTGTGCCCTGAGACCCACTGGGCTGCTGCTACGTGTTCTGACGGTGTGCTGAGGCTGTGGGATGCCAGCCGGCAGGCACTTACTGAAGTGGCCGCTGTGCAGGTGAGGCAAGTGTGTGGGAGCGTGATGCTCTCACCCCCTCTGCGCGCGCGTTCGTTTTGGCCAAGCGTCACAATAGCGTCAGCCCCTGGGGTTGTTGTCAGGGGGCTGCACGTGTGGTGCTTGGATGTCTTGCTGCTGTGTGCTATTGCGCCTGCTGTCGGCTGCAGTTGTCGCCAGTACGGCCCAGACTGGAGGCGACACTTAGCCACTGTAGGCAGGGCGCATGAATCACTCTGCCATGCGATCAGTAGGGCCAGGTGCCAGCCCACATCACAAGCATGCATGTGCTGTCATGACTGACTGTCGCCGCTATGGATGCGGCTGTTCCATAAAGCTCAGCAGCCCAGTGAGAGTGTACCTTCACAGTATCGCAGTTTTTGTATTTATGCAGGTACACGCTGGCCAGATGGGCAGTACAGTCTCTTGGCTGCCTCAGCAACCCCTGTGTGTCAGCAGCATCAGCAAGCAAGGGCAGCTGGTCCTACAGGATGTCCGGCTGCTAGGCAGGCCCTTACTGCAGCAGCAGCTGGAGGGCCCTGTGTATGATGCAGTGTGGATGGCAGCAGCCAGTAGTGCCGGCAGTAGTGCTGGAGGGCTGCAGGAGCAGCAGCTGGTGGTGGTGGGGCGGGACAACTGCCTACGCGTCTACACGCTGGATGCGCCAGCCTTGCAGCAAGGTAGGAAAGCTCGGATGTGCTGTTTGATTCGCTGCGCTTGCTGCTGCAATCGGCTACTGCACGCGATCTGAGGTACACAGGGTTTAATCGGCGCATGGGCTCTGATTGAGTCCTGCCGACAGCAAGAACCACAAGGTGTGGCAGTTGGAGCCGGTAATCCAGTCGAACATCGCGCTGCATCCCCACCCCCGCGCTGGATCACCCTTGCTCCACACCTTCTGTACCGCAGGGTCGCTGGGTCCCCCAAGAGTTGTGTGCGCCCCTGACAGCTACAGCGGCAGCCTGCTGGCTCTGGCCTCAACGGCAGACAGGAGGCAGCTAGCAGTAGCTGGAGAAGCTGTTCAAGCAGATTCCTTGCGGCCTACACAGCCACCGCAGCAGCAGCAGCCGGCTCAGCAGGAACAGCAACAGCAGCTGTCTGTGGGTGGTGCGAAGAGGGGTGCGCGAGCTCGCAGGGGGCGCAGCAGGGGAGGTGCTGTGGGGCTATTCAGCAGTACAGGTGAGTGTTTCCGGGTTGAGGGCTCAGGCTTGAACCTGAACCCAAACCTGAAGTAAAACCCAAACCTACGCCAGCAATGAGTCAGCACCAGGGCAGCAGGGCAGGTGCTGTAGAACTGTTCAGCAGTACAGGTGAGAGTGCTGACGCCAGCGGTGAGTCAGCAACAGAGCAGTTGATGAGTCAGCAGGAGACCTATGTTGATGAGTCAACACCAGAGCAGCATCACGGATGCAACAGCCAAGTAGCTCAAGTGCATGGCAGCCAGCCCTTCGTCAGTGGGTTTGGTCTGAGCAGCATGTCAGGGGCGCTAACACGTCTAGTGGCCCCATTCTTTTTTTAGTGGCCCCATTCAGCGCGTCAGCAGCTTGTACGGAAACGAGCAATACGTCCTTATCTGCATGAATGCAATGCCCTTTGGCCTCAGCCACGCCCCACTCGTGGTGCCACAGTCATAGGCGCAGCAACACCAGGGTGGCCAGTCATGCTGGATTTGAGTATGCTGGACGGAATGTGCTGGTTAGTAGGACGAGCATGATTTGAAACAAAGTGATTCAGTCAGCATTCCTGTATCAGCTCCTAGAGAAAGCTTCTGCACAGGTTGAACTTCACACCTACCTTACCGCTAACCTTCAGACCCTAAACTGGGTGCGTTAGCTTATTGCATGCTGACATACCACATGATGCCGGCGCTTACAGTTTCCGTTTTGCTACCTTGCCGTTGTCCGTTGCTTGCTTGCAGCTGGTGATGCGACAGCACCCGCCACTCAGCAGCCGGCTGCAGCGGCCGCAGCCGGAGCAAGCAAACAAGATCAGCCATCATCACCTGCAGGCCAGACAACAGCAGCCACAAGTGACATGTTTGGTGAGATCACCATTGCTCAAGTGCCCCCTGCTGTGCGGCAGTCTGGGGTCATGCCGGGGCTGCTTATGCAGCGGCAGCAGCCCCAGGGGTGCTGACGCGAGCGCCTGTGTTTGTCTGGTCAACGCAGTAGGGCCCCTTGCCTGTGTGGATGACCAGCTGCAGCTGAAGTCACTCACTGAGCTCTCCTGTACTGCAGCCAGTGCTCAAGTTTGTGCCGCTTTGAGTTTGAAGTTGCGATATTGCGGGGTGTCTGCAGCAAATGTGCTTGGAGGCCGGCAGTGCATAGACATCGACATGAGCACGTGACTAGCCCCATAAGCTGACTCATGTGATTGTTGAATACTTTATGTGTTGGGAGCACCAATACGGTGCTGTATCACGTGATGCTGCTGCACAAGCGGCTGCTTCAACCCTTTACCTGCTGGGTGTAAGTAGTTACAGGCACACGCATTTTCAGGCGCTAGCTATCATGCTAGCTGTGCCTGCAGCAAGCGTCAGCTTCAAGGGACCTTGTGCGGCCTCCGGCGTCCTTGTAACACAATTTGCAGGGCTGTGCTGACGTTTTTGCTGCTGCTGTGCGGCCCCAAGTAGTAGTAATGTTACACTCACATGACACAGTCAATGACCGTCCTACAGCCTCAGCCAACCCAGCTAGGCTTCATCAAGCATGCTCCCAACTGATTGCCTCTGCCGTCGACATAAGGCATGGCGATTGCCGTCTGGCAAAGACAGCAAGCAAACATAGCAGGCTCTGACAGCATGAGGTCTAAGACAGTCCAGCCTGGACTTTAGACGCCTCTGCAGTTCAAGCTACAGCCCAACTGCATACGCTTGATGTGCTAGCAAGTGGGGAACCAAAAGCTTGACTTGGCAGCACTCGGCAGGCTGCACTGAGCGGACAAACAATCCTGCACACAACATGTGCGCAACGATTCTGGAAGCACCACGCATGCCCTTGGCAGTGTCATACTCACATGCAGTACAACAACCAGGATAAAGACCACAGCGGTAGCCTACGTCAGTGATCACCATGCCAGGTACCGCCTCCTGCGCACACACGTGGCACGTGTGACTCACAACGTGCAACCCACACCCCAGGTTTCTCCCCCAGGGAAGAGCACACCAGAGTGAACAGACCCCCCCCCCACCACACACAAACAGTCCTGCCGCAAGCGCATCAGCAAAGCAGCAGACTTGACATCCGGCCCGTGAGCTGTGAAGATGTGAAACCCAAGCAGCGTGACCTCAGCGCGCCTTGCACAGCGCCCTACAGACATCACTTGCAAAAAACACCGCCATGGGCCCCTTTTGGGAGCACTTATTCAAGACCAGCAAGCTGCTAATGTACAGGGAGTGGCTGTGCACATGCATGCATGCACAGTGCACATACTTCAAGCTGACAAAAGAAGACACTACACACCACCAATCCAGGCCCGCTGCAAGAAGGGCAGGCAGTGCACAGGGCTTGGCATGACACCTCACTCCTGAGCGGCTGTCTACCCATAATGAAGATTTGTCGATACGAGAAAAAAACTGATCAGCCAAGGCCATGCATCTATTGAGCTCTGCACTAGGTGGCAAAAGCACCCAGGCAGAGCAACAATCACCCAGCACCCCCTCTCCATGCTGCCGTGCGAGAAAAAAGAGAGTGCCCCAAGTCATACTGAACAACAGCAGCTTGCAGCTGGATGCAATGAACCCAACTGCTGGCTTGGAGGGTTTGGCCAGCAGGTGCCACCACAGCGGCTTGGCATGCGTTTTGCGACAAACAAAGACAGCTCCCACACCCAAGTCTGAACCCCTGCTTGATTGTAACCCCTCTCCTCTCAACTGGAATCAGCACAAGTCCGGTCTGCAGATCAGCGGAAGGTCAGGCATCAGCCTAAACCCTCAGTAGACAAAACCCAAACAAGCACAGCAACAAAAAACCCAACCTGCATTGATGGATGGATGGCGTGAAACCCTGAGGGTCAGGTGGCATACGAAAAAGGACAGTCCCGGGCTGTTGGGCATACGGCAGCAAGGCACATGGTGTGGTGTGGCCATAAGCACAGCCAGCGACTAAGAGAAAGCAGGGCAAGGTGGGGTGTACTGCATGCAAAAGAGAAAGCAGCGGGTAATGCCACAAGGCTGACGCGTGATCCTCAGCACCCAGACATGCAAGTGCCAAACGCAGTTTGACTGCACACTTGATCACAAGCCAGCCATGCAAGTGCCGCGATGATGAAAGACGAGAGGAATGCATTGAGCGTGGACCAAGCGCAACGCCTGGAGTGTATGGGGCGCCTAGGGTACCTGGTGACAGCCCAGCCTGGTGCATGGTGGAGGGAGATGCTTGCCAGATTGATCTGCCAAAGGGTGCGTGGTTGCAGCCGCAATGTGTGCGAGGCTCGAAGGATGCTGGATAAAGGAGAGCAAGCAACCAAGTGCCGCAGGTGCCATGCACAAAACATCAGCGCAACCACGGCAACATATGCTGGAGGCTGACACCCGCGCAGGCGTGATCACAGTGACCAGCTGGCATGACAGTAGCATACAGCTGCATGCCCACTACAGAGTGACAGTAGCATACAGCTGCATGCCCACTACAGAGGTGCTTAGGCACAGCATTGTCGCTGAGGTCCAAAAAGAAAGAAGGTGAGAAAAAGCAGCAGCCATGTTGTTCCCTGCACGCATGCCAACACAACCTGCCCATGTGTAAAAAAAACACCACAACCTGCCCAAATGCCAAGCCAGCAGCACTCACACATAGATACAGTCCCCCGCACAGCCTGCAGTCAAAACAATAAAGACAAAGCACCCAGCCTGCAAAGTCAGCATGTAGTCACAACCCCCACAAACAGAGCTCCCTGCAAAGCCACACAATAAAAGAGCACCCCACAGCATCAGACGGCAACAGTCATATTGTACACACACTCACACTCTTCGATTGCCAGCAAACTGACCCAGCTGCGTCAGCTCAAAACATGCACTGCTTGGAGCACTGGGCCAGGCCCACAAGCAAGTTGCCTTGCCAAAAGCAACAAGCGCAGGTCACAACACAGAAGCACCACTCATACCTACATGGCCGGCCCAAACCCCCTTGAAAAGCCCCAAGAGGCAATACACCTGCACCCCAGGGCCGACTGCAACAGCGCCTGTACATGGGCAAGTTGCCCTAGACACCGCTGATCAAGCCTGTCTGTGCAGGCAATAGAAACAGGCAAACTCTGCAGGTGGGGCCCCAGATTGGCACCAGGGGCAATGGCAAAGCGGGCCCAACCCCACCCAACCCCACCAGCGGCTGTTGCGCATGCATTCACAGCAAACACCTGCAGAGGTGCGCTGAATCAAGTGTGCCTGAATTGAGGTCACGAAACACCTGCGACATGCAAACTGAAGCAATCAATGACTGCGGTAGCCTGGTACTGTACCACCCTGATGTGAGCTGCACCCCAGCAAGACGTACTACCATCAAACACAGATGTGCACGTGGTGCGCGGCTGGCCAGCTGTCAACGCAACAACCGCAAACCACTTGCTCTGACGACACCACAGCCGAGCGAAAACTACGTGCCTACACAGGATACCTCAGCCACTGCATGAGACTGGCGACGGCGACAAGCCATGCATGTGCAGGATGCACGCGCAGTGTTGCACACAGCTCGGAATCTGGACACTTTTGCGAGCCCCACTCCAACTCAGAGACGGTGCTGACAACTGAGTGTTGCGGGCTGTTGTCCACTGCTTCAAGGCAGGGCGCGGCCCTGTGCAGTAGCACGGCCAGCAGCCCTCTCAGCAGACACGGTTGAAACCAAGTTGCCAGCCCTGGACGTGGTTTGTGCCCCTGAAATGGCCTCCCCAACATCCATTTCGCCAGTCACAGCACGCCTGATCATGGCACTCGATGCAGCAGACCTGTCCTGCTGCTGTACCGCCCTCAGCGCATCTGTGAGGCTGCTGGAACCAGACTGCAGCATCGCACGGCGCAGGGGCACGTTGCGACCGGACTGGGACGCTCCGGCCACCATCTCCCTCTCGCCGCCAGCGTCGACTGCAGACCTGATGCGGGAACGTGCATCTGCTACTGATGCTTGCCTGAGAAGGTTTGCCATGTCGTGCTGAATGTTTTGCATCAGCTGCCGCCTGTGTGCTGGCTCCCTTTGGGGCAAACGGCCTGCAAGCAGCTCAGGCTGACCCTCTGCTAGGACCTGCCTGCCTGCTCCAAGGATGAGTCCTGCACACGAAGCATACACAAAGACACTGCATGTTGTTTGCATGCTTGATGCCAGGCTGAAATGCACACAAATACACAATGGGAGGTTACACCCATCTGGTCAACCAGCGCCCTTCAAATTTCGCCAGGGAGACACAACGGTCCCTACAGCAGTGTTATATAGGCCTCATAGAGGTCTGTTATGCCAAATCTGGAGCATGCTCGTTGCCATGTGCATCCGGCACCTTCGGTGACATGTGACCGTGAACGCATCTGGGCCCAAAGCTTGACGATGCACAGCTGGCAGAGGCCGCAAACTGTTGAAAGTGGTCTGAAAGTATGATCGCGACTGCGAGGTGCTGGAGGCAGCCTGTGACGGCGACCATTTGCATATATCAGCATACGTCTTTCGTAATCCATGATGTTTCGGCCTATCCAGCCACAGACTTACCTGAGATAAGTAGCAGACATACCAGAAACCCTGTCTGCATGCTGTGATTCTGGATAGAGCCGCTTGCAGCGCCGGACACAAAGTCAAAGTTTGCCTTGACGGGAATCACGCACAACGTTCCAGACGCTGTGAGAGCTTCAATTGTGGTTGCAGTAAGTCAGTCATAAAAAATTGCCGTCTTGGTGGTCGTTAACGGCTGAGGGGGCCCGGGCCTTTTGGTGCCAACCCTACACCCTGCTACACCCTGCTGCTTGACTGTTTGTAAGCTTTCTGGTTCTCAACATTCTTTGGTTGATCCCTCACCTCAAGATTGCAGTATCTGTGCGCGATGCTGTCATCCTGCATGCTGACTCATAGATGCCTAGGCCTGGGCTCAAGCAGGGGTCAAGGAGCTCAGCATTGCTGCGGCGCATCATTTCTCAGGATAACAAAACCTCACTAGTTTTGCCGACAGCCTGTTCCTGTTTCACAACTACAAGTCTCACCCAGCAGGCTAAGCAGCATCACAACGCTGGGGCCCCAGCACCAATGCAGGCTCGTGCTTGAATGTTTTGATGTTTGTGCTGCCACTGCACTGCTGCACTGCACATGCAGGCTGTGGTTACCCCTACCAGTACCCCCACAACGGGCACAGCTTGAAATGCTGCTCAGGCCGCGAGGCACAGCTTTTCTGCTTTGGTGGTGGTGGTGGTGGTGGTGTGTGTGTGTGTGTGTGTGGGGGGGGGGGGTGCAAAACTCACCAGCTGGCCACATGCACAAAAGCCATGCAAAGTTAGCTCTTGAGGGACCTCCAGTGAAAGATGCTGATACCCCTACCCAAGGGTGAGCCCAGTGCCCGGCCAGGTAGCAGGGGAGTGGAACCTTTACACCTCCATGGTGTGCTACAGCATACCAGTGCCACTGCAGTGCTTCCGGCCCATTTGGCTGTTTCTCTGTTCAGTGCGCTCATCAAAGCCCACTCCCCTAGCCCCAGCATGCCAAGCACTGTCTGCAGACGCTTCGGAAATGTGTGTGTGTGTGTGTGGGGGGGGGGGGGGGTAGGGGGGGCAAGGGGGGGGGGGACCGTGCACGCTGTGGCAGAGTCCTACGCGACACATCCATGCATCACGTAGCCCTGATGTGCAGTTCGGGGCGAGGGGACCGCTGCACATGTCAGCTGTGTCAGTCTGGATGCGCAGCTTGGCTTTGCTGAGCTGCTGCTTTGCTACTGCTGCGTGCTGAGCTTTGCTTCCCTGTTTGTGGCTAGGCCAGGCTGGCTAGGCCGCTCGTCAAGCTCTGGCAAGTAGAGTGCGACAGTCTACAGAGGCACAACCAATGGAGTGTGCAACAAGGTGCCAAAGGGGGCCACCCTTGCCCAGCACAATGTGACAGCCAGATACCTGGGGACCTCCCTTGAGCCCTGCATCGCCAGCTGCATGAATTGATTCGAGTAATCAGGGCTCACTCGCAGGGAGACGGGCACTCATGATTGGCGGCAACATAGGACAGCAATGCAATCCTGACTGATGTTGGCCACCTGTGCCAGCTCAAGGGGGCTACGCTTGCGTGTAATGCTGTGATAGTCTTGCTGGCGAGTCGTGAAAAGATCAGTGTGTGATCGTGTCCATTGGACGCGCTTTCTTTGGGGCATTGTGACTCGTGACGGTTCTGCTGCTTCACGTTTTGGCGTCAAAACGTGCACTCCCCTTGCAAGTGTCGGTGGGGTCCTCCCTGCCCGCCCTACTACGGGTGACTTTGTTGAGACCGTGGCCTTGTTGAGCATGTTGTGAAAGCTTTTCCGCAGATCGTCCACGTGCCGTGAGCCAGCAGGCCAGCCAGCATGATTCAGAACCAGATCAGCGCATCGAGACTGCCATGCAGAAGTGTCGGTGGTATCAGGGTGCCCACAGCAGCCAGGTAGGGCTGCGCAGCAGTAGCAGCAGTAGCAGCAATGCCCCCGCCTGGCCGATGCTGAGCATGTATCTTCCCTCACAGGCGCCGGACAGTATCCCGTGCATCCCACAAGACTGTGAATGATGGACAGGCAGCCAGCTGTGCGTCAGGTGAGCCGCCCACGACAGCTCGACAGCAAGAGATCACGGAAGCAAACGCCCAGGAACGCTAATCGACTCCTCTGACTTTCTGCAGGCGTACACATCGGGTCAGTGTCCACGAAGCGTGGATTGACGCGTTGCCATGTGGCTTCACAGCCCCGCGAGGTGAGATTGGTCTGTTGATGCTGCCACTGCTGCTGTTGCTGCTTTGGAGTGATCTTGGCCCCTTGCGCCTGCTGATGCTGACCCTCCATACCTTTTGACTGCATGCACAGGCCGTCAGTACTTCTGATGTGACCAGCAAGCTGCAGGGCAACAGTGCAGAGGTGATCCAGCTGTACCGCTACCCCGGCCTCGCCGCTGCAGCAGCCACCACCCTGCTGCACAAGGTAAGAGCCCACTGATTGCTTGAAGCACGGAGGCACCACCCACTCGATCAATTGCGTTGATGGCTCTGTGGTGCATTGCTTGAACTCTAATTCCTTGCAGCAGCCTGAACCTGATCTGATGTGGGACTTCAGATGTCAGCCACAATCCTCAGTCTCTACTGCTCTCACCCAGCATGCACTGCTGTGCCGGTGAATTGCTGTCCTGCACAGGTCCAGCACAAGGTGACTGACGCCATTACTTCTATCGATGGCGAGCTGTGCTTCAACATCGGTGTTGCCGCACCCCTTGATGCCAATGAGTCAGAGAAGATGGCATGGTGCGTGCAGCAACTGCAACTTTTCATTGCTACTTGTAGATTCCAGCAGTATGTTAAATGATTCTAGCATTGATATACCACACTCCAGCATTGGATTCAGTCTGTGTTGGTGACATGGCAGCAAGGTCTCTGGTGCCCAAGGAAGCTTTGATGGACAGCACAGCAACACAGAGCAGCAACCTGCGCTGCCACTTCGCCACATGTTTGTGCAGCCTGCGACCTGCTGGAGAAGGCCCGTGTCCACGGGGTTGTTGCGCCTGCGGATCGCCATGCTGTCAGCACTGCCCCACAGCTCAGCAACTCTTGTATGCTGCTGCGTGTGTGGAAAAGAGAACTGGTGGGATGCCTGACTGTGTGCTTTGTCCTGCGATGTGCTGTCCTGTGCTGTGTTTCCTGCAGGCTGCTGCGCGAGACCTTTGAGCCCAACCAGCTCACCACTGGCAGCATCTTTGACGGCAGCGAGGCCACACAGACCGTTGTGGAGGTTGGGCCCCGCACCAACTTTTCCACAGCTTGGTCCACCAACGCCACAAGCATCTGCAGCTCTGTCGGCCTCGACAAGGTGCGTCCTGCACTTTGCTGCTGTTGTCCACAGCATTGCAGATCGCCACAGCACACAAACGCTGTCCCAGTGGCAACAGCGCACACATATTGATTGGTCCGGCGACAACAGCACATAAACATGTGACTCTTACCGCCACGTTGTATACTGCTGCAGCACACTACTGTTTGAACCCCCACCTGTGCTGGCCTCTGTGCTGACCATGCATGCGGCTTTCCCGCCTTTTGTCCTGCACGTGTGTGCTGGCCCATGCAGGTCGTGCGCCTTGAGCCCAGCCGGCGCTACCTGCTGACCAGCACGCGCGCCCTCACAGCAGAGGAGAAGGCTGCGTTTGCAGCCATGGTGCATGACCGCATGACTGAGCAGGTGTACACAGAGCCTGCGCAGACCTTCAAGGTGGATGCAGTGCCGCCTCCTGTGTTCACTGTGCCAGTCATGGAGAAGGGCCGTGCAGCTCTTGAGGAGATCAACTCGGTGAGCACCTGGCCTGTCCTGTCCCCTGTGTGCAGGCAAGGTTGCTGCCTATGCCATGGCTAGCGACCACCATGGCCTGAGTGTTTGCAATGCCATGGAGGTAGCTAGTGGGTAGCATGCACGGTGATTGTGCAGTACAGTTGCCCTGTTCACATATCCTGATAAGCATGGAGCCCAGTTCTTTGACCCATGGGCGGGAAGTTGTCCTTCTATCTGCAGCGGCTGCCCTGTTGCGGTTGGTCTCTTGCAGATGTGAACACATGTGTTGATGCTGGTGTTGTGCTGGTCGCTTTTGGTATGGTGTGCTGTCGTGTGGCCTGTGATGATACAAACCAAACACAAACGCACGTATTATCTGAGCATTCCCCATGCTGAGCTGTACACGTGAGGCTACTGTTGCGACTGGCTGTGATAATGTGTCGTGCTGTGCCATGTTGTCGTGCTGGCTGATTGCACGGCCTGCTTCTTGCAATGACGTGTGTTATGTGTGCTGGTTGCCCGAGGATGATCAAACAACGCAATCTTCCTAGCAGGGCAAAACCTGTGCGGATAAAATTTGGAGACCTGAACTGAGGGCACTGTGTGTCGGTTTGTTGTTCTGTGCACTAGCACAGAACACCAAGGCTTGTGGTTGTGTGCTAGTGCATGATGTGTTTTTGGTCTGTGCTGCAGTACGAGGCGGTGATGACTCATCAGCTAATCCCAGCTCTCTGAAGCTATGGTGCAAATGCAAATTGCGCCTTGGCGGTGCGGACCATCTATGACGGTAGCTGAGCCTCAAGCAGATTCCTTAACTGTGCGCTGGTTGGGTTTTCTTTGCGCAAGCTCATCTCAAATGCTTGCTTGCGGGAATGCTGCATCCTCGCTCACCTTCTGCTTATCCGTTGTACTGCTGTCATGTGCAGGAGATGGGTCTGGCCTTTGATGAGTGGGACATGGATTACTACACCAAGCTGTTCAAGTGAGCAATAGCCTCTGGCTAGCTCGCACCTGCAACCTTTCAACAGCAGCAGCTTGTCTGCACAGTGCCATCAGTGGCAACCAAGGCGATACCACAGTGTCTGCGATAGTTGGGCGCACAGTGTGCAGATGCGGAACATGTCCATGATGCGATTTTTAGGCGACCAGCAGTGCGCCTATTTAAGACTTTGCTGACCCAGTGTGCCTGTCGACTGCTGCTGCTGCAGGGACATGGGCCGTGACCCACTAATGTCGAGCTGTTTGACATTGCTCAGTCCAACAGCGAGCACAGCAGGCACTGGTTCTTCAAGGGTGACCTGGTCATCAACGGGGAGAAGAAGAGTGAGAACCTGATGGACATTGTGGCAGCACCTCTGCATGTGAGTACTGCTGCAAGGGCGTGGGTCTGGCAGGGATTGGCAACATTTGATCACATAGCCTTTCCTTGCTCAAAGGGTGTCGTGTGCTTCCACATTGTCCTAATGGACATTGTGGCAGCACCTCTGCATGTGAGGACTACTGCATGGGTGGGATCTGGCAGCACCCATTCCTTGAATATGTGATGATATGGGCTTTCCTTGCTCAAATTGTGTTGTGTGCTCCCCTGTTGGACGAGATCTGGGTCCAAGCCAAAACAAGTAGTTGCTGCATGCTGTGGTGGTGTGTGAAACACTGTTGGTGCATTTGTGCGGCACTGGTGTGCTTGGATGCTTGTTGTGTTGGGCATTTGAGGCGGTGATGACTAATCAGCTAATCCCAGCTCTCTGAAGCTATGGTGCAATTGCAAATTGCACCTTGGCGGTGCGGACCATCTATGACGGTAGCTGAGCCTCATTAGTTAGCAATGTCTTTATGCATGTTATGCATATGTGGTTTGAACTCATGTTATCAAACCCCCTAGCTAGGTGTGCAAACCTGTACATGCGTTGCATCCCTCCCCAGGTGTCATGTACGTGTGTGGTGGTGACGCGTCCTGCACCCTTGTTTTGCCGCCCCTGTTTGCCGTATGGTGTACACGCAGGCCCGTCCCAACAACAACAGCGTTGTTGCGTTCAAGGACAACAGCAGTGCCATCCGTGGCTTCAAAATCGAGCCGCTGCTGCCCCTCAACCCTGGGGGCCCCTCTGCCCTGGCACCCCAGGCAAGGGACTGGGACCTGCTGCTGACTGCTGAGACACACAACTTCCCTTGCGCAGTGGCACCTTACCCAGGTAGGTTGAGGCACCTGTTTTCTAACTAGGTTACTCACTGGTTCAGTAGACTTCACTGTCACAGTAAATGTCACTGTTAGACAGTCACTTCTGCGGCAGGCAACACGGGGTTGCTTTCTGTTGAGAGGACCTAAGTGGTGGTGAGGGGTGTCAGTCAATAGGTTATTGTCAGTGAACGGGCTGAGAAGGGGGATTGTGCTCGGCAGGCTTTGCAAAGGGGTCAAGTGAGCCGGCTGGGGGGTGGTGTACAAAGGGAGGTGCTCGGTTGACTGTGCCCTCACTGCATGTGCAAGGATTGGAGCACTGTGTACCTGCACATGATCACACAGCACGCCAGGCGTATCTGGGCAGTCGGATGCCGCTCCTTGTGTGTGGCACATGAACACTGCTCTCGTAACACTGGCCACATCACCCCCTGTGCTTGCGACGTGGCCTGCTGCTCCTCCGTCAGCAGAGCTACTACTAAATGCCAGGAACATATCGTGTTCAAGTTACACAGCAGCAGTGCCATGCTAGCAGCAGTGGTATGAGGGGATAGTGGAAGAGGGCATGGAGGTGGATGCAGGGAGGGGGGGGGGAGTGGTGGGTATGACGCTGCTGCTGCTCCGCCGTCAGCAGATTCACTACCTAATGCCTGGAATATACGTAACAACAGTGTTAGCACTGATGTTGCATGGCAGCAACGCTTTGTTTGTAAGGGGAGGAAAATACATCAGCAAACTGTGAGAGGCAGGTCATCAGAATGTTGCTGCAGGTGGTGGCGCCGAGCAAAAACGGTGGTCATCCTGCAGCAGCATTCTGCGTAACTTGCCTCTCATCGCTGTGCTTGCGACGTGGCCTGCTGCTCCTCCGTCAGCAGTGCTACTACTAAATGCCAGGAACACACTGCGTTGCTGTTACACAGCAGCAGTGCGATGCTAGCAGCAGGGCTATGAGGGGGTAGTGGAACAGGGCATGGAGGTGGATGCAGGCAGGGGGGGGGGGAGGGGAGTGGTGGGTTTGATGCTGTTGCTGCCTCTCCGTCAGCAGAGCTACTACTAAATGCCAGGAACACTCTGCGCAACAATAGTTGTTGTCATACATACGTCATGTCATACATTATGTCACGCAGCACCAATGCTTTGATCGCATGCTGAGGGCACCTTGGAAATGGTTCAGAGGCAGCTTCAGCAGGGTGTTGCTGTAGGTGCTGCCTCCGAAACACCGGTGCTCATCACCTAACAGCAGCACTTTGCACAGCTTGCCTCTTTGCCATGACTCCCGGTCCGATTTCAATAGGTTTTCACTTGCATGGCCTCTGTAATGACCTTAGCTTTTCCCCCCCTGATGTGACATGCTGCAGCGTACTTGCTCGCAGTCACAAAGTCCCTTCTGTTTCTCCTCTCACTGTATCTTGTGTATTTTGTGCAACTGCCTGCAACTGCCCACCCTCCCCCTCACCAGGTGCCGAGACCGGCGCCGGCGGCCGCATGCGTGACACACACGCCACCGGCACAGGCTCCATCATGGGCTGCGGCACAGCAGGCTACTGTGTCGGCAACCTTCAGCTTGACGGCGCCACCCTGCCTCACGAGGACCCTAACTTTGTGTACCCAGACAACCTGGCATCCCCCCAGCAGATCCTGATCGACGCCTCCAATGGAGCCAGCGACTATGGAAACAAGTTTGGGGAGCCGATGGTGGCGGGGTACACGCGCACGTTTGGGCAGCGCCTGCCTAATGGCGAGCGCAGGGAGTGGCTGAAGCCCATCATGTTCAGGTGTGTGCCTGTGCCTTTCTGGTCGAGCTGCAGCTATCGCTATCGCTATTGCTCCACAAGCATCAGCCTGCTACGGGTAGGGGGTGGGAATGTTGTATTGTTGTGTCTGCTTGTGGTTATATATCTGTATCTGTCTCCTAGTGTGGCGCCTGTGTCAAACCTGCTGTGCTGTGCTGTGTTGTGTTGTGTCTTGTTGCAGTGGCGGCATTGGCCAGATCGACCACCGCCACTTGGAGAAGGCTGATGGCGAGATTGGCATGCTTGTGGTGAAGATCGGTGGCCCTGCCTACCGCATCGGCATGGGTGGTGGTGCTGCAAGCTCTGTGCCCTCTGGCAGCAACAAGGCAGACCTGGACTTCAACGCAGTGCAGGTGCGTTTTGTATTGTCTGTACTACTTGGTAAATACTGACCAAGTGGTTGAGTGATTGAGTACCGCGTGTTTGTACCAAGATGTTGATAGTGGAAAAGCAGCAGGTGTTTAGGCATGGAGCACACATGCAAGTTCCCTTAGCAACTCAGCAGGTGGTCTGTCAGCTTTGATGTGAAAATGCTGTACTGATGCCTGGTGTGTGTGCTGTGCTTTGTCATGTGCTGTGCTGTGCAGCGTGGTGATGCCCAGATGAGTCAGAAGCTGTGGCGTGTGGTGCGCAGCTGTGTTGAGCTGGGTGGCAGCAACCCCCTGGTGCAGATCCATGACCAGGGAGCAGGCGGCAACTGCAACGTGGTCAAGGAGATCATCTACCCCCTGGGAGGACAGATCGACATCCGCGCTGTCAAGGTGGGCACTGAAAACCATATCTTGATATTAGCGACATGCCAGTGACCCTTGCTCTGCTTCAGGCTATGTGTGTTCTCAGTGAACATCAAATCAAGCCAGCAGGCAAGCATGTGTATCATCATGTCACTGCTCGCCTAAAACTGGGTAGTTCCTTGTTGAGTGCTTACCATTTGTTGGCTGACCTGGGGTGCTCCTTCTCTGCACAGGTTGGTGATGAGACCATGTCAGTGCTGGAGATCTGGGGTGCTGAGTACCAGGAGAATGACTGCCTGCTGATCAAGCCTGAGAGCAGGGACCTGCTGCAGGCCGTGTGCGACAGGGAGAGGTGCTTCATGCAGGTGGGAAGGGATTTGCGCTGTTTACTAGGCTTGTGCGCTGACTGCTTACTAGGAGTTGTGCTGCTTACTAGGCTTGTGTGCAACAGTACTGCTGCTTGGTTGGCATGTACCCCAGCCTCCAGCAGCCTTGTATTGCAAGCCGGGTTTCTACGGTGTGTGAGGATTGTGATGTGTGTTATGTCAGCCAGTGCCATGGTCAGTGGTGTCTTTGTTGTTGATGGGGTGTGGGTGCAGTTGGATATAATTGCTTGCCGTGATGGTACACAAATTATACATGTTAGACTACTGACCGGCTTTGCCGGGTTGAGTACACCTTTTTCGTGCTGAGCAAGCAGTAGTTGTGGCGGTAGTTGTCGGTGTGGTTGTTGCAGCATAGCAACGGGGCTTGGTCTCTGCCATGCTGCTGTTGGAGTGACATTGGCTGCAGTTGTTTGGGTGCTACTGTGTTTTGATGGCGTTGAGGAAACAACACATGTTGGCAAGGCCCTTCGGGACGCTGCGCCGTAACCAATTAGACTACAATTCTCTGAGCCACCAGAGCAACACAGCATGCATTTGGGCGCCTGCCTGTTATCCTGCAGCTACCCTTCACTCCACCCATTTCATTGGTCGTTTGAACCCTGCTGACGTCATTCATCCCATGTTATGTTTCCCGTGCTGACCTGAACGCTCCATGCAGGTGATTGGTACCATCGACGGCAGTGGCCGTGTTACCCTGGTGGACAAGCAGGCAGAGCCCGGCACACCCACCCCAGTCGACCTCAACCTGGACCAGGTTTTGGGCAAGATGCCCAACAAGACCTTCACCTTCAACACCAGCACCCCGGAGCTGCAGCCCCTCAGCCTCCCTGAGGGCACTACTGCTCAGGCTGCCCTGGATCGTGTGCTGCGGCTGCCTAGTGTGTGCAGCAAGCGCTTCTTGACCACCAAGGTGGACCGCCATGTGACAGGTGGGTCGCTGCACTTGGTGTATGCGTGGTGTTGTGTGTGGTGGTGTGCTGGGGGCGGGCATGCTGTTGGCAAGCCGTGGATGATTGTGCCTTGACTTTTGACGGCAAAGAGCGCTGGTGGTTTGTGTGGCGCTGTGCGGGGTTGTGTGCTAAGCCCAGGTAGCTGCTGTGAGTATTTTGTGCGACTGCTGATGATATATTCATGGTGGTTTTGAAAGGCCAGCTGCACGGGAGCTCTCCGGGGATGTACAATTCCATGCTAATTCTCAGCCTTCGGGCGGTGACGAGACACTAAAACCAAGATCTGTTCTGAGGAGAGTGCTTCCTTTGCATCTGGCAGTGTGGTAGTCTTCCACTACTTTGCATGTTGGTGCTGCATCAATGTCCCTTATCCAGCCGGAGTCTACAGTTTGCTTGCAAATTTCCCAACCCCTGGTGTCCTGCTGCCTGTGTTGTGTTGTCATCTGCAGGTCTGGTTGCACAGCAGCAGTGTGTGGGCCCCATGCAGCTGCCCATCTCTGATGTGGCAGTGTTTGCACAGAGCCACCAGGACATCACAGGCATTGCCACATCCATTGGCGAGCAGGTGAGAGGGCGGTGATGATTGCGAAGCACGGCACTGCTGCTTTCTTGCAGCAACCATTTTGTTCCTGCAGCAGGATGGTTTTCTTGCGGCGACTGTACGGCCGCTCTGTTCCTATTTCCTTTCTGGCTGCTTCGCGGGTGTCGTTGCGTGGTGTGCTGATGCCGCTGTACTCTGATCGTGCTGCCGCTCGTTGCTGCTGCTGTTCCCTACCTGCAGCCCATCAAGGGTTTGTTGGACCCTGCAGCCATGGCCAGGCTGGCGATGGGTGAGGCCCTGACCAACCTGTGCTGGGCGTCTTGCACCAGCCTGGCTGATGTGAAGGCCAGTGTCAACTGGATGTATGCCGCCAAGATGAAGAGCGAGGGGGCAGCCATGTACGAGGCCGCCTGTGCGCTCAGGTGAGTGAGAGCTGAACAGGACGGAATGAGTGAGATGGCAGTTGTGAGTGTGAGGGAAGTTGGGTGTGGTGCAATGCATGTGTCTTTTGTGGTTTGTTGTGGGGCCCTCCCTGTCAGGGCATTTTGCTTGTTGTGGTGCAGGAGTGGGTTGTGTGCGGTGATGATCAACCCCGATTCACGCCAGTTCTGCTACTGAGAACTCCGTGCTGAGACCTTTGGGTTACCTTTGACTGAGCACACTTGAAAACATAGCTTGATCGTTTGTGTGAGGTGTTGTGGCTTGCACACAGCTTTTATTTTGGACAGCTGATTAGTGCTGTTGCGTGTTGTTGCTGCCGTTGATGAGACCGATTCTTCATTCATGCGTGTCAGTTGAGGCATATGGTTGGGGGCTTCCCTCAACCTGCCACTGATATAAGCTATAATCTTCTCTCTGAGGCACAGCATTAGGGCCTTATGTGTTTTGGCTTTTCAGCATGTTGTGTGACACACTTGTTGTCTGTGTTGTGGTTGTGGCATGTGTTCTTGAGCTAGTTGGAAGGCATATGGCTGGTTGTGTTGGCTGATGATGGAAGAATATATTTGCTACTCTCGAGTTACAACAATGACGACATCAATCACCAAGATCTCTGAGGCCAACATACCAGCTGACCCAACCAGTGCTGTCCGTGCCACAGCATGGTCCATTGCATAGTTTCACCTGCGCATGCTTTTCCACACACCCCTGCTCACAGTCAAGACACTCAACTTGAATTTACACACACGACACAAAGTTCCAACTTCAAATTGTTGGTCTTGCCCATGTGTGTTTTCTGCAGGGATGCCATGATTGAGCTGGAGTGTGCCTGTGATGGTGGCAAGGACAGCCTGTCAATGGCTGCTGCAGCTGGCGGCGAGACTGTCATGGCTCCAGGCAACCTGGTGGTGTCTGCATATGTGGGCTGCCCCGATGTGACAAAGGTAGGGTAAACTGTGCCTTTGTGGTGCACTGGCTGTAAGTGATAAGACTGTACAACGCCAGCCAAGCTAGCTCTGCAACATTCCCCATGTGTTTTGCAGTTAGACGAGGCACAGCAGCCAGCTTTACAATCCCGGTGACCATTCACCCGCCACCCCCGCCACTGGCACTCGCCTCTCACCCAAAAACTCACGCACCGCACCGCACTGCTCCTGTTGCTGCCGGTTTCTCTGCATTCACTGCCCACAGGTCGTCACTCCCGACCTCAAGCTGGCAGCCGAGGGCGGTCAGCTGCTGCACGTCGATCTGGCTTCCGTCCCAGGTGCCAGGAGGCTAGGCGGCAGTGCCCTGGCTCAGGCCTACGACCAGATTGGCAACGACTGCCCTGACGTGGTTCCCGCCCAGCTCAAGGCAGCGTGGGTTTCAGTGCAGTCTCTGGTGAAGCAGGGTTTGGTGTCTGCTGGCCATGACATCAGTGATGGAGGCATTGCTACCACCCTTTTGGAGATGGCGTTTGCAGGTGGGACTGTTTGGGGGTCTACATGACTAGTTTGCAATCACATCACTGCTCTTACTCTGCTGGAGTTGATCAGTGGCGCATCCCACGTTGGCGTCATTTGGTGCATTAGAAGCTGCATTTCAGTATGCTTGCAATGCTGCCTCCATATGAGAACGGAGTGCAACACTGAATCTACACAAAAGGCGGGACCATTAGAGTCACTCGCATGCCGATACCCGTGGCATGATGCAGCGCTTACTCTCGCCCAGATCAAACCTGTGCGCCACCGGCGTGACGTCCAGCTGCCGCCTCTCCAGCAGTAGCTGCCGCCCCAATGCAGTCATCCCAAACCACACTTTGCAAACTGCAAAACATCCTCACACCACCAACACTATCTGTTGCTCAACACCCCGTAGGAGTTTGGCACAGCCTTGTGCAGCAGCCTGTTAGCATGGCGCTTACCAAAAGCGGCTGCTAAAGGTATACACTAGCTCTTTACCACTAGCAATCTCACACTCACATCTTTGTCCTGCCCTTCTCCTGCTGCCCTGGTGCTGTCCAAGCAGGCAACTGCGGTTTCAGTGTGGACCTCCCCGCCCCAGCAGCAGCATCACCAGAGCTTGCTACCTTTGCAGCCCTGTATGCAGAGGAGCTGGGGCTGGTGCTGGAGGTGCACCCAGACAAGGCAGCCCTGGTCAGCAGCCTGTTCAACCAGGCAGGCGTGCCCTGCAGCATCATTGGCAGCGTGGTGCCGGAGCAGAAGGTGGAGATCAAGGTGGCTGGGGAGGCAGCAGTCAGCGGCAACACAGCAGCCCTCAGGTGAGGAGTGGTTGGTGTTGGTGGAGGGCTGGGCTAGTGTGGTAGAGGCCATGCAGACATCAGAGCAGTTGCTTTTGGGTTGTGTGTGATGATGATGATTTGTGTTACATTGGGGCCTGTCAATCCCGACCATAAGCTGCCGACCAGTGGCAACCGGGGACACCAATCCATTATCCCCCCAAAAGTAACAAGGCACCACCTCTGACATCAGAGCAGTTGCTTTTGGGTTGTGTGTAGTGCGAGACCGGGGGAGGAGGGGTGAGGGCCGATTATGCACGCTGTCTGCACCCCCTCTGGCCCCCTCTTGTTTTCTTCCTTGCAAGCCAGAATCGTTGCGCTTGGAGCTTCATTTCCGCCGGTTGCAACTGCAGCAGCATCAATCACTCACCATAGCTCAGCTGGTAGAGCGGGAGACTGTAGCAGGTCAAGGGCCTCACCAGCCCAGCAGGCATCTCTAGGTCACTGGTTCGATTCCGGTTGGTGAGAGGTGTTTTGCTGGTGCTGCACATGGTGCATTGGCAGGTACTGGTGCTGCTCAAGGCGCATAGACAGCCTCACAACGCAACAGCAGCTGCAGCCGCACACCCCAGCACTCACGGTGGCTGCAGAGCGCTTGCAGCACGCATCAACTCTCACCACCGGACTGCTGCTCTGTCATAGCGTAGCGTAACTACACCAAGGGGGTGTGTAGGTAGATTTAATGCAATCTGTCATGGGTATTCACAGGGGCTGTGCTGCCTGCATGAGTTGACCGAGCGACCCTCATCAGGTGGTGCTGGCACTAGGCAGGACGTGCCCAAGTGCTCATCAGCGGTTTGAGTTGGGGGGGTGCGGCGCCCCGGGCGCCCGGGGCAGTGAGTGTTCAGGGGAGGCTGGTGGTGGGCTAGTATATGCTTGCTTGTGTGGGGTGTCCTGCGCCGAATGAATCGATCGCATCACAATGATGATGATGATGATGATTTGTGTTACGTTGGGGCCTGTCATCCAGACCATCAGCTGCCGACCGTGCCTCCTTGTAATCCCCCCCCAACTACCTACAATGCATGCCATCTGCACCCCTTTATGGCCCCTTCTGCAGTCAGTCAGTCAGTGTTCGTTACAAGGACCCAGCCAACCCGATGCAAGCCCCGGGACCCAATCCGTGTCCCGCCCTTGTAACTCAAGGCGCCACCAATCCCACTCACTCACTCACTCATTGTTCGTTACATTGAGATCCCCGAAAGACCCAGCCCACACCATGTAAGCTCAGGGACCCAAACCATGATCCCTCCCTTCTTGTTTTCATCCCCAGCAAGCCAGAATTGTTGCATTTGGAGATACATCAGCCATTTTGCAACAGCAGCAGCATCAATCACTCACCATAGCTCAGCTGGTAGAGTGGGAGACTGTAGCAGGTCAAGGGCCTCACCAGCCCAGCAGGCATCTCTAGGTCACTGGTTCGATTCCGGTTGGTGAGAGATGTTTTTGTCTCATGGATCTGCATCACAACGGTCTTTTTCTGTTATCCCTTTGCTGCAGGGATGTGTGGGAGGAGACCAGCTTTGCCTTGGAGCGCCTGCAGGCTGCTGAGGAGTGTGTGGACCAGGAGCAGTCGGGCCTCAAGTCCCGCACAGCACCAACATGGAAGCTGCCCTTCACGCCTGCCTTCACGCCTGCAGACAAGATGAGCAGCACAGACAAGGTGAGGGAAGGTCGCTGCTGTCGTGCGTGGCGGTTAGGTGTCGGTTGGCAATATGGCGGTTGGTGGCGGTTGGGTGGCGGTTGGGAGTCGCTCGTCCCACGCATGTCTCTGGAGACTTCCAACAGTCTGAAAATCAAGATTTGTGTTCCTGCCAATATCTCATTGCATATTTCTCGTTTTGCTGACTGCATCTGCATGCATATTGTGTCGTCCTGTGCTGCTGCTGTCCTGTGCAGGTCCGTGTGGCAGTCATCCGTGAGGAGGGCAGCAACGGCGACCGCGAGATGGCTGCCGCCGTGTTTGCTGCTGGCATGGAGCCCTGGGACATCACCATGAGTGACCTCATCAATGGCCGTGCTCAGCTGGACAGCTTCCGGGGCATCATCTTTGTGGGGGGCTTCAGCTATGCTGATGTGCTGGACTCAGCAAAGGGCTGGGCAGCCACCATCCGCTTCAACGAGCGCGTGCTGAAGCAGTTCGAGGTGGGCTTGGGGTTCAGGGCTTGTCTGGTGGTCTGCTGCACAGGACTATCTGCACTTTGACCAAGGATATGAAATTGCACTACCCTACTGGCACCCTGTGTTACCGGTATGGTGATCAGAGAACAGAACATCTAGGGTGCAAGCTGTGTTGCTTTTGTGGCCAATACCATCACTGATCAGCGGATTGTGTGTGTTCCCGTGCGCAGGAGTTCTACAACCGGCCAGACACCTTCAGCCTGGGCATCTGCAACGGCTGCCAGTTGATGGCCCTGCTGGGCTGGGTGCCTGCTACTGCTGCTGCCGAGGGTGGGGTGGCAGCACAGCTGCCCGACCTGCAGCAGCCTCGCTTCGTGCACAACACCTCCGGCAGGTGAGAGGATGGTGCTCGGAGGTGTTGTTTCGCGCACATGCCTTTCCTGGCGCCTGTGCTGCATCTGCGCTTTGGCAAGCATGACCTAGTGGAACTGTTGCGCTGGTATGGTGCTCCCGGGAGCATTCGTGATCTTCAGACAAGCCACGGGCGTACAGCTGTGCCAGCGGTTCAGTACTCCGTGCATGCTGTCACGTGTTTCAACCCTGGTGCTGCCACCAACATCCACCTTGTCGTGCTTTGCGTCCTGTGCGCAGGTTTGAATCCCGCTGGATTCAGGTGAACATTGCCGAGGACAGCCCCAGCATATGGCTCAAGGGCATGGGCGGCTCCACAGTCGGCGTGTGGGCTGCTCATGGAGAGGGCCAGGTGCTGTTCCCTGATGCAGCAGTGCAGGCAGCAGTGCTGGACAGCAAGCTGGCTCCCATCAGGTGGGTTTAGGGTGGGTTTAGGGTTCCACCAAACAGAGGGATAATGTTGAAAGGTACCCATCATTCCCCAGGGTGGGAACTGAGCAGAGGGACGAGCTGGGTTGAGGATGAGGATGGTTTGTCAGTAGTGGGTTGTCAGCAGACTGTGGGGCACATGCTGTGTAGATGGCTCGTAGTGCATCCCCAACCATGGGTTGACTCTACGACCTGTGTTCTCCCACACGCTCACCCCACCACCGCCAAGGGCACTCACAAGCAGTTGAATCCGTTACTGGGGCCACATTGTTTTGGCCTGGTGCAGTGCATGGAATGGATGTGTGTGGGAGGCTGCATTTGCATGGGGGTTCAGGCATGCCAGTGAGGGATCTGCTGTAATCGTTGTTGAGAGCTGACGGGGGGTGCTTTACGCACACCCTACTGAAGCCACCTTGTTCATGCAGCTGAGGCATGCTTGTACCCCATGACTTATCACCATAGCATAGCTCGCCCCTGCATACACACACCTCTTGCGATGCAGCTGTCACCCGCAAGTCGTCATTGTGTGGGATGCGTTGGCTTCTGTGGATGTCATTCATGTCCAAAGGCAGGTACATATGACTCACACTGCCTGTGCTGCTCTGCAGGTATGTGGATGCTGCAGGCCAGCCCACAGAGACCTACCCCTTCAACCCCAACGGCTCCCCTATGGGTATCGCAGCCCTGTGCAGCCAAAACGGCCGCCACTTGGCCATGATGCCTCACCCAGAGCGCTGCTTCCTTACATGGCAGTTGCCCTACTACCCTAAGGATCTGGGCTTGGACCCTTATGGGCCTGCACCATGGATCAAGCTATTCCAGAATGCAAGGGAGTGGGCTGACACCAGTGCAGCAGCTGCAGAGCAGGAGGAGTTCTAAGCTTTTCCAGGCTCGCTGTTGTTGTGTTGGTAGTCTGGTGCTGTTTCAAATGGCCGCTGTGGTCTGTTCACAGTGCGTGGCTGCTGAGGCTGCTTGGTACTGTTGTGTTACAACACATGGATGACACCAGAGTGTAGCCAGCCAGATGGGTGGCTTTGATTTGGCTTTTCCCTTGCGCTGAGGACTGTTTCGACCTCCTCAGTCGGCCGGGTTTGTGTTGGGGCGGTGGTCAGGCTGTGCGCTGTTGCAGCTCAGGCACGTTAGCCTGCAGTTGACAGGCGCTGCTGCAGTATTTTGATTAATGGCTGTGAATGATGGGGCAGCATAGCCCTTGTATATTAGCTGACAGGTTTTCCCAGACTGCGGTCTTGTAAGGCGTGTGGCAGGCAGGATGCATACTGCTTCAGATGGCGCAGGCGCCTGGCCGCTTTGTTCTGCAGCTGCTGACAAGCTCACGGTTGGACACATGGTCGAACTTCGGCACAGTCAAGTACTTGTGTTTGCACACTCACACATTTGCGTGTGGTTTGTTACAAAGGTTAAGCCAGATGTGTGCATGTTGGCCTGATACAAGCTGAGATGCTTGGGTCTGTGTTTGCAGAGATGCTGTAGGCCCTCACCTTCACTCACCAGCACTGCAGTGTGCTGGGGGGTAATGGTGCAATGCGGCCTGCGTGTGCGCAGTTGATGCTCTTTTTGTGATGCGCAGTGCTGTTGCTGCATCTAAGCTTTCTGGTGCAACAACTGTAAGCGTTATTTTGACACAGTACAATGAACATAGTGGTGAAGGGCTTGAAAGTAGCTGTGCACCGCAGAGCTGAACATGAGATGCATCTTTGCAACCCCTTGCCAGCCATGCACACCATGATGGCACCCATCATGCAATGGGTTCTTTTGGCGCAGGACACCCTACACAAGCAAGCATATGCTAGCCCAACAGCCCACCACCAGCCACCCCTGTGTCTCCACAGGAAATCTTGCTACCTCCCCGGTTCCGGGCACTGTCTCACCAGCCACCCCTGAACACTCACTTCCCTGGCGCCCCTCCCGGCCTTGCAACCGCTGATGGGCACTTTGGCACACACGCCCTGCCTGGTGCCAGCACCAGCTGATAACGTCCGCTTGGCCAAGCCATGCAGGAACCACAGCCCCTGTGAGCACCCATAGCAGAGCAGCAGTCCGGTGGTGAGAGTTGCCGCTTGCTGCAAGCGTTGTCAGCTGCACCCTCCAAGAGTGCTTGAATGTGGCGCTGCAGCCGCTGCGGGGCCTGCTGACGTTGTGAGGCTGTCTATGAGCCTTGAGCAGCAGCAGTACCCCTTCTTCTACTTCAGCAGCAGTACCTGCCAATGCACCACGTGCAGCACCAGCAAAACAACTCTCACCAACCGGAATCGAACCAGTGACCTAGAGATGTCTGCTGGGCTGGTGAGGCCCATGTACGCTACAGTCTCCCGCTCTACCAGCTGAGCTATGGTGAGTTAATTGACGATGCAGTTGCAACCGGCGGATATGAAGCTCCACACGCATTTTTTCAGCCCTCCTCGGGCCGGCTCCAGGAAGGCCCGAAATGGCAGTAGCAAGGCGCTGATGCACTTTCTATACCACTCCAGTGTATGTGGAGTGGTTCCTGGCCCAAGGTTGCCTGTCAATGCAACACACCTTCCTGGAACAGGTCACCCCTGCCGTCCATATCGCACAAGGGGTTGTTCCTAGACCTCCTAAACATGCAACGCACTTCAAACATAAGAAATCATGTCTCTTGGTGTCCCCGGTTGCCACTGGTTGGCAGCTTATGGTCTGGATTGACAGGCCCCAATGTAACACAAATCATCATCATC
The DNA here is from genome assembly GCA_007449985.2 of Desmodesmus armatus. NCBI lineage: Eukaryota > Viridiplantae > Chlorophyta > Chlorophyceae > Sphaeropleales > Scenedesmaceae > Desmodesmus > Desmodesmus armatus. Next base: position 34,874 of record VIIQ02000133.1, on the reverse strand, counting down.
ATCATGTCTCTAAGGTGGGGGGCAGTGGCTGGAATCCCCGTCAACACATTTTTGATGTTGGCGGTTGACCACATGTGGCCATTGTACGGTACAACATTCCTCTGCTACAGGTTCATCGTGACCCAGGGCGCCAACCTGCCGGTCGGCCCACCCAACGCATGCCTGCCCATCAACAGGGCCACTCCTGCTGCGGCTGCTGCTGCTGTTGCTGCTGCTGCTGCTGCTGCTGCTGCACCAGCTACAGCATCGAATGCTGGTGCCAGCTGCTGTGGCTCAGCACTGCCGAGGAACAACATTTTGGCTGTTGTGGCCGAGCTGCAGCAGGGGGTGAGGGGGGGGGGGGCTGTGCCTGCCAGCCATGATGATGTTCTCTTTGTCTGCTTTCGGCGGGACAAGCCTGCCCAGCACGTCAAGAGAAGGCGCCATCCTGAGGATGAGACGCCTTACTGTGGGGGAGGGTGGGCCTGGGGGCCTGGGGCTGCCCATGGGAAGCCAGGGAACGGGAAGCCGGGGTAGCCGTATGGCATGGGGTAGCCGCCAGGCGTCATGGGTGGGAACCCGGGAGCGGGGGACTGGAAGCCTGCTGCTGCTGAGGGGAGGCCCATGGGTGCCAGGGCCGGTGCTGCCGGGGGGTGGCCAGCAGGGGTGGCCGGGGGGGCAGCAGCGGGCGGCAGGGGGGCTGCGGGTGCGCCAGCAGCTGGGCCGGGGTTGCCAAACAGGGCGGAGGGCACCACACGGCTGCGCAGGGCATCGACATACCGAGCCTTGGGGGGGCCGGGGTTGCCAGGGGACACCACGGTCCTTGCAGAAGAGCCAGCTGAGGTGGGGGGGCCACGGGGAGGTGGGCTGGAGCGGGCGCTTGCACTGGGCTTGGGGCCGGAGCCGGTGGGCAGGGGTGCGGTAGTGGACGCAATCACCTCCTGGAAGCGGGGCCTGTTGTCGTCACCCCGGGTGTGGGTCTGGTGGCCTGCAAACCTGTCGATGGCACCAGCCAGCGCACGCATCAGGGGGGCATAGGTGCCACTGCCGCGGGGGTTGCACAGGAACGCATGGTAGAGGGTGATCAGGGTGGTGGTGTCAATCAGCTCGGGGACGCCCACAATGGCGGTGAGGGAAGAGTAGGTGCTGCGGATGGCGGCCTTGATGTCACCAGTGTTGATGAACTTGAAGGCCGGCTCCACAACGTTGGTCTGCAGAAAGGCGTACATGGGGACCAACAGGATGAAGCGCTTGACACTCCAGTCGGCCTTGCGCAGGGCCTGGCACAGGCGGGCAGCAGCAGCGACCTTGGAGGTACCCTCGGGGAGGTCCATGACCTTGCCAGGGTTTGACAGCATGGCGCTGACGAAGGGGATGGGGCACCACACAGCAGAGGAGGAGTCCTTGGCACCTGTCCTGTCTCCGTCGGCCTCTGCACATGCCTGCAACGTTGCAGGGGGATCATAGAGATACGGTGGGCAGCAGTACGGTAGAACATGTGTGTCAGTATGACCATTGTGTGTTAGGGAGTTTGGCATGGTTTTGCATGGTTCACAGGAAAATGTACCGGGTTCAAACCCGGGTGGGTACATGTACCCAGGGAGCATGTCAAGGCAGGGTACGGTGTATCCAAGGTGATACGCTCAGTGGCCGGGGTGTCGGTTACATCAGTTATGAACACTTCACCAGTTGGGGCTTGTAGTCATAAGGCATAGCACTATGGCATGAGTCAAGCCAGCACGCATCAGTGCAGTCCTTGGGTTCAGGGCTGTGCTTTACCTTCCAATCGTCGTGTGGCTTGCACATGGGCATAAACGAGCCGGCGTAGACGGAGGGTCGTTCTTGCTCTGGGGGGATGCCATCCAGGCGACAAAGGAGTAGTCAGGTGGGTACTCGTCCTTGCCGTCGGGCGGTGGGGGCATGAAGTATTTCACCCCAGGGAAGGTTGAGGCCAGGTTGCTGAGGCGCAACAGCATGGGCTTCTTGGCAGTTGGCAGGCTGCCGCTGGTGAGGGAATTCCTCACGTAGTTGCACACAATGTTGACCAGGATGTGGACCATGGTGATCTTGGCCAGGGTGGCGTACTGAGTGAAGCTGATGGCCGCAGACTTGAGTTGCTCCTTGGACTGGTAGCCCCAGGTGGAGTCAGTGGCGTCCTTGAAGGAGCCCTCCTCAGCATCTGTGGTCATATAACAAAGCAAGGCAGCCAAAAGGCAAGTCAGGAGGGGGCACAGATCAGTCCTGGGTGCTGCTGGTCTGGGGTAGGCAAGTACCGTTGTGTCGTGCAAGGAGCGGGGCGGCTGGTCAAGGCAAGGACATGTCACATAGACAACAGTAACTAGTGGCGAAGTAGGCCCTGCCTGCCACGCACAAGTTGTGATAACCAGGTGATCAGTAGCCAAGGTTTCTGGGGCTTCTGGTGTCTCAGCATGCATCACAAGGCAACAGCAGTGGCTACATATGGGGACCAGGAGTGCTGAGGGGGTTCAGAATGGCATGGGGCCCGGGTTGAGTGCTCACCCTGCTCCCTGCCGCACATCTTCTCCACAATCTCTGGGCACTCAACCGACAGGGTGTCCAGGTCGAAGATGTTCTTCTGTACAGCCAGGGTCAGGATGTCACTGATGACAGATGAGTCAGGGACTGCCATACCGTAGACCAACTGGGACTTGAGGGAGGCCAGCAGGGCTGGGTCGGGGCCGGGTGTTTCTTGCAGTCCTGAAGAACACAACCACAGCAGTACATGGCAGAGAAGTTGAGTACAGGAACTGAGGGTATGTTCACCATGCAGCGAAAGCTGTGGTGGAAAGTTGGGGACAGTGCTGAGTAAGGGGGTAAGAGAGACATGCTTCAGGTTCAAGCAGGAGCACTGGCTGATGCTGCTCAGTCCGCACGCGCCTGCAAGAGCCCTACATCAATAGGCCACACTGTCCGCGCCTATATCTGCATGCAAGATGATGATTTTGATGATCTCGGATGATGATCCTAGGTAGCACAGCGCACTGCTGTCCACCGCTGCTGGGTTACTGAGAGCGCTGCAGCAGGCACAGTATGCAAAGCTGTCACGTCAGGTTGCGGCGGAGGGGTTTTCACGGCGGATGCACGCCATGGTAGGAACGCCTGCACTGTTACTGACTAGCTGCAGTGTCACTACTACTAGCAGTCCTGTGCGTGAACTTGGGCGTGGTGGCCTTCATGTAGGATGAGCAGGAGTGACTTACAGTAGACTGCACGCACCAGCGTGCCCGACAGACTACATCATACATACGCGATAGGACCCGAGAGAGCTCGCCTCTCTCGGGGTTTGCTTGCCTCAAATGCACGGCGCAGTCAGTGCTCAACACCTGAACCTCAAGCTTTGACCAGCACAGGCACAAACCATATGTGTGCCTGTATCTAGCTGGCGGACCACGCCACACTGCGCACACGCCGTCATACGGCGTGACAGCTGTCACGTCAGGTTGCGGCGGAGGGGTTTTCACGGCGGATGCACGCCATCCCCCCCTCAACACCTGCACCCACCGTGCAGTGTTGACACCATGCACACAGTGTTCCTGCTCAACAAAAAGGGAGGCCATCCATGCACACACGAGCGTTCAGTGGAGCGAGAAACCAGGCAAACACGCACCACTATTGCAGGTGTCTGTTGCCGATTGTGAACCGGAGCCTGGGGCCCTGAGCCTATCAACAATCAACAACTATCAGCTGCTCTGCTGCATGGACGACATGCCTGGCCCACACATATGCCACACTTGGCATCAACCGATCTGCTCTTGACAACTGCTTGCAGTGCCCAACCACTGCAAATCATCAGGGTGCTGGTGGCTGTCTCGATGCCCCCCCAGCCCAGCGATGCTGGCCCACGCTGTCCCAACCTTGGAACCCTGTCCTGGCCCTGCTGACCTATGCAACCATGCATGTCAGCTAACACCTCAACAGCTGCCAACCCACAGCCATGATGCACAAGCCCACACCTGTGCCAACGTGTCTTGTGCCCACACTGATGCAGCGCTCCTGCTGCCATGAACACAAGCACTGCCCATGCACAGGGACAACATGGTGTACCAGACAACCCCTCAGTGCCCCCCCAGCCCTGTGCTCACAGCTGCTGCAACTGCTCACAAGCCACTGGGCACACAGGGCACCTCAGCACGCCAGCCCTACTACGTTCCTGCTGCTTCGACCAGAACACTCCATGACACGATACAGCAACATTGCCAAGCCGTCTCCTTTCCATCCAGGCCTGAGAAGGTACTCACAGCTCTCCTGGCTGTGCCTGACCCCTGCTTCCACAGCTGCCCTCACAGCTGGGCCCCGCAGTGACTGCTACTGCTGCTGCTGCTCCAGCAGTAACAGCTCTCCTTCGCTGTCGGTCCAATGACGACAATGGAAATGTATAACTCCATCGTGACGATGAACTGCTCGCGGAAGCGCCTCTCCCGCCGCAGGCCCTCACTGGCAGTGCCCCATCACAACTGCTCTGCCACGCCGAACCATCCCAAGGGAGCTCTCTCGGGTAGGAACGCCTGCACTGTTACTGACTAGCTGCAGTGTCACTACTACTAGCAGTCCTGTGCGTGAACTTGGGCGTGGTGGCCTTCATGTAGGATGAGCAGGAGTGACTTACAGTAGACTGCACGCACCAGCGTGCCCGACAGACTACATCATACATACGCGATAGGACCCGAGAGAGCTCGCCTCTCTCGGGGTTTGCTTGCCTCAAATGCACGGCGCAGTCAGTGCTCAACACCTGAACCTCAAGCTTTGACCAGCACAGGCACAAACCATATGTGTGCCTGTATCTAGCTGGCGGACCACGCCACACTGCGCACACGCCGTCATACGGCGTGACAAAGCCTGCACAGCTGTAGAGCATAGAACAGTGGTGTGCTACAGCACAGCACTTGTGCTGGTAGCAACGCTTGGGGCTGAGGGTTCACATGCCCAGTACAGGGTCTGATGCTGGGCTGTGAAATGCAGACATAGTGCAACAGGCAGGTATACAAGGGGGCCATGCAGTTGCACAGGGCAGACAGGTGCAACTGCAGGGCAGCACAGGTTGTTGCAAGTGTTAAGCAGCATTGCTTGCAACAGGCCCGTGGCCAGGATTCTGTGGTTCACACTGCGCATATGCTTAGTCTGGATGCGGTGCAACGTGTCTGAGCTGTGTCTGCGGTTTGACTGTGTCGGTGATCGACAAGCAGTGTACGCTGCATGGTGGTCACAGCCAGCACACGACCCCCAGATGGGTGCACGTGTGGGTGTCGGCTGTACTTTAAGCACACCGTGCTAACGCGTTGCCCCCTGACTACCACCATGTGGCCAGTCAGCGCACACTTGCCTGCCGGGGTATCGGATGCCGGGGGCTTGGCCTTGGGAGGCATCTTGTGTTCTTGTTTTGAAGGTAAAGGTAGTCGGGGTAAGGGTCGCTTGGTCTTGGAAGTGAGAGAGACTGAAGCTAGGGCGTGCCCGCGCTTAAGTAGGTGTTCGATCACAAGTTTGTTGGAAGTCACGGCAACATGCACTTTGTTTTCCAGCGCTGGATCGCGGGCGCTTAGCACTTGAAATAATGGTTCTGTGAATCTGAAGTGTTTCGCATGACAGGGAGGGCTGGGCGCAGTGTTTGCGGGTAGGCTTGGCACAGGTTGGGGCAAATGTTGGTGCTGGGACAAGGGCTGATGCACGCAAGGTCCCAATTAAATGTTTCAGGTGTACGTGCAAGTGTTTAGAGAGCTTTTGAGCAACTCTGTGCTTGCACACATTTGTATGTCTGCCGTTTGCAGGTTTGATCGTAAAGCAGTGATCCTCAGACGCAGGGTTTACTTTGATTACTTGCAAAGAAAACTGTTGTTCTGGTTTTCAAGAAACACATTTAGGGCCACAGTTGCAGCACGCAATGCTGCAGCACGGGGTGCAAGTATATCATTCATGGGTATGCAGGGTAAGGCATGAAAGCAAGGGGCAGGGTGTCTCAAAGCCAGCGTAAGCAGCACAGGAACTGTAAGAGAGTATCATCATACACGGTTACAAGTCCTATGCAAAACACAGAACAACACAGCTCCAACCTGGGGTGCACATGGTCAGCCTCTGAGACTCTGGCCTTGCATGTGCATGGGCAGCGAGCAGCAGTCCAAGACTTGGTGCATAGTGTACATCGGATGATGATGATGATGATGATTTCTGTTACATTGGGGCCTGTCAATCCAGACCATAAGCTGCCGACCAGTGGCAACCGGGGACACCAATCCATTATCCCCCCAAAAGTAACAAGGCGCCAGCCACCAATGCTGAGGTTGCCAAGTTTTGGTGGCGCCTATGTTACTTTGGGGGCATAATGGATTGGTGTGCCCGGTTGCCAATGGTCGGCAGCTTAAGTCCCGAATTGACGGGGCCTCTTGTAACAAATCACACACACACACACACACACACACACACACACACACACACACACACACACACACACACACACACACACACACACACACACACACCACACACACACACACACACACACACACACACACACACACACACACACACACACACCACACACACACACACACACACACACACACACACACACACACACACACACACACACACACCACACACACACACACACACACACACACACACACACACACACACACACACACACACACACACACACACACACACACACACACACACACACACACACACACACACACACACACACACACACACACACACACACACCACACACACACACACACACACACACACACACACACACACACACACACACACACACACACACACACACACACACACACACACACACACACACACACACACACACACACACACACACACACACACACACACACACACACACACACACACACACACACACACACACACACACACACACACACACACACACACACACACACACACACACACACACACACACACACACACACACACACACACACACACACACACACACACACACACACACACACACACACACACACACACACACACACCACACACACACACACACACACACACACACACACACACACACACACACACACACACACACACACACACACACACACACACACTGCCAACACAGTGGGCGGGAAGGCAGCGATGTTGGCAGGTGTGCAGCAGCAGCGGCAGCAAGCAGCATTAGGGCAACTTCATCAACATTGTCTTTCCACGTGTTTCCGGCCAGGTTCATTCCAGGAATGCGCAATGATTGCACATGAAGCAGCACTGACTAATCAGTGATGATGATGATGAATTGTGTTACATTGGGGTCTGTCAATCCAGACCATAAGCTGCCGACCAGTGGCAACCGGGGACACCACTATAGTACTGACTGACAGCAGCAGATTGACCTTGGTGCAAGACCAGCAAGACACCACCCTGGTAACCAGGCAAGCAGTGATCTAAAACACTAGAGAGCCCCGGGCCCTCAAAGCCAACAGCACGCAAAAACGCCGACATTTTTCTCTTCTGCACGATGCTGTGGGGGCACCGCCTATCGCAGCATACGGTATCATTTTTCCCAGCTGAGCTGGGCCAGCTCATAGTATAAGAAACAGTAAAAAAAGCTGGGAGAAGTGTGATGCTCTCACCAATATGTTTGGCTGATGAAGTTGAGGAGGCAGTGTTCATTTGTACTTGTCTTGCTTGCATTTTGCACAGCCTCTTAGACTCTTACTTGTACATGCTCACACTGGACAGCACGAGCCTGTTGATGATGATGATGATGATTGTGTTACATTGGGGCCTGTCAATCCAGACCATAAGCTGCCGACCAGTGGCAACCGGGGACACCAACCCATCATCCCAACAAAAGTAACAAGGCGCCACCTGTGACCTGCCTTTTTCAGCAAGTACCTTTGTTACATTGGGGGCAAGTGTTACATTGGGGGCAAGTACCTGCAATACACACAGAGGTAACTGACATGCAAGCATGTGCAAGGCATCGAGCATGGAAAGATGCGGCCACTGGTTGGCAGCTTATGGCATTAATGATGATGATGATGATGATGATTTGTGTTATAATGATGATGATGATGATGATTTTTGTTACAACACAAATCATCATCATTACCAGCAGAACAAGCTGGAGGTTGTTGCTGCAGCTCGGCCACAACAGCCAAATTGTACCGTACAATGGCCACATGTGGTCAACCGCCAACATCAAAAATGTGTTGACGGGGATTCCAGCCACTGCCCCCCACCTTAGAGACATGATTTCTTATGTTTGAAGTGCGTTGCATGTTTAGGAGGTCTAGGAACAACCCCTTGTGCGATATGGACGGCAGGGGTGACCTGTTCCAGGAAGGTGTGTTGCATTGACAGGCAACCTTGGGCCAGGAACCACTCCACATACACTGGAGTGGTATAGAAAGTGCATCAGCGCCTTGCTACTGCCATTTCGGGCCTTCCTGGAGCCGGCCCGAGGAGGGCTGAAAAAATGCGTGTGGAGCTTCATATCCGCCGGTTGCAACTGCATCGTCAATTAACTCACCATAGCTCAGCTGGTAGAGCGGGAGACTGTAGCGTACATGGGCCTCACCAGCCCAGCAGACATCTCTAGGTCACTGGTTCGATTCCGGTTGGTGAGAGTTGTTTTGCTGGTGCTGCACGTGGTGCATTGGCAGGTACTGCTGCTGAAGTAGAAGAAGGGGTACTGCTGCTGCTCAAGGCTCATAGACAGCCTCACAACGTCAGCAGGCCCCGCAGCGGCTGCAGCGCCACATTCAAGCACTCTTGGAGGGTGCAGCTGACAACGCTTGCAGCAAGCGGCAACTCTCACCACCGGACTGCTGCTCTGCTATGGGTGCTCACAGGGGCTGTGGTTGCTGCATGGCTTGGCCAAGCGGACGTTATCAGCTGGTGCTGGCACCAGGCAGGGCGTGTGTGCCAAAGTGCCATCAGCGGTTGCAAGGCGTGGGGGGCGCCCAGGGGAAGTGAGTGTTCAGGCCCTGAGGAGGCTGGTGGTGGGATGTTGGACTAGCATATGCTTGCTTGTGTAGGGTGTCCTGCATCACACAGCAACCAGGACAGGACAATAGGCGGGACCTGACCTGACCCATTTGCTGCGTCCCCCCTGCCACCCCCCCACCCCCCCCCCCACACACACAAACAACCAGAGATGCCAATGGTCTTAAGCATGTGACACACATTGTGTCTTTTGTTACACAAGCGACAGTAGCAGCCTCGTACCTGCCAAATTGGCCGAAGGTCTGTTGTGTCTTGAATACGGTTGAACACGATCGTTCAAAGTTGACCGAGAGATCCTGCGTCCTAGGCTCTCAACACGTGCTGAATCACCGTGAAAGTGCCTTGCTACAATAATAACGCCAAGCATCGTGCTTGACAAAGTCTGGGCCCCACCATGGCTTCCCTGCAGATGCTGAACAGCAAGCAAGCTGTGCAGTTGCGAGGCAGTGGGCACGGACGACGCCAGCAGGTTGTTTTGAAAGCTGCAGCTCGCCAGGCGGACTCTTTGCAACTAGCGGTGAGTACTGTTGACAGGGAGGGATGGCACCCTGGCCCCTACTAGGCTAGTACTACTACCTGCACCTACCTGCACTCCCATCGTGGTTATGCTCAACTCAACAGACCGACTCACTGAACATGAACCTGGTAGCAGTACACTTCATGCTCAACAGCAGTTTCCATGCAGCACACTACCAAAGGCCTCCAGCCCTCCTCACAGACACCCTCTTCTAGCTGTGCCAGCACCCTGAACTCCCCATGCCTGACTCCCTTCGTGCTGGTTGACAAGTCTGGACTTACGGACATCATTCATTTTTGGCACACAAGGCCTCTCAGTAACTCACCTAGCTGCTAGCCAGTAGCTTACCAAGTAGCTGCTGGTAGCCAAAGTAGCAGCAGGAGCAACTCCCATGCCTGCCTGAGGGGTGGGTCGTTGTGATGTTCATGCTCTGCTGCTGCCCCCGCCCTGCAGGCGTTTCCTTCAGAGTATGACACCGCCATCAGGCAGGCACAGCTGGCCACCAAGGCAGCACTGGCAGATGGACACAAACTCCTGGAGGTGGGGGGGGGGGGGGGGGGGGGGGGTGTCACTTGTTCCTTGGCTGGCTGGCTACGCTGGGGACGTGGGCCCGGGGGGGGGGGGGGGGGGGGGGGGGGTTCACATTTGCCACACAGCAATAGCAGGGCTTACGATACTGGGTTGAGTGGGTGTGTGTGTCAGTTTTTTCGAGAGGGGTTGGGTGGGGGAGGGCGTTTGGTTAGTTGTGCAGCAACCTGCATTGCAACGTTGGGGTAGGCAAGAGTAGACGTTGGGGTAGGCAAGAGTAGACGTTGCAGTCACCAGGCCTGTGCTGTGTGCTATGTGCTATGTGCGCATCGCAACCACTGCTGCTGTGTGCTACCCACAGATCGAGTTCCCTTCTGCCAGCCTAACATCCGCTCAGGGCGACGGAGACGGCCAGAATGAAATGAACTGGTCAATGGGTGAGTCATCCTGGTTGACCAATGCCCCCCAAGTGTATGTGTGACCAAGTTGTGTGATACTTGGTGTGATGTGTTGTATTGTATTCTACTGCACAGGTACTGTACTGTGATGGCTTTGCCAGATGTGTGCTACCGTATCCTCCAGACTTAATTCCATGCTTGTTCTGTGGCCACTCCTGGGGCCGTGCCTGGCCTAAACCCTAACCCAAACTTCCAAACCCTAAACCCTTCATCATCACTGGTGTGCTGTGTTTGGCTGCAGGTTTTCTTCGTCAGTTCCTCAACGCCTTCCAGGACCAGGCAGCAGGCATACGGGTGTTCTTCCCCGACAACATAGTGAGTGCGCGGGTTTGGGTTAGGGTTTAGGGGGTTAGGAAAAACCCTAACCCCCCCCCCCCCCAACCCTTCTTCCCCGACAACATAATGAGCGCGCCCGCGGGGAGAGGGGGGGGTGGAGAGTGAGGGCTAGAGTGAAGGCTAAGATGACGGCTGTAAGATGTGTGTGTGTGTGGGGGGGGGGGGATGGGGGGCATGGGGGGGGGGGGGGGCAGTTGGGGTATGAGTGAGGGCTAGAGTGAGGGCTGAAGGATGGTGAGCAGCTGCTAGCCGTGTTGAAGGCACAGCAGGTTTGGATGCTGTCAGCCACCACTGCAATCACTACTTTTACCACCACCGCCACCACCGCCGCCATGACACTGAGTGTTAGTCATGACTAACTCATGCAGCCCTGTTTGATGACAGGCCCGCTTCAAGTACGGCTACCTGTCTTATGCTTCCTTTGTCTTTGCCTCTCAGTTCTGCTCTCCTGCACAGCCGTCGTTTCCATGCACCCTGCTGCCACACAGAAGGGTGCACGGCAACGGGGGCTGTGCAGGGTAGTAGAACAGAGGGACACCGACAAAGAAAGCAGTAGGCAGTACCAAATTTATATCCCTTCATGCTGTGTTCATGTCTGGCATGTTTGGTTGGTGCCTCACCATTGCTTGCTATGCTGCCAATGCTTACTGTACTGCTTGCCCCCCCCCCCCAAGCAAACCAGGAGCTTGCGGTTGCGTGGTCTGGTCACAGACTTTAGACCCCTCAGCAGGCCGTAAGGACTTGGCAGCCTAGTCGGTCATGACACATCCAGCACTGGCATCCCACACATTCATCACGACTGTCTACCCTGTCATGCACCTTGCACATGGAGCGCAGCCACCATGTGTGCTGTGCTGTGCTGTGCTGCTCCCCCCCCCAACAAACAGGACTGCAAGGCTTGCAGTCGCGTGGTCCGGCCAGACCTCAGACCCTTCTGCAGGCCGCAAGGATTTAGTGATTGGATGTTACACAGAACATCGCCCGTTTGGGGAGCCAACAAAAGGCTCATTGGGCAAAAGCAACTCTGACCGAAACAAAGTGACTGATTTAGCAGCCTAAAATGAGGATGAGGCCGGCTCCCAGCACTGGTATCCCACACCTTCCTCACAATGTGTTCAGGCCTGTCCTGCATTATGTGGGTTGTAAGCCACCATGCGTGATGTTATGCCCTGCCTTGCCCCCCCCCTCCGTTGCCGTCAACAGCAGGAGCTTGCAGTCGCGCGGTCTGGCCAGACCTCGGATCCCTCAGCCGGTCGCAAGGAGTTGTCAGCACAGTTCGATGATGATGCCGGCTTCCAGTATGGCTACCTTACACCTTAATCATGCTGTGTCCATGCTTGTTCTGCACTTTGTGGGTGGTAAGCTACCATGCCTGCTGTCCTCCCCCCCCCCCCCCGCCGCCTCACCGTACCCCTCCTCCCCCCCCCCCCCAGGAGCTTGCAGTTGCGCGGTCCGGCCAGACCTCAGACCCCTCAGCAGGCCGCAAGGAGTTGTCAGCACAGTTCGATGATGATGCCGGCTTCCAGTATGGCTACCTTACAAAGCAGTCTGCAGCATGGGCAATGCTGGGTGTCAACTTTGGCAACAAGTTCCAGCCGTCAAGCCTCACAAAGGATACAGACAGCATGTATGTGGTGCGTATGTACGTTGCTGCTGCCCTTCCCGCTCTTTCTGTTCTTTTTGCTGTTAGTGGTCTTTGTGGGTGCATGTACATGTATGAATTTGCAGTACACATCACCAGCTAGAGAGCTGTTGCAGCTGTAGTATAAGCAACAGACAGCATGGAGGTGGTGTGTACTGCTATTTCTGGTTTCTTGGCTTTCACCTACCAAGGTATTGAGTCCACAACCATGGTCATGGGCACAATACCATGGTGGGGGGAAAGCCAAGGAACCAGAAACAGCAGTACCAACCACCTCCATGCTGTCTGTTTCTTAGACTACAGCTGTAACTAGGCTAGCTCACCCCACTGCCCTTATTGCTGGCCTGGATTCTCCTAGTCGTTGCTTGCTTGCCTGCCTGCCCGCCCACCTGCCTGCCTGCCCGCCCGTGTTGTTGTGTCCCTGCAGGTGGCCTATCCCAGCTTCAACCCACGGTGAGCAGCAGCACAATGACGCCAACTGACGTCAGGGTCTAGACAGATATGCGGGCCAGCAGCGGCAGCAGCAGGAGGAGTTAGGCCGGCAGAGGTGCACTCACTTCTGCAGGCGCAACGCTGGACAATCAATCAGTCCAGCAGCTGTCACACAGCAGCTGCATGCAGTTGAAGGGTGTTGCACTCTGACAGTTGACACGAACCAGAAAGTAGTTGTGTAAAGTTTGGGTAGGTTCAGACTTGTGCCACCTGTACACACGTGCTGTTTGGTTCTTGTCAACTGTCAGAGTGTGACACCTGTATGTGCCTGCTTTCTCAGCACTCAATCACACTATGTCAGGTGTTCAGCCTGGCTGTCCTGCCTGCACAATACTAAGTTACTTATACCAACATCCAGGGACTGGAATCCTTCCCCGGCAAAAGCCAGCGAGCATTGTTTGCTCGTGGGTGTATTCGCTTGGTACATCACAGTCTGCACACCACCCCTCCCCCCCCCTCATTCCTTACACCCGCACAGGGAGGAGTCGAGTGCAACGCGTGAGCTGTATGACAATGCAGCAGGCCCCACCGGCCGCCCCCTTATCATCTTCAATGGGGAGCTTTTGGCAGCGGGGTGGCTGCTACGTTGTTCTCCCTTCCCTGTCCTTCGTAGCCCACGAGCCGTCAACGCTAATGGCCACCCTCCTTCTCTTTTAGTAGCCTGGAATTCCTGTCAATCATTGCAATTTCTACTGATTTGTCATGGTTGCTTTCATGTGGTTGTTTTCATGACTGTTTTCATGTGCAGGGAGGAGTTGAGTGCAACGCGTGAGCTGTACAACAATGCAGCCGGTCCCACTGGCCGCCCCCTCATCATATTCAATGGAGAGCTTGACCGGTTGCGGGGCGGCTACTACCCTGCCTGGGGCTTCCCTGAGCTGGCTAAGATCTCAAAGGAGTTCCTACCACAGGTGGAGTGTGCCTACTTCATACACAACTTTAAGGGGTCACGGCCAGGTGTGTGGTTTGGGGGGGGGGGGGGGGGGGGAGTGTGCGTGTGTGTGGGGGGGGGGGGGAGGGAGCAGCAATGCGCATTTTGTAGGTCATGGTGTGTGCAAGTTTGTATGTGGGGGGCGGGGCAAATCCGTGAACGGCGCCAGGTGGAGTGTGCCTACTTTATACACAACTTCAAGGGGTCACGACCAGGTGTGTGTTTGGGGTGTGTGTGGGGGAGGGGGGAGGGAGGAGGGAGGGCAAGGGGAACCCGTGCACGGCGCCAGGTGGAGTGTGCCAACTGTATCCACAACTTCAAGGGGCCAGTTGAGTGGGGGTGCAGCGTGCAAAGCCAAACAACAGCTCAACCGCACCGCACACGACTGATCGCACCACGCCACACCACACCGCACTGCGCCGGCAGGAGTTTGCCCATGTTTCTGGATTATTGTCTCAACACTCTTGCCACAGTCCTAGTCCATGAGTCCTTCCCTTTCACTTAAGCACTCCAACTTGGAACTACCGCATTCCCCCATTGTCATACTGTCGCCCCGCAGGTGCGCTGTTCCGTGCCTACCCCGGTCCCTGGCAGCCACCTGCCAAAGTATGTTGAGGCCCTCTAGATGTCACTCAGTCACTCACTCAGTCACTCACTCATCACTCACTGTCTGTTCTGCACTGCCCCGCAGGTGCGCTGTTCCGTGCCTACCCTGGCCCCTGGCAGGTGTTGCGACGCAGCCCCATAGACCCTGAAGAGACGGTGTGCGTGTGGAGCAGCCAGGAGCGACCCAGTCTCAAACAAGTCTCCCTGGAGATCCTGCCCAACGCCTGAACAGAGCTTCATCTATCTCAATCCACCTTCTCAATGCATCTCCTGAGTGTTTCATGCCATGGTTGAGTGGAGGGTTGTTTTGTGTCGTGAGTGCCCCCCGAGCCACACATGCACAGCCCATGGGCCCAACGCCAGGCTGTCTTGTGATTTTTGGCTGTTCTGTTGCGGGTTGCGTACCAGCATGTTGGTAAGCCAACCCCATACGCAGAACCGGTTGACAGGGCCGCTCGGCTGATCTGGAGTTTGAGTGCTGGGGAGTGAATTGGGTTGTGATGGCATGGAAGGCAACAGCGGTTGCATGTCATGCTTCTCGAGAGTGTGTGGGTCTCCTCGTCTGGCTTGGGCTAGGGCTTGACTGCTCAATCATGCAACGAATGCAGTCAAGCCTGAGTGTGCAACAGGTGATGCCACAGCATTTTGTTTGGCACGGTAATGTGCAGGCATGTCAGGGTTGACGCAACACCAGTGTTTGCAGCACAAGTACAAGGTGTGTGCGCACAGTGTGATTGTGAGCAGGAATCAGGTGTCTGCCCAGGCAATTGACATTGGGTGGGCAGCAGTCACTGTTTTACCCGGTAGAACGCATTGAGTGCGGTGTGTTGAGAGTGACGGTGTGGCAGAGGTGTACAACATGTCTTGGGCGTGTCAGTCAGGAGGAGTGCAGCTTGCGCTGGGAGCTGGTCTTCAGGGACATCTGTAGTGCTGTGGCTGAGCTGAGCTGGGTGTACCTACGGTGTGGTATATTGTTTTGTCGGTAACAGGGAAGCACAGGGAAGTAAGCATATTTCAGTAGATAGGAGGAGTGGGAGGATGCCAGTCACTGTTGTTGGTTGCAGGTTGCTGGAAGAATTGTGTTTGTCAGGTTTCGTTGGTTGGTGTCTGGACAACCGGTGCTTTACTGCCAGGTTGCAGTCTGTGTTTGGAATAAGCAACTATCCGTTGGCCTCAGGGTTGCATGGCTGCTGTGCGAGGCAATGTGGCAGGCCTTCCCAGCTGTAAAGCCCAACCTTGCACCCTCGTACCCCTGACACTAGACGTGCACTGCTGCCACAACCCAGCATCTGCCACTTTACTGCCTTGGTTCTGCTGCAAACTAACAACAACCAGCCCTTATATGCCAAAGCCTGCATTGCAATGCAGGGGAAGGCAGCTCCCAATTGAGTGCACGAGTGCAGGTTTTGCACCTCACCCCATTGCCAACCAAAGTGACCCTGACAGCCAGCATGCAGCATGCAAACTATAGTTGTGGAGGGCTTGAAAAGCACCATGTGTCCCCAATCCAATGTTGCCCTATACACGCAGCAGGGCTGCAGAAGCACCAAACTCAATCAAGATGCACTGCAGCTGCTGCCTGAAAGTTTCAAGACTAGTTTCAACAAGTCCCCCCCCCCCCCCCCCGCATGGGCAACCACTGAGGGAAGGCGCAAAGAATTGCACCCACGAACCAACAGAGGCACTCGTGTTGTGCACACATACCACACTTTGAACGCCTCCCAGCAAGATGCCACAAAACCATGCCACAACCCTAGCCCTGCCTGCATCCCAGCAACCCTGACACCAAACGACATTTCTGTGCGCTCCCACGCACTTCTACGCAACTTCGGAATGTCACATCCTTGGATGGTTCATGCATTGGCTGGATGCACTCCCTGTGTCTACACCACACAACACAGCACCCCTGTGCAGACAACATCTGCTTGGGTTGAGAACTGCGGAAGACAGCAGCCTACGATTGCTCACACGGGTGGGAAGCGCTGTAGCAGCGCCTGCAGGTGACCCTCCAGGACAGCAATGCGCGCACCCTGCTCTGCTACAACCTGCTGTTGGTCCCACAGCTGCTGCTGCTGTCGGGCAACCAGTGCTCCCTGCTCAGCCGCCTTTGTTGTTTGTTCTGCCAGCTGCTGTGCCAGGCTGCGCACAGTCAAGGGCTGGCTGTCCCAGTCTGCAGCACAGTGCTGCACCAGCTGCAGCCATACATCAGGTTTGGAGCTGTCCTGCAGCACAAACACAGGCAGGGAGTGTGTCTTGTCAGCACAGCATGCAGAAGTGAAGGAAGCCAGCTTATATGCGCGCTCACTGCCATTCCCCATGCCACCACCACCAACCATAAGAAGCACTCAAGCCATTTGATGATCCAGCATGCTAGTTATTGGGGAACACACTGAGTGCTCAGCTGTGTTGTAAAGCGCAAAGTAGTAGAATACTCTCACAGCGAGCAAGTCAAGCGACAAGCCACTTGCCACATATCAAACACAAACAATAGCCGTCCTACCTGTTGTGTGAGGTTGCACAGAGAGTCCCGCTCCTCATCACGAAAGTAGCAGGTCAGCTTAGTCAGTGCTGTTAGCCTTGTGAGGGGCAGCAGGCATGCAACAGTCACGTCCTGGTCCTCCAAAGTAATGGACAGGTCCTGAAGCTTTTTGACGGCTGCCAACCACCCCATAGAGCCCTCAAGGGCTGCTGCACCAGCATCAGCGTACAGCACCTTCAAAGAAGTCAACCCGGTAACTTTACTGAGGTAGGACACATGGCACCCATGCTGCATAGTGATGCCACTCAGCTTGCAAAGCTTGGGGCAGCAGCTAACAAGGCAAGACAAGTCATTTGCAATCCAGGTTGCAGGTAGACCCAAAATCACATCTGGGTAATCCACAAAGCAAAAGCTTGTGAGGTGCAGCAGCTTCCGTGTGGCAGGAAACACATGGGACCA
The DNA here is from genome assembly GCA_007449985.2 of Desmodesmus armatus. Lineage (NCBI taxonomy): Eukaryota > Viridiplantae > Chlorophyta > Chlorophyceae > Sphaeropleales > Scenedesmaceae > Desmodesmus > Desmodesmus armatus. Next base: position 17,438 of record VIIQ02000133.1, on the reverse strand, counting down.
AACGTCCCTGGGTAGCTTGTTTTGAGACATCCAAAGTGACACCAGGCTGCTGCTGGCTGTGACAGCCGAATATGCAGGACCAGCAGGCGGCCAGCCTGCGGCCTCCGGATCGACCCAGAGTCGCACCAAATGCTGCAAACCAGACAAGTATGACAACAGTGATCCAGGTCCCTCGGCGGGTCCCTCTACGTATTCACAAACCTGTAGATCCTGCAGCGTTGTTGGGGCCAAGGACAGAATGCCAGCTTCCACCGGCAACCTCAGCGTAAGCTTTGTCAGAGACGCAGGCAGCACCATACCGGGCACAGTTATGGGGCCCAGTGCAACATCATCATCGGCTCCTGCTAAGTGAAGTTCTTGCAGGCTGGTAAGGCCACCCAGCTGGGCAAGGTTCTCGTAGGAGAGATTATGGACGTGCAAGAATGTCAGCTTCGTCAAGCAAGGCAGTGTGTTGCTGCAGAGTCCTTGAAGAGGTTGGCATGACTCGTACTGCGCATCCCACGGTCGCAAGTTCAAGTGCTCCAGGTGCACCAGGCTCGACAGGCAGTGCAGCACAGCACCTTCAGCGGCGCCAATGATGTTGCACACCAGGTTTAGATGCGTGAGCTTGGTACAGGCCTGCATCACACCTGGGTGGCCATCTGCTGTTGGTCCCAGCTGCACGCTGCACTTCCAAAGTTTGAGGTGCAGCAGGTTGGGGCAGGCCAGCTGCTGCAGGGGCTGCGACAAGCACCAGAGCTCCAGGTGTGTCAGATGCTGCCCATACTGTGGCATCCAAGCCTTGAAGCAGTCCTCTTGCTGGTTGGAGACGCCCTCACTGTGGCTCCCAAGCACCACCTGCTGTGTTGCTGCCAGTGCTGCAGCATGTAGCCTCTGGCTCACAAGGCAGCAGCTGCTTAGCCGGTCTTTGAGAGGAACGTAGTGCAGAATGAGCTTGAGAACCTCGTCTGGCAGAGAAGCGAGAGCCATGATGGTGAGAGATGGTCGGTGTGCGATCTGAGGGCCAGGTTGTTTATCGAGCAGAAGCGTCACAGCTCGAGCTGGTGGCTTGAACGAGATCACACGCTGAATGAGTCTTGATGAAGCACCATATCAAGCTTGCCGTGCCAATCGTTGGTGGTAGCAAGTACAGTAACAGTAACAGGCAGGTGAAGGGCGACGAGCCAGCGTGGCTGGCCGGCGACTTTTGCCAGCTGGACGTTTGGTGACACACAGCACCACCATTGTTTTTTGGCTACATGTTTGGCGAAACCGGGGTACCCCTGAATTTCATTTGACCACAGAATTTGGCAAAGTGTGCCATGCACTTTTCCCTTGCTGCCAAAGGAATTACCTGTAATCTGCCATATTTGGAGAAATCTCCAACTAAACAAAGCACTGCGCTGCGCTTTGACATGCCACGCTTATCACCTGCATAGCGCTGATGGGTTGTAATAAGATCGCAGAGGCTGAAGCTGCCGTGTCTGTCAACGGAAACACAGCGCTGATGGGTGTGCATGCTGCACACAGGCTGCTTTGGAGCCTTTGTGTCGTTCTAGCTAGTTTGGCTGCATGTATGGTGCCCACCTGTCATGTGACAACTACTCATCTTGATCGGGTGGCGCTCACGTTTTGAGATGTTGAGATGGCCACACTGCATACTTTGCCGGTGTGTGCAAACACCCATGCCAGCCGACAGCACTTGTTGCTTGCAGACTAAGACTCTGTAGCACTCCTGTGGCACAACATGGATGGCTGGCTGCGCAGCTGGCCCAGAGGTGCACCCCCTGCAGCACTGCTGCTGCCCACACTGTCTAGTAGTGTACTGCTTGTTCAGCAGTACACCCATAACTTGGGGGCCCACACCATCACCAACTGCTTGCAAGAAGCATCCGGGAAGGCACCTTTCTTAGCACAACACAAAGGTTGGGGAGCCAGCATACCTCAGGTCAAGCTCTCCTGCTGACAAAAGCAGTGCTTCCCATGCTTTTTTGTAAGGCTTGTTCAGAAAAACAAGTCAACATCAGGTGACCTCATCATGTAGACACGTTGCACACAGAAACGACAGGCAGCTTGCCAAGCTTGCTGAGGCTCAGCAGAACACACTGAGGTGGGGGAGCTGGTCGCGGCCCAGCAACATGGCTGCCCGGAAACATGCTGCCGACAGAGCAGCGCTACCCATGCTGCTTTGCACTACTAGCAAGCAATTGATGTTCAGGGAAAAAAACCTCATAAACATCAGCCTGACATCAGCACAAAGCCTCATCAGCAAGACACATGGCCGGGCAGATTGCTCAGCAGAACACAAAGGTGGGGGAGCTTGCTGCAGCCAGCATCTTGGCCGCCCGGCTCTGGCCCACCACACGTGCCAGCGCGAGGGCGTCAAACTGGCAGAACAGTGTGGTGATGGTGGCGTGGTGGCCCCCTGCTGCGCTGCCGCTGGTCTGAATGAGGTTGATCATCTCTGCGTAGAAGTGGGCGTGGTCTGGAAGGCCGTAGAATAAAATGTCCTGCAGGGATGATAAGAAAAGGAACAAACGTGAGGTATGTACGATGGCAATAGAGTGGAGGCGGAGGCGCAGCAGCATCATGTCAAGCGATGTGTCCTTGGTCCTCCTTCCACTCTTGCAGCGCGCTTGGGTATAGAATAATGCAAGCGTTTGCGTTGCGGCACCAAAGACATTGGCAAAAACACACGACAGATGGAAGACAGATGGAAGACGCGCCACGCCTCTGTCCGAGGCAATAGAGAGACAGAGAAATACGGGACACATTCCTCAGGCAAACTGATCACAGAGCTCAGGCGATACCACCGCAGACAAAAGCGCACCTGGATGCCGCGGATCCTGTACCGATGGTAGAAGTGCGCCCGCTCGGTGTACATCATCAAACGCTTCCGCCGCTGGAAGAACATCGCGCGTGCGCGGGTGACCTGCGGGAAGCTGCAGTACTCGCTCAGCACCGCATACTCTGCATCCTCCGCCTTCAGGAAGTTCCTGCAAAATTTTGGGTTGATGCAAAATTCAGCAGCAGCAAAAAAGTGGGCATAGCGGGGTTATAACCCCTAATTAGAACTTGAGCTGCTGCCAGATGAGGTTTGCCTATTGGACGATGCCAGACTTGTCTAGCAGACACAGCGTTATCGACATTAACAAGAAGAAGAAGAAGAAGAAGAAGAAGAAGAAGAAGAAGAAGAAGAAGAAGAAGAAGAAGAAGAAGAAGAAGAAGAAGAAGAAGAAGAAGAAGAAGAAGAAGAAGAAGAAGGGGTTACAGGGCGACACACGCAGCTACGCTGCAACGACACCCAGCATCGGAAGGGAACCAAAGTCCTATCGACATTGAGAAAGTTCCTGCAGGAGTGGAGGGAGCAGCAGGGCGGCAGATTTCAAAAGCAACACAGCAAACGCAACACATGAAATCATGACTAATGAATTGATCCGTTGGGCAGTACTCGCTCAGCACTGCGTACTCTGCATCCGCCTTGAGGAGTTTCTTGCAGGCAGCCAAAAGGGCAGCGAGAACAGCAGCAAAGGCGGATCACTATGTATGAGGTACATTTGGCTCAGCGGCCAGTGGGAAATGCTATTGTTGCCTGGCGAACAAAGCAGCAGCCCCACCCCCACCATGGCTGTTTGTGCAACACTTGTGACCCCATGCAAATCTACTCCATGCTCGCGCACTCCCTTTCAAAGTTGTCACTACTCCCATGTCACTACTCCATCGCTTTATCCCGCGTGTTGTTAAACCCCACCCCACCCCCTCAGCTCAAGCTGCTGCAGTGTCCTGTGACCATGTTTGATGCCCCACTGCGCCTCACCTGACCCTCAGAAAGTCAAAGTAGTTAGGTACCACCAGCAGCAGCCCACCAGCGCGCCCTCAGCCAGGCGGGGCCCCATAACAAAAATCTGCAAGAATGTTAACCTAACCATTTCAAAACATAAGAATAAGTTCAACTTTCCAGCGCCTCACCTTACGCGCACAAAGTCAAAGTAGTTGGGCACCACCAGCAGCAGCCCACTAGCGCGCCCTCAGCCAGGCGGGGCCCCATAACAAAAATCTGCAAGAATGTTAAACTAACCATTTCAAAACATAAGAATAAGTTCAACTTTCCAGCGCCTCACCTTACGCGCACAAAGTCAAAGTAGTTGGGCACCACCAGCAGCAGCCCACTAGCGCGCCCTCAGCCAGGCGGGGCCCCATAACAAAAATCTGCAAGAATGTTAAACTAACCATTTCAAAACATAAGAATAAGTTCAACTTTCCAGCGCCTCACCTTACGCGCACAAAGTCAAAGTAGTTGGGCACCACCAGCAGCAGCCCACCAGCAGCCCCCTCAGCCAGGCGGGGCCACACCTGACTCTTGAAGAACTCGAAGCGAGCGTCGGGCACGGACGCAGCCGACGTGCAGCTGAAGCGCTCAAAAAGTTGCCGCACCTGCAAAGTGCCGCACACACAGGCAGGGTGATGTGTACATGCTGTCGAGTGGCAGCTCTTGCATTCATCATGCAAGTGAGGTGACCCCGCGACTCTGCAGCTGCACGACGCGCTGACTCGCGTCTCCCTATCAAGGCATGCGGAATGACAAGGTTGTCTGCCTCCTTACAGTTTCCAGGCGCACCACCTGCAACAGCACCCCTGTTGGGGTGGTCACCGGCCGACACCACACCAAACATAAATCCCGCCTTGCAGTGGAAGTATCCACAGCTAGCACCCCCCCCCCTCCTCCAACGACTCAAAGGTGTAAGGATAGAGCTTACGAGCATTGCACAAAGAGTGTACTGCAGTGTACGCGAGGTTCATGAAGGCGGGGGGGGGGGGGGACACGGCAATCAAGACAAAACGCACCTGGGGCACCACCTGCGAAAGCACCCCTGTTGGTGTGGCCATCAGCCTGAACTTGCCGCCGTGGCTGCTGGTGTGCTTGTTGAAGGTGGCATTCAGCTGAGGGGACGCAAAGCTGGAGGTAAGGATGGTCTGCCTGCAGAACAACAGTTGGGGGGTGGGGGTGGAAGGGGGAGGTTGAGCAGCGGGGGGAGTGGAATTGGGGGGGGGGGTGCAAAGCTGGACGTGAGGATGGTCTGCCTGCAATAAAACAGCTGGACCCCGGGGGGGGGGGGGGGGGGGGGTTTGAGGACCCGGGGGGGGGGGGGATTTGAGGGTACGCTGAGCGCAGGGGGGTGGTAGTGGGGTTGCGAGAGGGGGGGGGGTGTCGTGCAGAGGTGGGTACACCATGTGTGGCCTTGTCTGTAGGGGGCTCTTGAGCTGCAGGTGTCATGCCATCTGGCTAGCCACAAAATGCTCAGCGCTGTGTGTACTAGTCTCCCCTCTCGTGCAGTCCTACACGGCCTTCTGATATCACCCACCGTCCTGTCCACCACCATCCTGCGCGTATGCACGTGTGGGTGACTGCTGTACGTTTAAAAAACAGCCATCAAGTGCATGTCATGGGGGGGCCCCAGACTTACTGCACCTACCCTCACTGCAACTGGGGTCAGGCTGGCTGGTGGATTGGTGGGAGGTGGCTGGGGAGCAAGCTCAGCTTGAGGGTCGAGCTGGTTCCCCAGGCACGCCCCACCACACCACCAGCCAGCCCCACATCTCTTGCAGTGAGGGTTTTGAGGCAACCAATCCTTCTGCTTGGGTGCTTGGATTGCTGCTTGGATTTTTTCCAAGCCAAATTATGTTCACTCCCTCACCTCCCTAGCTCATCCTCATCCCCTCCCCTCACCCCCCTCTTTACACCTGTCCTTCCACCCCCCCCCCTCCCCCCTGCTGCCTCACCCTGCCCCAGCCACCCCCCCCTCCCCCCCACACACACTCGCTAGGATCACATGCGTGTACTATCATGTATCCTTACTGTTGAACACACACACAAACACACACACACACACACATGTCCCATCTCACCCTGCCCCTCTCCCTCACCCCCCCCCCCCACCGCTGCCTCACCCTGCCCCTCCCCCCCCCCCTCATCTTGACCCCCCCACTCACTCCCCCCCCCCCCTCGCCACCTCACCTGTAGAGTGGCCCCTGGCTGGCCAGCAGGTGCAGCTTGACGCGCATGATGTTGACACCGTGCTGCTGCTTGGGCAGCTGGTTACACGCCTCAAGCACTGTGGGCATATGGCCAACCAAGTAAGCGGGCAGGCAGCAGGCAGGTGAGCAGGCAGGCAGGCACAAGGTAGGCGGCTGTTGGCAGTGGTGTGTGTGATGTTCAACCCAAAGGGTCATGCCATGGCTGTATGGTGGCCATGTCTAGGTGTGTGCGCCCCCCCCCCCCCCCCCCCACACACATACACACCGTCCACTCTCAAAACACACTTTTGCTCCCTTGCCCATGCTCATTGTCTGCTGCCCAAAAACAACAATTCCCCCCAAGGGCCCCCTCTCTCTCCGTCCCGCACCTGTGACTACGTGCTGCCAGTTCTGCATGAGCATCACATCCGCCCTCTCCACCACACAGATCTCTATCGATGACAAGAAGTCAGCAGCACCTCCAGCACTCCTCACACCACCACTGCCTGCTGCCCCCCTGCCACCACCCCCCTTCCTGCCCCCTTTGCCACCCCCCTCCTCGGCTGCTGCTTCTGCTGCTGCTGCTGCATCCTCTGCTAGCTTAGTGGCCAGGCCCACTGGGGAAGCGATGATGATGTCTGACTGCATGGGGTCGGCAAACAGCTTGATCTGACCACGCGTGATGCGGATACCCAACCTGTGTTTGTGTGTGTTAGGGGGGGGAGGGGCACAAGGAGGGGGGGTGTTGAGTGTGATTGCGTGTGCAAAGCAAGGGGAGGGGGGGGGGGGGAGGGGGCATTAGCAGACAAGTGAAGCTTGGTGGCTGGGCCCACTGGGGCATTGAATATGTCTGACTGCATGGGGTCTGTGAAGAGCTTGATCTGACCACGCGTGCTGCAAATCCCCAACCTGTGTGTGATAAGGGGGAGGCAACGTGGGGGGGGGGGGGGGGAGGTGGGTGAATGTGATTGTGTGTGCAAGGCAGGGCGAAAGGGGGGGGGGGGGACTGACAGATGTGTCGAGCTTAGTGGTCGGGAGGCCCACTGGAGAGGCCACTATGATGTCTGACTGCATGGGGTCTGCAAACAGCTTGCTGCAGCCAGCAGTAATACAGATGCGGATCTACAACCAGAATGTACATGTAGCCCAGTGGGGGAACAGTTGGGGACACACAGAACTGTAATGACGTCAGCAATCAATTAGCTAAGTACCACAAGCTTAAGTTGAAGAGATGCAGACTAACACAGCATCATGTACGCACGCTGCTAGGTGGCACACAAGGGCCATCAACACACAGGTGCCCCACTGTGACGCCTGGGGTCCCAAACGTATGTCACAATCAACCAATTCACAAAACACCTTCATGCCCCCTAGGGTTCACCCTCAAGATCACCTGAAGTGGTCGTCAAGATTTCCAGCAAACAGCGCCCTGTGTTCAGCTGGCTTGGGTGCTCCCTTGGTCTTGTGCCCCAAGGCTGCTGCTGCCTCCAGCTGCTGCTGCTCCTGCTGCTGCTCCTCGTCATCCTCATCACCCATGAACTGCTCAACAAACTTCTCCTTGCCCTGTGGTAATGCAGCAGCAGCAGCAGCAGCAGCAGCAGCAGCAGCAGCAGCAGTGACCAGCATCAGAGCGGTGCATGTGTGTCGGTGTCTCTGGGTGTCTGTGTCTGTGTACAGCCTACCTCGCAATAACGCACTTGTCCTGCAGGTTTATGATGTCTAGCGTCTCCACTTGCCACCGACGCACTGCTCAGCACTGATGGATTACGTCACTGTTGCTTGCCTATCTAGTAGGACAGTCTGAGTGAGCTTGCATGTATCCAAGTACTCCCTCTGTCGCATCACACGCACACTTCTCCACTGCTTATACAAAGTCAGCCTGCATCCTGTCACACCTACACGCCCCCCCCCCCCCTTCCAGCCCCGGACCCTACACACCTCGCCCAACCTCCAAAAGCACATCACCCCACCTGCACCGAGTCTGCCCGCGTCTCCTTCATGGCCAGTGCCATCAGCCTTTTGCCAATTGCCTATGTCAAGTAAACCACCTCCCGCCCAAAACTTTATATTATGTCTTATATTTGTATGATTTTACTATATTATTTTATATCTTTATTATTTTATATGGTACTTTATATTTTTTACATGTGACATATACAAAACACGCTACCCCCCTCCCCCTCCCCCACAAACCATACATCAATTCAGCCCCCCCCTCCCTCTCCGCCCCCTGCCCCCCACGGCCCCAACCACCAGCGCACCTGCACCGAGTCTGCGCGTGTCTCCTTCATGGCCAGTGCCACCAACCGCTTGATGACAGCGTAGGCGGTGTTGCGCATCGGCAGCAGCAGCAGCACCTTGGGACGCGTGAAGCCCTGGTCTCGCGGCACATCAACACCTGCAGCTGCAGGGATGGGGGGGGATGGGGGGGGGGGGGCAGGCAGAGTGACAAACCAGTGTGTCATCTTAGTGGGGGGGAACAGCAAGGGACAAGAGGCAGCCTGATACACAGTACAGTAAACCTGGGAGGGGATCCCCCCAAACCTCAGCACTAGCCAGCAAGCCAAGGGCTCATAAGGGTGCCTCAAAGGACCTTCAACTTGTCGTACCCCAGTTTCTCAGGTCAGAGGGGGGGGGGGGCGATCGAGTCACCCGCAAGCCAGCCGTCAATTTCAGTAGCAATGGATTTCATGGGTGTGCCTAGATACACACTCGTATTAGCAAGATGCTTGCCGCTTGCAGCAGCACACATGTATCACACCACACACTGGCAACCTGCTTTGCGCCCTGCTGGACACCCCCCCCCCCCCCTAAACACACTTCCTGTGTCTACTACACACTCTCTGCGCCACCCACCTGCGTCCGCCCCCTTGATTCTGTCGTTGTTTTTCTTGATCACATCTGCCGTCTTGGCACAGTGGTTGAGCACGTGCAGCAGCACCGCATCCATCACCTGCGGCACAGAAAGGCACCAGAAAACCGAAACATCAGTGCTGTGGACGATCTGGGAAAAGCTGGTACAGTCACAGGAAGCTCACCCAGAAGTGCGTCTACCCCTCCCCCCTCAGGGAGGCGGTGGAATGCAGCAACCATGCAGATGTGGTGGCGCATGTCCCACACACCGTGGGCAAGCGGTACCACTATATTGACCCAATAGACCCACTGCTGCAGGAACATCTTTCTTGCGCACACCCCCCGCCTTTCTCTTGAAACCGAGACAGCAAAAGGTTTAGAAGCAACAAAAGCACCCCTCGCCTTACCAGCCAGACCGGGCACCCAGCCCAGGCCCCCAGGGTAAGGCTTCGCTGCATAACGCATGCCCCCGACACATATCCCATAGCCGTGACTGTCTTTGTGCATGCGGTAGCAGTATCAACATCAAGTCAACACACAAAGTCAAAGTCAAACACAGACACCCTCACCTCGTCAGGTTGACCAGGCACCCAGCCGGGCCCCCAGGGTGAGGCTTAGCCGCACAAACTCGGCCCCCACAAAACAAAACCCTAAGTGTGACTAGCATTGTGCTTGTTGTATACAAGTCAAACACAGACACCCTCACCTCGTCAGGTTGACCAGGCACCCAGCCGGGGCCCCCAGGGTAAGGCTTGGCGGCATGGAACACATCCGCATAGCTGTCAAACAGGGAGAACAGCGCACGCTGCTGGGGGCTGCTGAAGTCGCCGTCACGTCTACTGCTGCTGCTGCTGCTGGCCTTGCTTGTGGACGCTGCTGCGTGGCTTGCCAGCCTGGCCTGGTCCTCCTGCAAACCACACCATTTGAGAGGGCATGGAGTGGGCATGCAACACAGGACGCAAGAGTGAAGGCTCCGCATGCAGATCTTGCAGCATTGCAGAACACCCACCAAGCTACTGCCAGCATGTGCTTTGAATAGCATCCCCCCCCCCCTTCCGTTTTGGGTCTGTGTGCTTCAGATCCCACTTTCCCTCCCCCAATCCAAAACACACGCACACACCACCCCCCTGCCCACCCCCAGCCAACCCACCCACCCACCCACCACAAACATTGACTGTGTCCTGTTGAACTGCAGTGGTACAATGTCATCATGTGTGATTTGAATTAATATATTGGATTACAGCCCCCCTTCTCACACATTGTGCAGCTCTTGCCAGCTTCAAACAAGCCCATACATGCTGCCTGTTCCCCCTCCCCCCTTCCAAGGGCGTGAGCTCCTCCATCCACCCCCTGCCCCTCACACCCGCACCAGCTTCCCCCTACCACCCCCTGCCCCTATCTACACACACCAGGCCTCCAACGGCACCCCCCCCCCCAAAACTCCTAGTGCACCTCCTGCCAGCGCAAGATGAGTCTGTCCCTTCACACCATAGACCCCTCAACTCCCCCCCCCCCTCCCTGCACCCCCCACCCCCCCTCCTCGGCACACACAACAGCTGCCTCAAAGACCCCCCCCTCGCACCCACCTGGTGCACCTCCTGCCAGCGCAAGATGAGTCTGTCCCTTCACACCATAGACCCCTCAACTCCCCCCCCCCCCTCCCTGCACCCCCCACCCCCCCCACCCCCCTCCTCGGGCACACACAACAGCTGCCTCAAAGACCCCCCCCCCTCGCACCCACCTGGTGCACCTCCTGCCAGCGCAAGATGAGTCTGTCCCTTCACACCATAGACCCCTCAACTCCCCCCCCCCTCCCTGCACCCCCCACCCCCCCCACACCCCCTCCTCGGGCACACACAACAGCTGCCTCAAAGACCCCCCCCCCCTCGCACCCACCTGGTGCACCTCCTGCCAGCGTGAGATGAGTCTGTCCTTCACACCATAGACTGACAGCTGGGAGGGGGCAGGCGGGAAGCCGGCACGACCGGTGAACTGCCACCTGCGTGCAAGCAGTGGCGACAACGGATAACAGCAGCACCAGCAGCAATGTTGATGATGGCAGCGACAATGAAAGCAGCAGCAACAGCAGGAGCAGCAGCAGCAGCAGCAGCAGTTCCACCGACAGCAGCAACATGGCATAACGTCCTCACCCTGGTCAGGGTCCGCCATCTCCCACGCAATGCCTACTCACTTGTCCCTCTTCCACACGCCATCAGTGGGATTGTCCTGTGCTTCTGCTGCCTCCTGCCACACCAGTGGCCCCCTGGCCCCCCTCAGCTGTGCCTCCCCCCGTTCCCAACACAAGAACACCCTCTCAGTGTCAACAGGTGCAGTCACTGACTTGGCCCTCTTCCACAGGCCATCAGGTGGGTCATCCTGTCCCCCTGCTGCCACTTGTGATGCCAGTGTGCCCCATCGCCCCAGCTGCGCCGAGCCACCTACGCCGCTAGCTAGTACTTACCCCGTAATACTTGCCAACACTTGGTAACCCTTGACTGAACATACTCACTTTGCTCTCTTCCACAGACCCTCTGTGGGGTCATCCTGTCCCTCTGCTTCCTGCCACGCCAGAGGGCCCCTGGCCCCCCTGAGTTGGGCTACCTGCGTTTCACTCAGCTCAGCACCCATGAACTCCTCCCAGGTGCTGCGGACAGCAGCAGTGGGGCCGCTGCTGCCGGTCCCGTTGAGGGTTAGGAGTGGGGCTGCATCTGCGCCCTCCTGCTGCTGCTGCTGCTGCTGCTGCTGCTGCTGCTGCTGCTCATCTGCAGCTGCTGCATCGGCATCAGCGCCAGCGGCAGCAGCTGCAGCTGCGGGTGCCCGGTGGGGATTGTCCGCATCGCCTGCTTCTGCATCACTGTTCTCCGGGCTTTCGGAGCCTCCCTCTCCCTCACCCTCATGTGCCTGCCGCTGCTGCTGCTGCTGCTGCTTTTGCCACTGTTGTTGCTGCTGCTTTGATTTGCCAGGCCGCTGCCGCTGCTGCTGCTGCTCGCCTTCACTCTCGCTCAGTGATTCATCGTCGCTGCTGCTGCCTCCCTCACTCTCCGAAGCATCACTGTCACCCAGCTGCTGTGCCTGATGCTGCTTCAGCACGGCCCCCCGCTGCCCCTTGTGCTGGGACAGCAGACCCAGCAAGGTGTCATAAGCCTGGTCTGCAGGAACGGTAAAACCGTCATCGTCGTCGTCACTGTCCTCTGGCTGCGCGGAGGGTTTCGTCGCTGTTGCTGCTGCACCGTTGCCGGCACGGCCTCTCCTGTATTGCTGCTGCTGCTGCTGCTGATGGCTGGGGGGCCACTGCTGCTGCTTGCTAATCCCCTGCTGCTGTTTCTGACGTTTGGCAGGTTTTGTTTCAGTGTATTTGCCTGCAGAAGGAGCTGCTGGGCGCTTGCCCTTCAACAGAAGGGCGAGCTTGCTGCTCATGGATGTGCTTGGGTGTTGGGTGACAAACCGACTGTATGTATGGGGACTCCAAGCGGACTTTAGAGTGCATACAGGCAGCAACAAGTAAGATGAAGCGATAGTACACCAAGGAGGTTTGCTTCGCATGCCTCGCCATGGCCGTTGTTAACGATCTGGCCCAGATTGAAGTCAACATGTAGATGTGTGCTGATCAAGGTGCTTATCAAAGTTGTGAGGGGTGACGCGAGCTGAGGATTCTGGGATGCATAATTGCTGTTGCTGATCTGGATCAAGCTCCCCTGGGTCCTGAAGGGGCCATGTGCCCTCCTCCTTGCCCTGAGCGCCTGTTGTAATACTTGAATTGCACATCGACGATGTCAGACCACTCGGACCTGTCCTTCATATCTGATGACGGGGATCAGTTCCTGGAACAGCAGTATTCCAGGGGAGGCCCAGCCCCTTCCTCTAGCCAGCAGCAGCAGGCAAGGGGCCCAGCGAGACGGAGGCCCGCCCGAGTGTCGCACGCAGCTAGCTTGGGCAGCTCAGCAGGCGGGACTGATGAGCTGCAGGACCCCTCACAAGCAGCAACGTCCTGGCAGGTGTGCCCTTCTGCATGTAGCACAATTAATGTGTGTTGAGGGATCAAGCAGCACAGGAACATAGATGGTTTAAGCCAGCAGGCGGTACCGCGGCAACCCCAAAGCAAGCACTTAATGCACAGTGGAGCAGATATCCAAAGCTGGACTCGAACCAGCCTCCAGATCCCACATGGACCCATTTCCATGTCATGCATCAGCGCCAACACACCTGCACCCATGAACACCATGCCGCTGCTCTGCATACCCCTCCCCTCCCCCTCCCCCTCCTCCCACACAATACAGGAGGTTGATCGTGAGCAGCTGTCCCAGACCGTGCTCAAGTTGATCAGCAGTGTTGCCAGCACAGCCCCCACAGACGACAAGGCGCGTGAGGCAGTCATATGGCACCCCGCTGCAGTGGCGCTGCACACACACAGCCTCAACGACCCACTGGGCTTTGGCAAGATAGATGTCGTCAACCTACGCCTGGTGAGGGCTGCGCGGGTGGGGGGGGGGGGGGGGGGGCTGATGGGGAAGTGGGGGGGGGGGGGGGGGGGGGCTGGTGGGCTGATGGGAAGTGTGTGTGTGTGTGGGGGGGGGGTGCGCTGGTGGGCTGATGGGGAAGTGTGTGTGTGTGGGGGGGGGGGGGGGTGCCAACTTTCTCGGCAATGAAGGCAGAAGGAGACGTGGCTTCATACTTAGGGTCATGTCGTTGTGACACAAGTGGCAACCTGAGTGTTGTCCAAGGAGCGGGTGCTGCTGCTGCTGCTGCTGCTGCTGCTGCTGCTGCTGCGGCTGTCGTGGTTGTGTGTCGGCCTGCCTCCTACCTGCTGCTGCTGCTGCTGCTGCTGCTGCTGTGATATGGCGTGCTTGTGTGTCTCCCCGGCCTAGCAGCGTCAGGGTGGCGGTGCTGCCGGCCAAGCCTGGCAGGGTGGGGACCGGCTGGGTATGGGGGGGGGGGGGGGTGGACAGGACACAATCGAGATGGCGGGAAGCACCTGTTGTGCTGCCGCTTTTGGCTGAGCCGCTGGCTGCTGCTGTTGGTGCTTCACTCTCTGCCCTCACTGTACCTGCTGCTGCTACTGCTGCTGCTGCTGTGATGGTCCTGTGTCTGTCTGCCTCCTGTCTCTTGCACCTACAGGAGCGCCAGGGTGGCGGTGCTGCAGGCCAAGCCTGGCAGGGTGGGGGGGGGGGGGGGACAAAAGTTAGATGGCGGGCAGCAGCGGTTGTGCTGCCTTCACTGGCTGAGTCGCTGGCTGCTGCTGTTGTTGCGCCACCCTTTGCACCTGCTGGTGCTGCTGCTCTCAAGGTTGTGTGTCTGCCTGCATCCCCTCTCTTTCCCCGCACCGCCAGGGTGGCGGTGCTGCAGGCCAAGCCTGGCAGGGTGGGGGGGGTGGGTGGGGGGGGGGGGGGGGAGACACTTGACATTGCAAGAAGCAGCAATGGTGCTGCTGGCCGTGGGCTCGGCCGCCGCTGCTGCTGCTGCTGCTGTTGCTGCTGTTTGCTCCACTTGCTGCACTTGCAGCACCACCTGCTGCTGCTCTTTGATGATCATGTGCCTGTCACCCTGCCTACCCCCCTACAGGAGCGCCAGGGTGGTGGTGCTGCCGGCCAAGCCTGGCAGGGTGGGGCACCCACTAGCAGCAGGGAGGCAATGGCCACCGCACGTCAGGTGAGTGTGGAGTAGGAGCAGAGGGCCACACTCAGCGTTGCCTTGCATGTGTCTGCACCCCCCATCTCCCGTGCATGCTTGAGTGGTGACTCGAGGAGGTGTGAGAGGTTGTGGCACTCTGCTGCGCTGTTTGTCTTGCCTGTGTGTCGGCTGTCCCCTTCTCTTCCTTGCGCGATCGTGCTGTTGGTGGTGACCTGGTGTTAGCATGCCTTTGAGGTGCATTATGCATTGCTTGCGTAGATTTTGTCAGCAACACTTGGTTTTACTGGTGTACACTGGTAAACCTTGGTAAGCGTTGGCGCCTTGGCGCGCCTGCCTGTACACCACAGCGTACCCAGTGCCAGCATGCTGTCATGTACCTGGTATAATCCGAGAAAGGCATGCTGTCATCGCACCCCTGACTCAACTCTGCCTTGACTTTGCCCTTTGTTATATCCCTGGGTAAAACCACTGCTCTGCGTTTCTTGTTTGTTTGCTTGCACCGTGTTTCGGTCCACAGGGCAAGGGCACAGTGGGCAGGTTCTTTTCGGAGCTTGCTCGCAACGATCCGCAAGCATCGCCAGGTGCTGCCGGCTACAGCAGCAGCCCGCTCGGACCGGGCCCCGGTGCGGCAGGCATGCAGCGGCAAGTAGCCTGGGCGCGGGAATTCCGCGGGAGAAGCTGCTGCCAAGCGAAGAGGGATTCGATCCCGAAGCTTACCTCGCGATATTCCACGGACAGAGCAGTACGTCCCAGCTTGCGGAGGGCGTTCGTGCGCTGGAACGCGAGCTTGGGGAGAGCACGGGGCAGTTGAAGCAGCTCGTGAAGCAGAACTTCGAGCGGTTTATCAGCTGCAAAACCACGATTGATGACATATACACCAAGCTGCACCGCATTGAGTCAACACAGACCGGTCTCAGCACAGAGGTTCTCTACAAGGCCATTCAGGAGGTAGCCCCCCCCCCCCCCCCCCACCACCACCACTGTGCCTTTGAACATCCCCCCCTCTCGGCCCCCTGCGTGGCCTCCCCCCCCCCCCCCCCCGCCCAACGGGCGCCCAGTCCCCCCCTTCCCCCGCCTTTGAAACCACCACTCTGCTCCCGCCTTTGACACCACCACCCCCAAACCCCGCGTATGAACCGCTCTATAGATGACGCCATCTCACACGCCAGTCGTGAACGTATCCAGTTGCAACATCCGTTAACCCCCCCCCCTCCCCACGCACACACCGCTCCACCCCGCCCCCAAACACACAACTACTCTGCAGGTCCAGGATGGTGCGTGTGATGTGTCTGATTGATCTTCCACCCTCCCTCTCCCCCGCCATCCCCCTCCTGCCGTCTCCCAACAGGCACATTTTCACACTCCAGCGTCGAAAGCAATTACTTGCAAAAACCCCACCCCCACCACCACCCCCCACCCCCATTTCCCCCCCCCCCTCCGCTCCTTGCAGGTCCAGGATGGCGCGGGTGATGTGTTTGGTCCCATCCTAGAGCGTTCAGCCAAGGCTGAGAGGATCCGCAGCGTGCAGCTGCTGCTGAAGCGTTTTGGGGGGCTGTTCAGCGCACCACAGCGCGTCACAGCACTGGGGGCGGCACGGGACTATGAGCAGGTGGGTGGCTGCTGCTGCTGCTGCTGCCGCCGCTGCTGCCAGACAAACGATTGCCATGGAGGGACAGCGGTGTCCTTGCTTGCGTTGGTTGTATGTGTGTTGTCAGTTGCCACATTAGCTAATGCTATAGCCCCTGCATCCCCTGGGTCTTGCACTGCGTCGTCAGGCCCGCCGTTATACTGCTTAGCTCCTTCCTCCTTCATCGTTACTGATCGACCTCTTACAACATGACTAATACACAGCACTGCACTGCACTGCTAGCTCCTGCTGCGCTCACGTTGCAACCTGTTGTGTCCCTGCAGGTGACTGCTGAGTGGAATAAGTATACACTGAGTGTGTGTCCATTTCTCCTGCGTTCTTCAGGAATCTATCCCTGCCCCCTGTTGCAGGGGGGTATCAGGGTCAAATCCTCGCGTGGCCGGCTTTTGCATCACTCCTATGCCCTCACCACATTGCGTTGTGTCCTTGCAGGTGACTGCAGAGTGGAAGAAGGCCAATGGGTTGATCAAGCCAGGGCCCCGCACCAACCAAGTCTGGGCCAGCCTGTATGCAGAGATTGAGCAGGTGAGAAGGGGGGGGGCGCGGCTTTCAGGCACAGTGGGGCAAGGGGACGACTTGTGGGCGGGCTCAGAGGCTAGCCTGAATGCAGAGGAACAGCATGTGTGCTGTGCGTCTACACCCCTGCACTCTGATTGAGAAGGCATGTTGGTGCTAAGGGTGCTGTGCTGTATGGGGCAGGCTGCATTGTGTTGGTGATTTGTTGTTGCACGATCTGCACCCGAACCAACTGTGCGCTTTGTCGTGTTCTGTGCTGTGCTGTGTTGTGCTGCAGCGTGTGAGTGGTGTGTATGATCAGCAGTGTCGTGAGGTGCAGGACCCTCAGCTGCCAGCAGATACAGCCACACAGCTGGTGGGGCACATGCTGGCACTACAGGCAGAGGGACTCACAGCAGCACAGGTGAGGGATGCTGCATGTTTCTGTCTTGTGGAGCGGGGGGGGGGGGGGGGGGTCAGAAGATGGGGGGGGGGAGCTGGGGGGGGGGGGGTGCTGAAAGTGAGCAGACATGGCAGGGCGCGCGCAGGGGGGGAGGAGTGAACACGGCCACACAGCTGGTGGGACACATGCTGGCACTACAGGCAGAGGGACTCACAGCTATACGGAGTATGTGTGTGTGTGTGTGTGTGGGGGGGGGGGGTCAAGCAGACCAAGGAGGGGGGGCGGGGGGGGGGGGGGTAGGGAGCAGACACGGCCACACAGCTGGTGGGGTGCATGCTTGCACTGCAGGCAGAGGGACTCACAGCAGCACAGGTGGGGGATGATGCAGGCTTAAAAATGTCTTGTGGACGGGAAAAA